>JBBPBK010000215.1:0-342085 GCA_039720395.1 Liquidambar formosana | reverse complement strand
GTCCGCTTCAACTATGAAGAACTGTGCCCAACCAGGAGGAATTCTGTGCATTGTATGGAGTTTCAACGGTAGGTCCTTTCATTCTCCCTACTCCTCGCCCCAAGCTTCTTACTTTCTTTCTCCAATCTACTTGGGATTCACTCACAATATGCCTCTACGTTTGTAAAGGACCATATGGTAGACGTGATGAAATTGGCAACCTCTTTTTAGCTTGTGATAGTAAAGGTATTCTGAATTTTACCTTTCCTAGGAAGCATGCTCTTGCCTTTTGCCTCATTGTCGTTTCCTTATTTCCACTGGTACTCCACATGTTCCCATTCAAATCTGTGACTTGATTCCTCTCCTTGCCAAGGGCCATAACTTGATTCCCATGGTGCTAGCTGAAACCCTGAATGGTTTGGATAAAGTCCATGAGGACCCAAAGGTTTCCTTAGGAGGTAGCCCCATTATACTGCAGATGTGGTTGCTTGAAAGACTGAATTTCTTGTCACCAGTTGCCATTACACCATACAAGGCCCGCATTACTGCCTTCGCCGCATTGAATTACCTGGGCAATTTTCATTGAGAGATTGGCTAGGTTACTACCAAACCCTTTCTTGGAGGAGTGTCAAGTGGTTTGTATTCGTATGGGGCTGCAGTTACCAGGTGCTTCTGCGGACTTCTGGATGCGCCACGGTGAGACTCATAGGACTGAGGTCTACTTCCTTCTATTGGCCTTCAAGGGTTCTGCGTCAGATGGGCGCCATGCAAACCATACCCACTTCCTTGAAAGGTGACTATCCTGTGGTGCCCGCGGGTCTTTCTGTAGTGACTTGGGCGAAGGACCGATGGCCTAGCAAGTTGATACTAACCCAAGTTACGAATACTGATGGTCCATATATGATGAGCCCCGAGTATAAGGAATGGTTGAAAAGCAATTTAGGTGAGAGAGAGACTACTCGAAGAGAAAGGATTTTTGGACTTATCAAGAACAACGAACTTGGATCTTGCAGAGAAGATATTATGGAAGCAGTGACAGCAGCTTATGAACATGACTTGAGGAAGAAAAGAAGACATGAAAGAGAGAAGAAGAAAGCTGAGGAGCGAGCTGCAAAGAGGCTCAAGAAAATAGAATAGGATATTTATGGCATATTTATAGTTCTTTTACTTAATACCAATGAATTGCTATGTCAATCAATTTTAGTTTTGAATAAATTGCCAATAATAAATCAAATTTGGGATTTTCTTGTTTGATTTAGACCGCACCCAAGGTAACTTTATGGGTTGCCTACGTATCTCCATGGTTTTTTCTTCTTCTTTTTTTTTTTTTTGTTTTTGTTTTGTTTTTTTTTTTTGTTTTTTTGTTTTTTTTTTTTTTTTTTTTTTTTTTTTTTTGTTTTTGAATGGAGAATCAGGTCTTGTAGTTCTTATGCCTTAACTTTTGCCTAGGCCGCCCTTACGGGTTTTCAACCTAGCAGGCTTCAAACATGATATTTCTTCAATTGATCCAAATTAGTTGGACGAGCGAACTCAATTCCATCTAAATCCATGAGGCGAACAGCCCCTGCTGGCAATATCTCTTTGATAATGTATGGCCCACCCCAACTTGGCTTGAATTTTCCCCGCGGATCGAACACTGGAGCTCTGATTTCTTTCAGCACTACATCCCCTTTTTTTAGACCTCGATCTTTGACATGCTTGTTGAATGCTCTGGCAACTCTCCGTTGATACCCCTGAACATGATACAGCGCCCTTAAACGCCTTTCATCCAGCAAAGCTAACTCATCATAGCGGCTCTTAACCCAGTCCACTTCTGTTATCTGGCTCTCCACGGCAACTCTTAGTGAAGGAACTTCCAATTCAACTGGCAACACGGCCTCCATTCCATAAACTAGAGAATAAGGGGTAGCCCCTGTTGACGATCTTATTGATGTTCTGTAACCCCATAGAGCCAATGGCAACTTCTCATGCCAGTCTGTGTGCGAGTCCGCAGTCTTCTGTAGTATCTTCTTGATGTTCTTGTTAGCTGCTTCCACCGCTCCATTAGTCTGAGGACGATATGGTGATGACAGATGGTGAACTATGCCGTACTTTTGCAAGAGCTCATGGGTTTCTTTCTGAAAGTGCTGGCCATTGTCTGAGATAACTTCATGCGGTACCCCATATCGATAGATGATGCTGTGCTGTATGAACTGTGCTACCTTCTTGGAATTCAAGGTCTTGAAGGACGCTGCTTCCACCCACTTAGTGAAGTAGTCGATGGCAACCAGGATGTATTCATGCCCATTTGATGCCTTTGGCTTGATCTGTCCGATGATATCTATCCCCCACACCGCGAATGGCCAAGGTGACGACATACTCGTTAAAGGCATAGAAGGCAAATGTTGTCCACTGGCGAACAGTTGGCATTTGTGGCACTTCTTGACATGTGCGTGGCAGTCTCTTTCCATGGTGGACCAATAATAGCCTAACCTCATGATTTTTTAGCTAACATATAGCCATTCATATGCGGAGCCCCTGTCCCTTCATGGATTTCTTTAATCAGATGCTCGGCTTCCTCCTCGGTGACACACAGCAGGTGGATCCCGTCGTATGATCTCCGATATAGCTTTCCTCCACAAAGTACATAGTGACTCGCCAACCGCCTTAGGGTTTTTCTATCGATACGAGATGCTCCTTCTAGGTATTCCCTTTCTTCAATGAACTTCTTTATGTCATGGAACCACGGACGGCCATCATTTACCTCTCCTCCTCGGATTGCACAACAGTACACAGGCTTGTCTCGGCATTCTATCACCAACGGCTTCACATTTCCCCCTTCAGGTATCTCCACCATGGATGCTAGGGTCGCCAAGGCATCGGCGAACTGGTTCTTGTTCCTTGAAAGGTAGTTAAATTCTATCTCTGAGAACTCCTTGGTTAGAGCTTCCAGGTAGGCATGGTAGGGTAGCAGCTTCTCATCTCGAGTTTTCCATTCCCCTTTTATCTGACAAATGATTAGCACCGAGTCCCCGAACACTTCTAATTCTTTGATCCCCAATTCAAGTGCCGCTTCCAGTGCTAGGATACAGGCCTCATACTCAGCAATGTTGTTGGTAGCTTCGAACCCCAACTTGACCGCCAACGGTGTAAATGCCTCTTCAGGTGAGACCAGCAGGACTCCTATCCCATAACCTTTCTTATTGGCTGCCCCATCGAAGTATACTCTCCAAGTTTTTCTACCAATCTCTAGCACGTCTTCATCTGGGAATTGATCGTTGAACGGAGCGGATGATGACACCGGACAGCTAGCTAGGTAGTTTGCGATGACGCTTCCCTTGATAGACTTCTGATTCACGTACTTGATGTCGAATTCATTGAGGAGAATTGACCATCGAGCAGTTCTGAATGACAATACTGGCCTTTCTACCAGGTACTTCAACGGGTCCATGCGACTTATCAAGAACACTTCGAAGGACATCATGTAGTGCCGGAGTTTCTGCGTCGCCCATACTAGTGCCACACAAGCCTTTTCAATTGCATTGTACCTCACTTCATAATCTGTCATTTTCTTGCTTAAGTAATAAATGGCATTCTCCTTTATAGACCCTTCGAGATATTGAGCTAACAAAGCTCCCGTCGCGGTTTTGGTGACCGTTAAGTATAACAAAAGCGGCGCACCTTGCCGTGGGGGAATTAAGATTGGAGGATTGCTCAAGTATCTCTTAATGGTCTCAAAGGCCTCTTGGCATTCTTCATTCCATACTTTTGGCACACCTTTCTTAAGCAATTTGAAGATTGGTTCGCAAACCATGGTCAAGTTGGCAATGAATCGGCTTATGTATTGAACTCTTCCCAGAAAACCCCGGATCTACTTCTCAGTGCTAGGCGGCTCCATCTCCACAATAGCTTTTATCTTCCCTGGGCCCACTTCGATACCTCTCTGAGTGATCATAAACCCCAATAACTTGCCTGTAGTGACACCAAAAGCGCACTTCTGTGGGTTGAGACGGAGATTGTACTTTTTTGCTCGCTCTAGGAATTTCTCTAGTGCCTTGAAATGCCCTTCTCTATCCACGGACTTTACGATCATATCATCGACATAAACCTCGACTTCCTTCTGGATCATATCATGCAATAAGGTCGTAGCTGCTCTTTGGTAAGTAGCCCCAGCGTTTCTTAAGCCAAAAGGCATTACCTTGTAACAGTACGTTCCCCATTGCGTGATAAAGGCTGTTTTCTCCATTTCTTGAGGCGCCATCTTTATCTGGTTATACCCGGAGAATCCGTCTATGAAGGAGAGGAGTGCATGCCCACTGTACTATCCACCAACACGTCGATATGGGGTAAAGGAAAGTCATCCTTAGGGCTCGCGGCGTTGAGATCTCGGAAATCGACACACATCCTTACTTTCCCATCTTTTTTAGGCACAGGCACTATATTTGACAACCATTCGGGGTACTCCACAACTTGGAGGAAACCCGCGTCTAGTTGTTTAGTTACCTCTTCTTTTACTTTTAGAGCCCATTCTGGTTTTAATCTTCTGAGTTTCTGCTTTACCGGCTTCTTTAGGGAATTAGTGGGGATATAGTGTTGCACAATATCGGGGTCGATGCCAGGCATGTCTTCATAAGACCATGCAAAAGCCATAATGTTGGCTTTCAAGAGGGAGATCATCTTTTCTTTTTCAATGGGGGAGAGGGTTTTCCCAATTTTAACTATTCTTGGCAATTCATTCGTCCCTAAGTTGATTGATTCCAATTCATCCATATTAGGTTCGGTGACGCCCCTTTTCCTTTGCTCAACGAGCTCCGGGGGGACATCGTTCCTAGGATCTCTATCCATGCCATAAATATCCATAGAGGAAAGAAAAGAGACACTGCATATATAGAGAAAGAAAGCACACTTTATTGACTAGGAATAATGGGAATGACACACAAAAGAAAGAAGGAAAACAAACAAATCTGTATCAATACTATGACTCCACAAAGTGAGTAAAGTAGATACATCTTATTGAATTAGGGAAATATTACTAAACTAAGACACCTACAAGCTGCTATCAGGTAGGCCAAGGTCTTCTTCTTCATGGATCTCCGCAATGACACCACATTCAAGGTACCAATTCAGGAATGGCACGGTAGCATGGCTAATGGATGAACCCTGGAGTTCTTCAATGGTCGAGTCTTCCACGGTGAGGATCATGTCTTGGAACATTTCAGTCATAGCCCCCGCATCAAGGTTCTCTGCCCAGTCTTCCTCTTTCAAGTTTCCATATAGATCTTGGATAGAGTGGTACCAACTTGTCAAACTTTGAGGATTCGGCCCTTCTGTGAAGTATCTATCACCAAAACTTTTATCTGCCACGGCTGGGTCGAAACTTGGATAAAAAGTATATGGGATGTACTGCTTTATAGAAGAGTAATGGCGTGATGATTCATTCAGCTCTTTCTCAATACATTGGACATAATCAAACCCAGATAGCGGTATCGCTGCTGATTCAGGTTGTATCTCACATATAGGCACACCTGCGAGTTTCAATTCATAGTCCCCTTGAAGCGTTACTATGGCTCCTTCATATGGAAACTTCACCTTTTGATGGAGTGAAGATGGCACAGCCCCAGCGGGATGGATCCAAGGTCGGCCCAACAGCAAGTTGAAACATGACGGCACATCTAACACTTGGAATTCCACCCTAAATTCAGTGGGTCCCATGATAAGAGGCAAAGTAACCACCCCTATTACTTCTCGGCGGGTGTTGTCATAAGCTCTTACGGTCTGCCCAGATGGCGTGAAATCAGTGGGTCCCAAACCCAAAACAGTGGCAGTTCGGAGAGGACATACATTCAGTGCGGACCCATTGTCGATAAGAACGGTGGGAACCCTCTTCCCCATAGTGTCAACGGTCACATAGAGAGCTTGAGAATGGCTCGGCCCGCTTTTAGGTAGGTCTACATCGGTGAACACGATGGTTGAGTTCTTGGGAGTTGGATTCACCAAATGTACCAATCCCTCGGGGGATGTGTCAACGGGCACTTGTATCTGATTCAACAGTTTCAACACGGTCTGTCTATGCTTATGCGAGGCCATGAGCAAGCCCCAAATAGTAATGTTGGCATTGGTCTTCTTCAGCTGCCTAAGCACTTCATCCTCTTCTTCTTGCAAGCTAGGACGCCTCTGCCCTTCCAAATCTTCCAATGGATTTTCAGACTCTAGGTGGGGAGGCTTGAAATGACGACCCCCTCTGGTTATATGGTCCAACTCATCATCGCTAGCCCATATGTCATGGACTTCCTCGGAGTCATTCATCAAGTCATCCCATTCTATTATGTCGATGTTCTCCATCTCTGTCGGCAAGTCATCCCAACCTGAAGGGACTATCGGCTCATCTAATATCGGACTTGGGCTTGAATACAGCACATAGTAATCAAATTTCCCCGATGATTGACCTAATAGGCCAACCTAAGGATCCCCTGCTTCATATCTTTCTTTCAACTCTTGTTGGATAGATTTCTTTGGCAACAACAAAACTTTTTGGTCAATGAGGTCTTGAATGATCTTCTTTAGTATAGAACAAGCCTCGGTGTCATGGCTGGGTGCACGATGGTATTGGCAATATTGGTGAGGGGTTGATGGCCTTGGCTTTGGTGGAAGTGGCATGATAAGGCTGTTATTGCGGCAAATGGTGAAAAGACGGGTTAAGGTCATGGGGAGCGGAGTGTATTGTCTTATGGGATGGCGAGGGCGAGAGGATTCAACCCCAATGGCATTTATGGTGTTAGGTGAGGGTGTGTTGTTGTTTGATGGGAGAGGATTATGGGTGACATTTGGACGGGTTGGTGGTGAAATGACTTGCTTGTCAATGAGGTCTTGGACTTGGTGGCGAAGGCGAATACAGCGATTGGTGGCATGGCCTTTGGATTGGTGGTACTTGCAGTACTCATTCTCATTGTAGCTCTTGGGTAAGGGATTTGGTGGAGGTCTTGGGTCGAGTGGCTTCAATAGGTCACGACTTATGAGCTTTTCAAGGACTCTTTCGAGTGGCATGAATAGGTCAATGAATTGGCGAGGTGGGTTGACATCATTAAGAGAAAAGGGTTGGATTGGTTGAGTTATGGTGTTGACCTCGGCATTGTTCTTCCCAGTAAAGTTTGTCTTGCGACTCCTCACTTCCTCAGTCTTGATTGTCCCATCATTGATAGCATCTTCAACCTGCGTGCCAGCCCCAATGAGAGCTTTGAAATTTAGGAAATAGTGGGCAAATAGGTGCTTGTGATACACGGGCAGCAGGTTCTTAACCACTAACTGAATTTGGTCCTCCTCATTCGGCCTATCCGTCATTCTCGACGCCTTTTGTCTCCACCTTGTAATGTAAGCGGAGAAAGTTTCATGAGCCCCTTGCTTGGTAGTTTCTAGGTCCCTTCGAGTAACGTCCACCTCTGTGTTATACTTGTAGTGCTCTAAAAACTCATTGCATATGTCTTCCCAAGTCCGGGTTCTATTCTAATCCAAGGATAAGAACCATTTCAAAGCAGAAGTGGCCAAGGTTTCATGGAACATTTGAGCTAAAAGCTCGTCAGTAGCCCCTCGAGGGTGCATAGCTCGCACGTACATCTTCAAATGAGTCTTAGGGCAACCCGTCCCATCGAACTTTTCTAACTCCGGCATCTTGAATTGTAGTGGAATACGAGCCGTTGGAAACAGGGATAGAGTCCGCACATCGACCATGTCATCAGCCCTGCGAATCCCTTTTATAGTTCTCTCCAATGCTTCTACCTTGCTAGCTAACACGGAATCACTGCTAGAACCTTTCCCCTTGGCTTCCCCTTCTAGGTCGGTGACCTCAGGTTTCGAGCTACTTTCCCCCCTTGTCTTGGTGTTCTCATTGGATTGAGGTCCCTCTTCGGTGCCAGCCCCATGAGGTATACCCGAGGAATGGGCCTTAGAGCCATTTTGTTCAAGATCCGCCATCTTCTGTTGGTTCTCTTGAGCCATTTTCAATGCGGTATCGGATGTCTCGGCGGTATGGTCAAGCTTGGCCATGATGGCTTTCAGGCAAGCCTCAAGGTCAAAGTGCCCCTCACTAGTTCTTTCGTCGGCCATGTCTGTCTGATGGGTAGACTCAACACTCACTAGACGCCCTTGTGGATTGCGGATCCAAGCCAGCACGTCTATGGATAGAAAAGTTTTAACCTTTAGCCTAAGGATCTGTCCTAAACCTCCATATTTTCCTTAATGAACTCGGTCTCTACACCATGTTCAATTAATTCATTCCTTTTATCCAATTACCTTTACAGGGATCATGGATTAAGGGTATGTTTTAAAGAATAGGGCATAGAGTCCTTCAACTAGGTTTAATTAATCCCCTAGGACTAGCACATCACAAACATAGCTTTACATCCTATTTCCTTAATTTATTCCTCCTAACCCATGGCCTTAACGAAGGCTAGGGTTTAAAGGTCTATATTAAGGGCATAAGATATAAAGCCTCACACCACAAACACAGCATAGCATCATTACAAACAATTGTGGGTGCATAAAGGTGAGACCGTAGTGTCCTACAAGTCTGTCTATATGGACTAATGATAAGGGTAGGCTAGGGTCCTTCACTTGCTTGAGCAATCCTTATACCTAACCACATGTGGCATCAGGAACGCCGCGTGGGTCCAGCAGTACGTGATTAACTCATTTAATATACCCAAGGGCAAGCCCAAGGGTACTAGGCAAGAGAGGTTGATAGCTTTCGCCCCAACACATGGAATCAGGAAAACCAAGGTTGAGACTAGGCCGATCGTTGGCAAGGATACATCGAGGGACATCGATCCTAACATGCAAGAGTTTGCGCACACAATACAATAAATGAAAGCACACAATCAAGTGGATGCAATGTAATTGATTTTAATTAAACATAAGAAATTAACCTAGCCCATTTAAACTTTATAGAGTCTAGCCCACAAATCCCCAGTGGAGTCGCCAAACTGTGAACCCCGGAAATTGGGCCCACGAGGGATTGAAAAGAAAGTGGGTTTGAAAAAGAAAAAGGAAAGGAGTCGCCACCTTATTTTTTAAAGGAAACAAGGAAAACCCTAAAAATCAGGTTGTTTTAGGAAAACAATTTGAATGACTCCATAAAAAAAGGAAAGGCAAAAACCAATCTTTTGAAAACCAAAGAAATCGGGGATTCAGAGGCTAAGTTATGACATGGGAAGGTTCTAGGCAAAGCCTATAGGCACCCATGTCACCCTTTCGGTCTCTCAGTTCATTTGGGCTAAATTAAAGTCTTTCCATACAAAAATCAGCAAGTATATCATCACAAGAATTGCATGCATATCATATATTTCATTAATCCATCCATGCATAATAAGCAAATAAAAACAGAAAATAAAGAAAAACAAAACAAAACAAAAATAAACCTAGGATGCTTGGATCCTAGAACGGACTTGAGCCTCACGAAGAGCGCCTACGTACCATGCAACGAAATACATGGATCAAAGTCCACGTAGTTCGATTAGAACTAAGGTTAAATCCTAATACAAACCTATGGTAAAAACCCTAGGTTTCCTTATTTGATCAAAAGAGTTGAATATGATAGAAAGTTTGATTTTAGGAAAGAAATCCACAAAATGGAAACTTTAATAAAAACCAGAATTTTGTTGGTTAAGGAAACCTCTAATTAAACCATAGGATCATATTAAAAATTAACCCTAAATAGGGAGAAGAGAATGAGTTAAGAAGAAAGGTGAATTGGGGCACCTTCACACCCCTTACCTGAGCGCAATTAGCTCCAAGCATTTAACCATTTCAGACATAAGCAGCCCTATTTGCCATGGGACAAATACCACACCTATTTGCACCCTTACAAGTGCTCAAAACCATGCAAAAACACTAACATGCAAATCTGGACAGAATAGTATTATGACCTAAAATCATCCACTAAGCATGCCAATAGCAAAAACAGCGAACAATAATAAGTCCTAACATATTCCTAGAACCATATCATGCATAAAAACCCTAAAACATACTAACATGCATGCAAAACTATCATGTTTACTCCATATGAAAAACATATACAGCAAACACGAAGAAAAACCAAATAAAAAAGTCTACTTTATCATGCTATATGAAAACAAACACGAAACAATGACTCTAAAACCCTAAACTCACAAATATGCTTAAAAACATACAAAACATACTTTAATCATGCTAAAACCAAACTAAACAGAAATTAAATCATGCATATTAACTAACTAAAGCAATATAACATGATGAAAATCCTAACTCTAACATGCAATGACACTAATCCTAGCACAAGGACAAACAGGAGCACAAGAATCACAACTATGCATTAAAAACCTAAAGGACAGCCCTAAAGCATGCTAAACAGTAGATAAAAAATAGATATTCCATATATATTAATTAGCTAGAGTGTTAATACATGATAAAAAAGTCACCTTTAACATGCAATAAGCCTAACCCATATGAGAACCTAGTTTAAGCTTGAATAGAGAAGGAGAATACCTTAGGAAGTGGCTCCCCTTGTGTTTGTAATTGTTCGTGGCTCCTCAGGTCTTTAGAGTGAATCAAACCAACATGAATCCTCCTCTTTTTCAAAGTGGTATCACAGCAAAGAGATCAAAACTCACTCAACTTTGAAAAGAAATAGAAAACAAAAAGAGAACAAGAGAAAAGAAAAAGTTATTCTCGTCACTTTGCAGCAGCAGCAACTTCAATCGCGTTTTTGGGTATGAAAACGTTGGATTTGGACAAAGCTTGTGAAATACAAAGTTGTAGCGAATTGAATTATCTTTCTAACAAGACCAATGTCATCAAATTCTGACTTCGGATGAAAAAGTTATGATTAAAATACGACTGCTGGTTTTCAGAAAATCTGCTGCTGAATTATGACGAATTTCACTCCCTCCAAACCCTCTTCTCCTCTCCCTTGTTTAAAGACATTAAGAGAGTATTTATAGCTGAAATCTGGAGTTTCCCTTTCCTTCCTGGACTAGGTTTCTTTGGAGAATAATCAAAAGGTATTTTATAATGATAAAAGACTTCTAATCTGAATAGGAAAAGGAAATTGTCTTTTATAAAAATTGAGAGACTGACCGCTAACACGCATGCACATGTATCGTATGTGCGTACACACACTCATCACATACGTACACGTGTTAGTGTCATGATAAAAATGGCTAATTTAATAAAATAATTTTCTTTTCATTTTAACCAAAAATCTCATGCTGTGATTCGCACTAATTCTTCAAGGATAATCCGTAAATAACCACACTAAACTCATCATCAGGCCATATCAAAATTGAACTTCATGAAACACTTTTGAGGGTAAAATGATGACTAATGAAAGTCAATTTGAAAAGATTTGGTTGGTAATTGTGAGTCAATTAGAGCTAACCCAAGGAAGGGTCAATTAACCAACTTGAACTACATCGAGCCATTTTAATCCCGAGCCATTGACTTACCAAATTGACACTAAAAATACCTCTTATGCATCCATATGAACTCCAATTGACAATTTGGAGATCATTCCAAGGTCAAATGAAAAGTTTGGGACTTAAAAGACGATTATGCCCCTCAAGTCACAAAAGCTCTTATTATCCCTCAAGATCAACTCCAATTTGAACCAAAATTCATATCCATTGTCCTTGTGACTCTAGAAAACTAATGCAAGTGACTAGACTCAAAAACAAAACAAAAACATGCATGAAATGATGAGCCCTAGTAAGGTGGTGCAAAAATGGGGTGTGACACATAGCATGTAGTTTCTACTAGCTTCATTAATTATGCAATTAGGTATATTGTTTCTATTATCATGAGAGTTTAGGAGGAATCTTGGAACAACTATGCAGGTGGGTCACATTAACTGGACTTTAAGTGATGTCTATCTAGCCTTGGTCAGCATTGAATTTTCTGGTCTGTGAGTCTTTGTTTTGCTTTGTTGTTCTAGGTGATGACTGTGTTTATAAAAATAGTAGTGGGATTATATTGCTAGTTATGGTTGAGCATGGTTTGCCTATATTTAATCTCTGAATCATGTGCCTTAGCCTCAAGTCGGACCCTCTTCTAAGTGGGCCATGGTCCTCCCTAAGCTTTTCAAATTTTCTTTTGGAAGTATGTATGTACAATGTTTTCAAACTGAACTAGCCATCAATTTTCTTAGATCTTAAGTTTTTTGTTTCCTTTCAAATATATATGCTACTGAATCATCTTCTCTTTAGGCACGTATGTTATTACCTTTATGGAGCAATTGGCAGTTGTAATTGAACATAGTGAGCTTAGAGATGTTGCCTTTGCGACCACGTTACCTGCTTCCTCTTTAACTTTAGAGGATGGCAGCCATGTTTCAGAGTATATATACTTAACCAGATATATCTCTCAATTTTTTTACTGTACCATAAATTATTTGTGAGACTTAGTAAAACGAAATTAGAGAATATTACCCAAGTTTTTTTTTTGGGGGGGGGGAGGGGAGGAGGGTGGTGGCAGAGGAGAGAGGGGGCATATAGCCATCTCCCATTGTTAGCTAGTATGTAATAGAAGATTGATATTCTATTTTTGTGGATTTGATGCATGTACTGGATATTCCCACTTTTTTATTTTTTGGGTTTAATTTCTCATTTGAAGTGGGTTTAATGAAATAGAGAACTAGCTCTTTTATAATTCTGTGTGTTTTGGATTTGAATGAGCTTACTAGTATTGCTATAGTTGCCCATTATCATTATGCCATGAAAATTTAATTAAAGTACACCATAAAGAATGCTATGAATAATCTATTTTCCATCAGTGACATATGTTGTTAAAGAGTATTTACGACGTGCGTAAAATGCCGTGGATAAGGTTATTCATGGCATTTTGTGACATGTTATTAAAAAGTATTTACGGCGTGCATAAAAATGCCATACATAATTCATTGACGGCGTGCGTGAAATGCCGTGGATAAGGTTATTTATGGCGTATGATGTATGCCATGGATAAGGTTATTTACGGCGTACAATCTACACCGTGGATGACATTGACTTTCCACGGCATTGCACCTAACGGCGTACATACGTGCACCGTGGAAAGTCATTAATGGCGTTTTTCGCATGCCGTAAAAGCCTTATTTTGTTGTAGTGAATTTATCCATCACATATTATTGATATTGGTTTGCATGTGATTAAGTTATTAAATTAGCCCAATCAAATTAAGAGACCAACTCGGGCGATGTGGGTGCCTATGGGCTTTGCCCAGAACCTTCCCACGTCGTAACTTAGCCCCCGAATCCAATTTTCTAGTTTTAAAGACTTTGTCTTTCCTTTTAAAATGGAGTCATGAGGTTTTTGGAAATAAAACATTTTTATGATTTTCCTCTTTTCCTTAAAAAACGAGATGGCGACTCCTTTCACTTGTTGTCTTTTAAAGATCCCAAACCCTTGTGGGCACCTGCGCTTTTTCGTGGGTTCACACCATGGGTGCATGGTTAGGTTTTATAAAGGCAGCTAACCGCTATGCACCACTGTCGCAAAGTTTAGGTATGCACATAGGGTTGCACCGAATGCTTTCCAATTCAAAATTCAACCTTCTAAAACATATTTTGGAATGAAATTAAGATTAATTAAAGTCTAATGAGGGAGAATTAAGTGAAAATTATGAGCCAACTTGAGCTAACCAAGATAGGGTCTTTTAGCTAACTTGAACCATTACGAGCCAAATTAATCCTAAACCTATCAATTCATTAAATTGAACCTATAAATACCTCCTTTGTATCAATATGAATTCCAATTGACAACTTGGAGATCATTTCAAGGTCAAACAGAAAAGATATGACTTAAATGACAATATTGCCCTTCATATCACAAAAGTTCTAATTGACTATTGAGATCAACTCCAAATTGAACCAAAATTCATCAACATGCTCCTCAACACTATAAAAACTCAATGCAAAAGAAAAGACTCAAAAACAAAACAAAAACATGCATATGATAATAGCCTCTAACAAAAGGGATAAAATAGCAAAAAGTGTCAACTTGAACTTAAAGGCCCAATTTTCATTCTAGACCCTAACTAAATGCTCATGTGAACTTCAAAATGATAACTCTCATAATGTGAGTCAAAAATGGAGTGTGACATTCCCCTAAGCTCATGTGGTCCCCTTTTTTAGAAACCGACTCTCTATGACTTTAGGTTCTATCTCGGGAGTCCAACTCAATCTGACAGGGGTGAGATTGATTTCCCTAGGCTGAACTTTCAAGGCAGAACTGTCGACTCTGTGGGTTGGTTTGACTGGCTGCCTCCACCTCAGCTACTTTTTTGCGAGCTATGTTACAATGGAGTTGGCGGCGATACTCTTCTTCTACCACCAAACACGGAGCTAAGCGGTTTGAAGCTAAGATTGTACGGCGAACACTAATTCGACCATCGCATCGGCATTGGGGTTGTTGGTGACGACACGATTATAGACATCCCATAGGCCTAGGCGGTCGTCAAGAGGTTGCAAGGCGGTGGTTGGACCGATGATAATAGAAACGCTGCTGAGTATTAGGTGATGGTATGGAGTCCAGTGGTGAAGGAAGCACAATAACAGAAGGCTGAGGTTGTGCCTCCAATCGCTTGTTGGCGTCTTTGGTCGCAACGTCGATACAGGTAAAGCTAGCCCCGAATTTGGTCCGACTGAAATTAGTTAGAAGCAGTGAAGCCATCGTTATGATGGTTTCCCATAGACAGTGCCAAAAGTTGTGTGGTCTAGAAATCGGACCAAGCATAAGGTGAGAGGATGGAGTTGCTTCACTGGCGGCGACAAACCTATAATCAGAGAAATCACAATCATCAGAGGGCGGTCATAGTGTGTCTGGCTAAAATCCCTCCAATGCTTAAGTTAGGTGACCGTAAGAGCTAGAGAGAGAAAGTGGTACTATAGATAGGATTAAGTCATACCTTACTCAGCATCTCAGGCATTCCCAATGCGATTTATTGGGTTAAGGATAGGTCGCTCATTAAGCTCGGGACTGGTGGGTAGTATGGGGAAAATAACAATTTGATGGGTCAAGTGACTTGACTTGGGGTTCACCATCGCACCTGTTCACTCGTCTTGGCATCTCGGAATAATTCCACCGTTCTCCCGACTTGGCATCTCAGGCATCCCCACACACCAACCAATAAAATAAACTAATTCAGATGAGGTGGATGCCTATATGCTACGATTTATAATCTTTTCACATTGTAACCTAGCCTCCAAAGTTATGATTTTCGGTTCGAGATTGCCTTTTCCTAAAAATTTCAATCAAATGGTTTTTCTTCAAATTTTCTATTTTAAAGGTTTCTTTATTCCTTAAAAATAAGGTGGCGAATCTCGAATCCCGCTTTTGTGACCTTGACCGATTTCCTAGACGTCCACAAATTTGTTTCCTTCCTTATTTTATTTCTTTTTTGTTCGAATACATTATATTTTGCATGTTATTATATTTTTATTGCATGAAATATGGTTAAACTTAGTTAGATTTATTTTTAATTATCATCAATAAATGTGATGTGAGGATTGGTCTCACGACTGAATGAGAGGTTAGGTACCTGATACCTTCCCAACCTCATACCCTAACTCCAAATCCATTATCGTTGCTAGTTTTGATGAATTAAATTTTGTTAGGAGTTAAATCAAGTGGCAACTTCACACCACGCTAGTCCTTAAGGTTAGTTAGCATACTCCTAAACCCGTGTTAAGATTTGGCTCATAATTGACCATTAATGTTTTCAATGGTTTGAGTTTTTTTTTTAATTTCTTTCTCTGCTAAAGAAGGATCCCAAGTGCAAAGAGAATGGTGGAGGCAATGTGAGACTAACCCTACCACAATTGCTACTCTCTAGGACTTTGTATTGGTTTTCCTAAAACGCTACATATTGCCATAGTAGTATCTTTGTCCACAAATAGCTCTTTCATGGCCAAAATGGAGGTTTCTTGACTTTCATTATCGTGAAAGATGACTACAAAAATATATGGAATAGCAAAATAAAAATGATTGTATTTTAAACTGTTTAAAAACAAAAAATGACTCAGTGACATTTTCTTTATTCAAAATCAATTCAAGAATATTTTTGTTGTACAAGTAAACTACAGACCTTTCAAGTTAATGAAAAAATCGCCAGACCTAGTAAGCCACGTGTTCTCTCACATCGGTTAGTTAAGATTGGCTTTAAAAATGTATTAGGTTCTATATTTTCTTCAAAGTTAGGTTTTTTTGGATGTTGAGTATGAATGAACTTTATGAACTCTTGAACCTCTTTTAGGCTATATTGTTTTCATGAGTCTTTTTATTTGCGTGTTTGTATGTTCCTTATGTAGGTATAATTAAAAAAAAGAATTATATTATTTCACTCATCTCTCTCATTCACATTCTTTTATTTATCCATATACGGCAACTTTTGCTTATTCAATTTTAGCTCACATTATTGCTTTCACCTGTATATTTTGACACATGGGCAGTAATATTTTCTTTATAAAAAATAATAATAAAAACCACGTGTCTAATGCGAAGGACATATGACCCAATCTCCCAAACATAACCGGAGAGAAAGTTATCTCAAAGGACGTACAGCACTACACTGTCTGAAATGGAATCAAAGCCCTCGTTGGTTCAACAGCACAAAGTCAGACGAGACAATCTATCAGATAAAAATTCATTAGATCACTAAGATAAATTTTCTGTAATGACTAGAATACCCTCTCACCACTGAGGTTTATTCGGCCTTAACGTACACAAACCTCTTGCCATTTGCCAAAATCGGCAGTCCTATTTCGACCACCCAAAAAAAGCACTTTCCTTTTCTCTCTCTCAATGCCACCATGGTTTTTTTTCCCACAGAAAGTGGAGCGAGAAAGTTAGAGGGAGAAAGTGAGAAACATGGAAGCAAACAACAACAGAGCTGAGGCAGAGCGGTGGCTTAGCATAGCGGAGAAGCTTCTCACGACACGTGATCTTGTCGGGAGCAAGACATTTGCGATCCGAGCACGAGAGTCCGACCCGAAACTCGAGTTCGCCGACCAGATCCTCGCCGTCGCCGACACGTTGCTAGCCGGGGAGACCCGGATCAACAACCAACACGACTGGTACGCTGTGCTCCAACTCGTTCGCCAGACTCACGACTCGGAACTCGTTGCGACTCAGTACCGACGACTCGCCCTCCTCTTGAACCCCGACAAGAACAGGCTCCCCTTCGCTGACCAGGCCTTCAAGCTTGTCTCGGACGCGTGGTCCGTGTTGTCGAATCCGTCGAAGAAGTCGTTGTACGACAACGAGTTGAGCTTGCACTCGAGACTCGACTCGGCCGGGTCGACCCACAAGCAACAACAACAACCCGTTAGAAAAAGCCTTAGGAGTAAAGACAAGAAAGTGACAGAAGAGCAGAGCAGACCGGGTTTCCCAGGTTATCCGAGTTCGAATGAGTCGACTCGGGGGAGTTTCTGGACGGCCTGCCCGTACTGCTACAATCTGTATGAGTACCCTAAGGGTTTACGAAGAGTGCACGCTTCGGTGTCAGAATTGTCAGAGGGCATTTCAGGCGGTGATGATACCGTCACCGCCGGTGGTTGACTCAGATAAAGATGCTTACTTTTGTTGCTGGGGTTTTTTCCCATTAGGGTATTCGGGGAATGCTAAAGATACAAGCGGGTCTCACAATTGGATGCCGTTCTCGCCGATGTTTACTTGTCCTTCGCAACCTCATCGGAATGATCGGAATGTGCCGGACGGGAACTGGAATGTACCGGAGAATCGGAGTGTTTTTGGACCAAAGAAAGCCAATGTGAATGTAAATGTGAAAGTTCGAAAGCCTAAGGCTATTATTATAGACGATGATGACGATGTTTTAATGGAAGTTTCTGATCCCAGTGAGGATTCGGACGATGAATGGGATAGTAGTAGGAAGAAGAAGAAGGCGAAGAGTGTGAAGGGGAAAGGTTCAGCGATTAAAACTGCGAAGAAAGCCCAGGGTGAGAAGGTAAAGAAGGGGAATCAGAATGTTGCGGGGCAGGTTCAAGTGGGTAGTGGTGAGAATTTGCAAGGTGGTTCTGAAATGCAAGAGGGCATTGGGGTGACGAATGCGTCGATAGGTGAGACAAGTAAGAAGGGGGTTGCAAGTAATTCAAAGAAGCAAACAGGAAAAAACACCAAGGAGCTGGGAAAGTTGGATTTGAATGTAGAATTTAGTAACGAGGTGGAAGAGCCTGCCCCGGGAATGAGCGAAGGGAATGGAACAGGGAAAGGGGAGGAGGATAACATTGAGGGGATTGCGTTTTTTGAGGGTTTAGATGAGTTTCTGAGTAGTCTGCCGATACTTTCGGTTGTTGGGGATGATAAAGTTAAGGCTGCTTAGGGAAGTAAGACTCTTCCTGTTGTAGTTGTTGTAGTTGTAGTTGCAGTTGTTGTATGCTTGTAGTATTTAATGATGTAGAGCAACTGGGCATTTTGTTTTGATGGTTTTCCACTTAGTATCTATTGTACAATTTGCAGCAATGTGCTTCTATCCTTCTCTTTTGAGTTGTTTGATGGTTTATTTTCTCATTAATCCTACTGGACAGATGAGTTACTGAAACCAGTGGTGTGGCGAGATGGGATTTTAGATTCTGTGATTTTCGATTCTGGGGCTATATATCTATATATATAAAAGCAGAATTACTTCCAGGAATTTGCAGCTGCACTATTATTTTCGTCCTAGAGTACAGTGAGAGGGCATGGAGTGGGTCCTAAATAAAACCGGTGTAGGTGCCCCTTTAGATGGGTAAGTCATCTAACAATCTTCTTTACTGATTTGTCTGAGATTCTCAGTACATTGATCTCTGGATTCATTACTAGTATTGAATTGTTGCACTTGTTGAATTATTTTCTCTTGCTCTGGATATTTCAGGTTTAACTTGGTATATGTCATAACCATATGTATATGTATTTTAGTTTACACTAACTGGTAGCTCCATCTTGTTTTTCTATGGAAACAGAAGT
The DNA here is from genome assembly GCA_039720395.1 of Liquidambar formosana. Taxonomy (NCBI): domain Eukaryota; kingdom Viridiplantae; phylum Streptophyta; class Magnoliopsida; order Saxifragales; family Altingiaceae; genus Liquidambar; species Liquidambar formosana. The sequence goes on along the minus strand of JBBPBK010000215.1, from coordinate 323,147 downwards.
TGGGCTGATCAACCCTATAAAAGCTTCCTAATGGTTGGTAGATTGGGGCAGTAAGTAGTTAAAGGTAACAGGAAGCCAACTCAGGAGGAGGTTGCTGCAGATGAATATATTCAGCAACCTCTGTATTTTATGTAATCCCTCTTCCTAACATTTAATTTATGTTTATTTCTTTGTCAGCTTTTTCTCTGTTTCCTAAATTTAAAGATTTACATCTTGTATGTCCTAACAGAAAAGACATCTCTCTTAAAGCTTAAGCAAGTTTGAACTCTTGGTATACCTGAAATAGTGAAAATTTATAGGTTCACATGAGTGAAAAGCATCCGTCTTGTCATGCCATGTTACATAATTTACTTATATTTGGACACTAGTTGCTAATCCCATATCCTATAGTTTAATGAAATTTCATGGGTTCCAACCTTTTAAAGGAGGAAAGCTTCCAAGTTCCTTGTTGGAAAGTGAGAAAACTTTGTTTAGAGACCTTTTAGGAATGATGGGGGTTCATGTAGTTGACATCCATAGGGATTCTGTGGTGAATTCCTCTTAAGGTGAATTCCTCTTTGGAGACCTTCTAGGTAAGATGGAGGTTTGTGTAGTTGACATCTGTAGCGATTCTAAAGTGAATTCCTCTTAAAGGGAGTCTTGTCCTCTTTAGGGGCTAAAGGTCTTTCAGAGAGGTACAGATGGAAAGGGTTTAGTATCAATGGCGATCCAAAGGGTGTAGTTGTTCTCCAATGAAGTTTTTTAGTTGGAATGTTAGAGGATTGGGTAATAGAAAGAAAGGAGAGCAGGTTATGAAAGTTATTTTGAAAGCCATTCTGGATGTGGTCATGCTTTAAGAAACTAAATTGGAGATGGTTGATACGACTCAACATGAATCCTTTTATGCCATCTAGTTCTATCAAGGACCTTATCTATGTAATTGACCAAACAACTTCAAATAATTTTCCCCATCTTCTCCTCAAATTCCAAGCTCTTTTGCAGAGTTGCTTCAGGGAGAAAGAGTAAGAATTTCATCAAGTCTTTGGAGGGGGGTTGAGGCTTTTGGTGGAGGATATTAATTTGATTTCTGGGAGATGTAGGAAGAATTTCATCCAGGGTTCTTTCTAAGCAGCTTAGGTCTGCTCTTTGAGGTACTATCTCTCAAGCTTAAGGGGCTTATGTTAAAGGAAGGCAAATCTCATATTCTGTCTTAGTTGCGAATGAGGTGCTTGATGATTATAGGAAGTTTACGGAGGGGGTTGTGTTTAAAACTGATTTTTAGAAAGCTTATGACCATGTTGATTGAAGCTTCTTTGATTATATCTTGAGCATGATAGACTTGGGGTTAGACAGAGATCTTGGATGAAAGGGTGTTTGGGATCTTCTTTTGCAGTTTTAGTTAATGGCAAAGGCGAGGATTGGTTTCCTAGTTCTAGGGGGATTAGGCATGGTGATCCCCTCAGACCCCTCTTCCCCTTTTTGTTTCCTTTAGTGGTGGATGTTCTTAGTAGATTTATTTCTAGAGCGGAGGCTGTAGGTCTGATTGATGGTCTTGAAGTGGGTAGATTGAGGACTAAGGTGTCCAATCTTCAGTCTGCGAATGGCATGATTTTTTATTTTTTATTTTGTTTTAGATAGTGTTGGGTGAGGATTGTAAAGTCTATAATCTGAGCTTCATCCTTAAGGTGTATGAATTCCTCACTTGGCTCGGGTTTAATTTTTGCAGGAGTTCTTTAACTGGCATTATTATGCTGGAGGACAAGATTGCTAGGCTTCTTGACCTTTAAGTACTTGGCATTCCTCTCAGTGCTGATCTTAATATAATCCTAGTTTTTGGGACCCTGTGGTTGAAAATTTTCTAAAAGGCTCAATGGTTGGAAGAAAAACTTATATTTCTTAAGGAGGGAGATTTGTTCTTATTTAATCTTGTCTTGCTAGTGTCCCACCTACTTCCTTTCAATTTTTTGGATGCTAGCGGGTGTGGCAGATATGGTTGAAAGGTTACAGAGAGATTTCCCATGGTCATGTAAATGGAGCCTAAAAGAGATCATCTAGTTAGACGGGATGTGGTTTGTCATCCTAAGAAAGAGGGTGGGTTAGGCTTGATTTATGTGAGACTCAGGAGCAAAGCCCTAACTAGGAAGTGGATTTGGAGAATTCAAGCAAAATTCAATGTGGCACTTAGTTATCAAGCCTAAATATGGGGTTAAAGATAGTAGTTGGGATGCTGAATTGAAGAGAAACCTATCGTATTCTTTGGAAAACCATTTCTCAGGGCTATCCTAATTTCTCACTTCACATCAGAATACGAGATTAATCGTTGGTGATGAATCTCTGATTCATTTCTGGGAGGATTTGTGGTGGGTGGATCATCCTATCAGGGAGGCTTTTCCTTGGCTCTTTTGATTTTCCTGCTATAATTATAAAGGAGCCTCTATCTCCGACTTAGTTGTTTTCTCTAAAGCATTCGGTTGTTTGGAATTTTAATTTGATTAGAAATTTGAATGTCAGGGAAATTGATAACTTGGCCTCCTTTCTTCTTGATATTAATGATGTCTAACTTTTCCTTTCTTGTTAATAGATCCTGTAGTGTTGAGAGCAATGGTTTTCTTCTTAATCTTAATGAACTTTCCCCATTCTTTCTTGTTAATTGGAAGCTACAGCTTCCTGTTTGCACTAAAAATTTACATTCCTATGTAGGGATGGCAATGGGTCGGGTAGGATGCTACCCCATACCCTACACTTGAACTACTCTACCCATACCCGACCCTATACCTGATGGGTAAGGAGAACTAGAATCCATCCCCAATCCGTCCTTTACTTAAGGCACCCATGCCCGACCCGCCCATGCTCGACCGCCTTGCCACAACAATTTTTTTCCCCAAAAATTCATGTTTTTTTTTATACTGGTGTAGACTCACTCCCCTCCCCTCCCCTCCCCTATTATTCTGCCACAAATGAAAAAATAAAATAAAAAATAGCAAATAGCAATTATTCTGCCAAAAAAAAAAAAAAAAAAACACCAATAGCAACAGTGTGTAACATACTTGGATTCTCTCTATAGCCCATTCCATAATCCTTTACTTCTCTATCTATTATTTCAATGACATTAACATGAATTGTTATTAAGGTCAATGGAAACAAAATTATAAGGAGGAAAACTGAATAATAATTAATACAAAATTTAACAATATCACCGTAAAATCAAACACAAACACCAAGTAATGCAAAACCCAAATCTTATATACATTGAGAGAGAGAATGAAAGTGTCTTTTATATATATTGTGAGAGAGAGAGAGAGGAACATGAAGAATGGTGGCTGACCATGTAGATTTGGTGTAGATCCGCTATACATGTGAGTGCGTGACCATAGACATAGATCTAGAATTTTGGATATGTAGATTTGGGTTGATCGAGTGACGGAGTGAGGCTGAGGCATTGAGGCGGTGACGATGATTCGCTGAGACAATAACGCGGTGAGGGTGAAGCTATAAGTGTAGGGAGTGACTGAGTGAGGCTGAGTCGTTGAGGCGGTGACGGTGAGTCGTTGAGGCAATGAGTCGCCAAGGCAGTGTTGAGGCCGTGACGGTAAGGGTGAGGCGACGAAGAGATGGTGAGGGTGAGGGTGAGGGTGACTGGGTGAGGGTGAGGGAGGCGGTAGAGACAATGTTGAGTTTGAGAAAGTGTCTAGGGTTTGTAATGTATGTTAAGAGTATATAAATATATAGGGTGAAATTGTAAAATCACAATTGTGGCGAGTCGGGTCGGGTTGTCGGGCTTTTTTCTTATGGGATTCATGCCTGACCCGTGCCCGAAATAATTTTTAGATTTTTACCCATACCCGAAAAAAATTAAAAAAATCCACCCATATGGGTATGGATCGAATCGGGACCCTATGGATCGGGTTGAAATTGCCATCTCTATTCCTATGGTCTGCAAATTGCGGGCGTGCTAGGGCCAAGTTCAGCCTGAAGTCGTGTGCACAGGACCCCTAGCACCTTCTAGGTCGAGAAATTACAAAGTCATATTGTAATTGCCTAGTTGGTCACTTTATAAAAACTCAGGCAATTGAAAAGGATTAGGGGTGCAACTCGGTCCGCGCCGGTCCGGGCTAGGGGTATATCTGGACCGGACCAAATTAATTTGGGACCTCAAAAATTGGACCGAAATCGGATCGAAAATTGTATTGGACCGGACTGGCAAAAATGGTCCCGTTCTCGATCCGATTCTTTTTTGTTTTTGTTTTTTTTTTTTTTTTTTTTTTTTTTGTAAAAGGTAATAACTTTATTTTATTGAATAAGTATTATTATTTATTCAATAATACTTATATATGGAGTATAATATATATATATTTTTTAATTTTTAATTTTTCATTATTCGAAATTTGGTCCGGGCCGGTTCTGAAACCCTATAAATAGTCGACCAGACCGAATTCATCTGTTCTTAAAATTGTGGCCTCAGAACTAGACCGATTAGTGTTTGGCCCTGAACCGGACCGAACCAGACCGAATTGCTCAGAACGGTCCGGTTCTCGGGTCTACCCGAACCAAGTTGCACCCCTAAAAAGGATAGGGGTAGTTCCTTATGGGTTCTAATGTTAATGTCTACAAAGAAATAAATTTTGATAAACTGTTAGCAAATAAAAGAAATGAAAATGGAATTAAAATTAGAGATACATTACTAACGCATGATTAATAGCAAAGAACATCCAAAGCTGTTTGTTGTAAGCCACGAACAAGTACATCAAAGGAAAATTACACAAGTAAAAGAAAATATTTGCTGAGAATTAAACTAAACTACTCCTATGAAGGAAATCCTGAGTAGGATGGTGGTTGAAGAACCCTTGATTCATCTTCAATTCTGAAATTTATAGACAACAGCCTTTACAACTGACTTGGAAGTTACCAGTGGTTTCTTTCGGCTTGAAACAATAACTGTCTGACAGTTACTTTCGGCCTGAACAAATAACTACATGGTAGTTATGTCTTATGTGTCAACACATGTGGTGATTCTCCAAAACTGTTAGGAGTTACTTGGAATTTTGCTTCAGCTCTTGAACTTATGCCACCTGTCCATTAAATTCTGCACTTTATATAAGACAGCTCAATTCTCTAACCGTTGGAAGTTACTGGCAGTTATCTCTGGCTTGAATCTCTGCCATTTGAAAATAACTAACTTTGACAGTTTTCCTCCACCAATGAAATCTCGTCACCTGTCCACTTTAACTCCCATGAACCGAAGACATTAGCCCACTAACTTCCCACGTTCTCTCACTTGTACATCATGCATAAATACCAAGTTGTCTTGCCAAAAGACATGTGTCAAGCCCTTGTTGGTCCAAAATGCAACCAACCTAAATACATGATTGCCACGTGGCCCACTTATAACTGACCAAACTTATCATTGGCCAGAGGACATCACTTCTCTAACCACATACCCTTGGCCTGAAATAATCAGTTTTCTTACTCTTTTATAAACTAAAGACTCACCTTTTGGCCACAAAATAACATGTGTCAGCGGGTAAAATTTTAGTGTAAACACTCCCCAACAGTTGAGGCTTTTTTCTGGTTGTTGGCTCTTAAATAGGTTAATGGTTAATTTCAATGAGATTCTCCAAAACAGAAGAGCTTGTAGAGCTTTGAAGCCAGACATTTGTATTATTAAAGGTTTTTATTCACATAGCAGATGGCTTTCACTAGCCTTACTTGGTGATGTGCAGGAGCAACTTGGAGTTGCTAGACTGCTTGTTTCTTTGTTGTTCCATTGCCTACTGTTTGTTGGAAAGGTTGTTCTCTAAGGTTGGCTTGAGTTGGGTTATTCTTGCTGATCCCGTTTCTTTGCTAGTCATCTCTTTTGGAGGGTAGGGTCTCTGTAAAAGAGGTTGTGATTTATGGGCTTATGCTTATTTTATTGATCTTTTAGGTTCTTTGGTTGGAAAGAAATGCCAAAATTTTTTAGGATTGGCATTCTTCTACAGTCATTTTATAGGATAGAGTTCTTTTCTTGTCCTTTCTTTGTGTGTTGGTTTCTAAGGAATTTTATGGGTTTTTTTTTTTTGGGCCGTCTTTTGAAAGATTGGGTTTCGAGTTGTTCTTTAGTTCGATTGGCCTTCATTCCCTGCTCTAAGTGGATCCCTCCTCCTCGTGGGAAATTGGAGCTCAATTTTGATGGGTGCTCTCTTGGAAATCTAGTTTAGCTAGGTATTGGTGGTAACTGTAGGGGCCATCTTGGAGAGAGTTTTTGACTTTCTCCTTGCTTGCTGGGATATGGACTTAGTTAAAGGCCAAGCTGTCTGCTATTTGTGAGGGCTTGAGAGAATCTACGAGGTTAAGCCTTTCTTCCTTTAAAGTTGGGGTGGTTGCTTGATTGTTATTCAGTGGATGACTATGCGGTGTTTGGGGTCTTGCATTTGTCCACATTACTGGTGAGATTCTGGACTTAGCAGGCTCTCGTAGAGTGGACGGTGGATGGCGACTAGATCAGCTATTGAAGAAGCAGATTCTTTAGCAAAAAGGAGAGCCTCCACTCTTCAGATTGGAGAGGACATTTTTACCCTCCTTAAAGGATTCGTTCTCATTTGGTCTTGTGTCATTTATTTATTTATTGTTGCTTTCCTTTGTAGCATTTTTGCACTCTTTTCTTTAGGGAAGGATGCCTCATCCTTTTGCAGGTACTTTCCCTTTTCCTTGTAATATATATTTTCTTTCTATAAATAAAAAATTAAAAAAAAAAAAAAAAAAAAAGAGTAAATTATAATTATGGTTTTGTATATTTGTTGATTCAGAATATGTGAAATTTTTGTGTGGATCCATTTAGACAAATAGAGCATGGTTAATTATACAGACAACTATGGAAACTTCCTTTAGGTTTTACATCATCTGGTATGTAGCTCCTCTCCTTTGTCTTCTTTTATCATGGCAAGAGTTCACTTGACATGAAAAATTCGTTTGAACAACTATTTCTTGATAATCACAGTTTGTGAATTGTTTCATGACCGTGATACTCATTTCTTCAACATAGGAAATGGAACTTAATGATTTTGATAGTGACATTGAAGCATGGGTTATCAAATTGGACAAGTGGTGCATGCACAAAAGTCTAGAATACAGCCACTAGATGGTCGCATTTAGGCAAGAAATTGAAAGAAAATAGGAGGCTTTAGAAGAAGCATATAGGAAGCAGGTAATTCAGCTTGAAATGCATCGTAGAACTATAAAAAAAAAGCCACTAGAATATTTTTCTTTTGGTAACTTGCGCATTGATGTGATTGGCTAAACACATTTTAAGGGTAGAAGCATGCTTCCTCTTATAGGCACTTCAAAATTCCAATGATTTCTGTAGAAAGAAGTGTCTAAGAAACTGCTAAAGTCAGGCAATCTAGATTAATGAGATAGCTTAAAGTGTTGTAATGGTGGTGCTTCACTATTATACATGTCTAAGACTTTCATTAATAGTAAAGGCCCATGTTTTGGGTTTGAGTTTACGACATAACTTGCTAGGGTTCTTTAAAATTAGAAATATGAAAGAGAGTGGAACATGAGGAAAGGAGGGAAAGATAAAGGGAAGGAGAAATAAGAAGTAGAATTCTAAGAGAGAAAAGATTTGAGAGGGAGGGTGCAAAGTGGACTTCCAAGCTTCTCAACGTGAGAGAGAGAGAGAGAGATAATGTGGGATGGAGCAAAACGGTCTTCCATGCCTCCCGATCAAAAGAGGAGAGAGATAATTAGGAAGATATAATAAGAAAATAGAAGAGATAAAGGGAAGGAGTGGTAGTATGAGAGGGGTGGCCTTTTTTTATTATTATTATTTTTTTTTTTTTTTGGGGGGGGGGGGGGGGGGGGGGGGGGAAGGGACCTAGAGAGCACAATCTTTTTCAAGCATTTCTAAAATTTGTTTGTTTTTGGGTTCTATCCTGTTTTTTTTCACAATGATGCCTTTAATGAATCTCTAAAAACACATGGTTTGAACAAGTTTTCATGTGAGGTATTATTGCTTTGAGCCATCCATGAGCTATTATTCTAATTCACAATCTTGAAAACTTCTAAGAAGAAAAGGGTGTTGAGGATGGTGATTTCATGGGGAAAAAAAAGTGTGTTCTTGTGTCCTACCTACATTTACCTGAGAATGTCACCATTTTAGCAGAATCTGTGTTGTTGATCACTTGTTTTAAAACATTTACACTTTTGTTCTAAATTTTGTCCGAAAATGCTAAAACGCTAAATTTGGCGTTCCAAAATGGTTGCCCTTATATCATAACTTTCACTTTTGTTGGGGCGAATCATTTAAGTATAATAAAGAAACTTTCCTGTTAAAGTTTGAGGATGATTAATTCTTACAATTGTTTGTTGATTTTGTTTAATTGAATCAGATGTTATATTTGAGTATTTGACCCCTCTCGAATGTGAGTGTTTTCAATGTTTGACCTCATACCTTTACAAGTCTGGATTTGTTTTTTTTATTGTTTTTGCCTTTCCCCAAGCATGAATATTGGAAATCAATTTCTTTCTCCCTTATGTTATCACTTATAAGGTGAAAAGTAAATGGATTTTGGTGTTATGATCTTAGTCCTTGGAAATGTCATGCATTGTGGGAGGTGGCTTTTATTTGAAATTTTCAAGTTTGGGAGTTGGAGGAGGTAGATAATTTTTTAGAGCGATTTATTTTGTGAAAGCCAAGAGGTGGGGAGGAGGATAGATTAGTTTGGAGAAAGAGACTGAATGGAATATTTTCAGTTAAATCCTTCTTTGGGTGTTTGGCTGGTTTGGGAGAGGAGGTTCCCGGCTATTAGGATGTGAAGACCCCGACAAAATATTTTTTGTATGGGTCTCTTGTTGGGGAAAGATGTTTGACGATTGATAACTTGCAGAAGGGGTTTTGCTCTTCCGAATAGATGCATTATGTGTAAGCTGGAGGAAGAGACAGTGGATCATTTTCAACTTCACTGCGGGGCTGCAAGGGTGGTTTGGGGTGTGTGTTTGGGCAGGTTTGGTATGCATTGGGTGATGCCAAAGCCAGTGTGGGCATTGCTTGAGGCTTGGAGGTGCAGAAGCAACAATAGATTTTCTTTTTCAGTATGGAAGCTAATGCCTCGTGCAATTTTTTGGGTCATTTGGAGAGAGCAAAATAGGAGGACTTTTGAGGATGTGGAGACAAATTGTTCAGTTGATTTCTTGCATTTTCAAGCTTCTTTTTAAGTGGGACGATCCCATCAATTTTGGTAGGAGGATGCCTCATACAGAACTTTTTAATAGCTCAAGTCTATAGTTTCTCGTTTTTGGTTTCCTTTTGTATACATCCTGTATTCTGGACTTACGCCCTTTTTGTTTATAATATTGACTTTACCTGATCAATAAATAAGTAAATAAGAGCAATGTTTGTTTTCTAGATTGTAGATCTTAACCACTTTTTACCCAAAAAAAACAAAACAGAAAAAAGAAAAATCCAAATCACTTGTGCAAACTGTTTTGCTTGAACCTGGTATGGAGCATAATTATTAGATCTGGACCGGACACCACTCGATTAAAGTGGGGGTAGTACTGGTCGAAAGGTTGGGTCAAACCTAACAGGATAAGTAAAATATAGCTATTTCAGATTTTTCTCAAATGCAATGAGTGACAGTATATAAACAACGTGCATTAAGTAGACTGGTGGTCAACATCATGGATTTCATAGTACAAATCCTCATTTCAGACGTTCGGGCAGCCTTAAATCTGATTAGTTTTTTTATAATTTAAATAAGATCTGCACCCGGGTTATGTCTGAATTGTGCTTATTTCACTGAGTTAGGATCAAGTTGTGCGAAACAGTCTTGAGTTTACAGGGTTAGTGGTCCAACTAGAAAGCGAACAGCTTAGTTTGACTGACCAGGCTTGTCCAGTTCTGATAAATATGATATGTAGTGAAAGGATTTTGGTTCTATACTCTTGTTGCTTAAGAAGCATTATATGATGGGCAATGTTTATCTTCAGATTTCATACCCCACTTAATTTTTCCTTGCATCCTTTCCAATCATTACCTTACACAACCTTTTAATACTCAATCGTTTCCTGCTTTTTGTTCTTATGAGCAATTTTCTTTGGTGCTCAACAACAACAGTTGTGGTTGTTGGTAATCTGAATTCTGTTAACCAAACGTGTAGTTATTTACACTTGTTAAAAGACATAATTATCTCTACCATGTTGCAGCTTGACCTCTCTCTTTGTAACTGTTACAAGTTACAACCTACTTTCAGAAAATGTTTGGCTGCTTAATCGCTACTATTTTCTCATGCCAATCAGTTGATATTTTCCTTAAAGATTATTGCATTTGCTCTGTGTGTGTGTATATATATCTATATCTATATCTATACTACCTATAAAAAGATGGATGTGAGAAAAACTTTTGATTGACTAATATATCCTTATTTTAATTTTTAAATACACAACTACCCTTCTGTATATATAGGAAATACAGCGATATAAAACACATACCTTAATAAGAATTCTAAGGAAACTATACAACTACCTTTCTACATATATAGGAAATATAGTAATATAAAGCACATACCTTAATAAGAGTTCTAAGGAAACTATAATTCGTATAATAATTAAATAAAACCAAATCCAAATAGGAATTCTAAGGAAACGGAAACTATAATCCGTATATAATAAATAAACAGTCGGATTATAAATTCCATTTTCTCCATCAAGAGTAACTTCAACCTTCTTTCCATCTTTTCCATTAACGGCGACTTCTCCCTTCTCTAGTAAGTTTTGCTCTACAAATTATAATATATATATATATATATATATATATATATATATATATATATATATATAGATATGATACTGTGTTGGAAATTTGTTGAGTTGGGTTTTGGTTTGAATGCTAATAATCACATTAGATTTTATTTAATTTTGTTCACCTAAGAAATTAATTTTATTCAATCATATTTCATTTAAATTTTATATATCTTTCCTAGAGTTTTTTTATTCAAGTTTTTGGTTTTGTATTTTTTATTTTTGCTATGAGTATTTTCATTTACTTTTGATTTGATTGGTAGAGTAGTTTCATAAGTAATTTGCTAAAATACTTTTGTGTTTGAATGCTAAACCCTTTATTTTACGTGGTAAATCATTTAATTATATTTTTTCTTTTGATGAAAATTGCTCTTGGAAATATGCGATGGGAATTGAAAAGCTATTTGTATATGCTCATTCTCTTTCTAATTTTTTTCTTGCTGATAAAAAATCCTTTGTAAGAGGTATATATTTAATTTTATTATTTTTTTTAAATGCTCAATCTTTATGTTGTCTTTCTGATTTTTTTCTTGAAAATTAAAATTCCCTTCTCAAGACTACACTGTTTATGAGTAATTTGAAGGGTGGGCCGGAGAACAAGGGCCTTAGGTTTTTAAATGTTCTTGATGAGGCATCTTGCCTTATTTTTTGATTTATAATTTCTCCTATTTTTTGAATCCTAAGATTAGTTTTCGTGATATGTTATCTTTGATTGTTTCAATTAATGGGATGTTGAGTTCCAATGATGCATTGTGGAATATCTCGCTACAAAGTGGGGATCCATAGATTCTTTAGCCAAAAATAAAAAATAAAAAATACAAAGAAGTTGAAGAGAGATAGCAGTAGAGTTTCATTTGAATGAAGTAGAATAATATCCCATGATAATAATATGGTATTATAACTCTTATCTTTTTTAGCATGTACTTATTTTTTAAGTGATCCAAAATGTATTAGAATTTGTTGATGTGTGAGTCACATTATATAAACTACTAATTCATTAATAAATTTAGCCTATTCTTTTGCATATAATTTTTATGATACATTAGACTTACCATATGGTTAACAATTCAATCAAATTAAATTCTCCCTAGAGATTAAGTATATACTTTCTCCATTTATTTTGGTTCTAATTATTCTCTTTTTTACTTCTTCATTGATATGTTTCTTATTGTAGATGTGTAAAAAATTGGTGGACAATGAATAAATTATTTTTCAAGATTCTTGATAGTTACATGTCATTATGTATTAGCATATCTTTCCAGATCATTTGATGTACATGGACTAAAACCTTCTACGGAGCAATAAATAATTTCTTAACATCTCAAATCTTCACACTCGATATGGATTAAATATTAAAGAACAAATGGCCACATAACCTTCCTTAAGTAAATAAAGTTTATATTTAATCGATGTGGACAATATTGAAGAGATAATTACCACTAAATGAGGGGTTATGCTATATGAAAAGGGTCAATCCCTATTCAAGCTAAAAAGGATCTTAGGAAGTATCAATCTTTTATATGTTTATTTATGAAAAATAATTGATGATCTTTAAATCATTTTATTATTAACAAAAAAATCTACGCGCAACGCACATGTACAATAACTAGGATATATATATATATATATATATATATATATATATATATGTTGTGACTTCCTTGATTTTTTTTTCCCTTTCTGATTAGTCTGTCATATTGAGATGGTCTCTCATTCCATGATCAGCAGTAAGCTGTGGAAGAGGATAAAGTTATAGTTATAAGTTTGAAGAGATTTGTGATTAAGTTACCTTTAATTGAAAGAAGCTAGCTGGCCACTGTGGAAGGTTTGGTATTTACTTTTCATCGTGTGAGAAGCTTTGCTCCTTTGGCCAATAGTTTTTTCTTACTTCTAATGGATCTCCATTTTTTGCTTTTCATGTTCGTGCATTACTCTTCATGATTAGCTTTTCCTAGTTTTTGGTCATTGCATTAGATGGGCATACAAAAAATTTCAATTAAATGCTTCTCAGCATCTTCATCTCCCTAATGACCATCAGGAGCTAGATTGATGGAAATTGTGCAGCAAATGTTTCAAGTTGACAAACTGCTGCGATTTTTGTGCTTTATCTATACTACTCATAAAAAGCTGAATATTAGAAAAGCTTTTGATTGACCAATATATCTTATTTGATATTTTCAATACATCACTACTATTATACACGGTACATTGATTGGAAAAGAAAATAAAAATATAAAATATAAAACTTATAAAAAGGGAAATAAGAATATAAAACACATAAATATAAATAAGAATCCAAAGTATACTATAATTCTAAACTTATACACAGTACATTAATTGGAATAGGAAATAAGAATATAAAACACATAAATATAAATAAGAATTCATAAATAGGAATTCAAAATATATTATAATTCGTGTACTTTAATTCGTAAAACCACATAAATAGGAAATCAAATTAGTATAAAACCCTAAACCTTAACATATATCATCTACGTAATTCTGAATTATATTTTCTCCATTAACAGTGGGATTCTGAATTCTTCTTTCTCTATTAGCAGCGTCTTCTACCTTGTTTGGTAAGTGTTTCTTTACAAAATGCGATAACTTCTTAGAATAAAAACAAAAAACAAAAAACCACATGCAACGCACGTGTGCACTAACTAGTATATATATATATACATATTTATTGTTTTGCATCTTGAGACATTATGCAAAACATCGGTAGTTGCTTCTTGATTTAATATTGAGGTTATGAGAATTGTCTATGGTTCAGTTGAGATGGTTGTGTTTTTTTCTTTTCTTTTTTTTTAAGTTTGGGTTTTCAAAATAACATAACCTGAACACACACACCTGGAATGACAGGACTAAGATAGAATCTAAGCACGCACCTCAAAGTGTAATTTGCTACATCTTTAGGAGTTGCTCAAGAACTAGAGTTGGATATAATTTCAAAAATAAAAATGAAAAAAAAGACTGCTTTAGTAACGGACTGAATATATGTCTTAGTAGATGTACAAGAAAATCTCTGGACTTCTAGAAAGATTGGATTTGGGTTAGCATCGTCCAACCAGATCAGAACTTGAGCCAATAAAAACCTGCCCGACCTCGGCCTATTGGCAGCTCCAAGTTGAAAGATAGCCCATGATCTTGTAGTTTAGTGGCATCTCTTCTCCTGATGAGGTTTAGGGTTGTGGTCTTGACACTTTGGTAGGAATAGATTGGAGGATTTAGGGCCTAGTCTATGCGATATAAATATAAAAACTTATTATGCAAATTCTGTACAAACCATAGGTAGTAGTTTCGGACCGAACATCAATCTGATCAGCTGATCAGGAGGATGGGTCCAGATCCCTCTGTGCCAACGATTAGATAAGTTTACCTTTCATTTTGAAGTATCTAAAGATGGGGAAATTCTAGGGTACTTTAACCCTCTATTTGGTTCATGGAATCTACGGAGGAAAAAAAAAAAAGGGAAAAAAAATGAGGAAAGAAAATAAAAGGAAAAGATGAAATCATATTAAGTTAAAATTATTCCAATTTTTCTTATTTTTCTAATTTTCCATCACAACCAAATAAGGGAAAGTACAATTCCTTATATTTATATTTTTTTCCTTGATAAAATCCTTAAACCAAATAAAGCCTAAAGGTGCATTTGGATAAGGGATTTGGAAAAAGAATTTGGGCTAAGATGAGATTTCAACCTTATCTATAGTTACTGTTGCTATCATAATTTGGCATTGAAATCTCATCTTATCTGAAATCCCTCTTGTCAATCCTTCATCTAAACGCACCATAAAGTTATCATACTTAGTGGTAAGTAATCACATTTTGTAGTAAATAATCACATTTATAGTAACATTATGTTACATTTGTGGTAACCTCATTTATTACAAATGTAAACCACTTACCACAAATGGGACCTGGGAGTTACCACAAATGTGACCACTTGTCATAAAATGTGATCAGAAGTTATCACAAATATAACCACTTACAAAAATGTGACTTTAAAGTATGGTGCCCATTTTTTGTGTGGGTACTGTAGAATTTCCTAGTATTTATTTATTTATTTTTTTTCAAAGTTTGTGTCTCGCAACTCGCAAGAGTTGAATTGTACTGATTCTTCAGACAAATGCTAGGGGTGTGTAAAGTGGGCTGGGCTGGACCAGGCTGGATTGCTTTTCATGCAGGGTTGGATTGGGCTCAGACTAGGCCTAGTCAGGCTTTAGTATTATTCGGGCCAGGCTAAAGAAAAAATAAAACCTAAACCCGAGCCTGGTCTCGGGCTTAAGACATGCTTCGGGCTTTTGTCAGGCCTTGAGTTGGGGCCTAATTTGGGCTAATTTATTCTTTATGATTTATTTGTTGAATAACATTTAAACTCTATAAAGTTTCTATACGTAAAATGTTTACTCTCTCCGTTTCATAATAAGTGTCTTACTTTCCTTTTTGGGATGTTTCAAAATAAGTGTCCCATTTCAAAAGTCAATGAACCTTTTTTACTCATTTCCTAAAATACCCTTAAAAAGGTTTTCTTTCTTTTTTAATGTTTTACAAACTTGAAGGCAAAATTGGAATTTCAAAATATATGCATTCATGTGAAAGCATTTAAAAGGGTTTTATTAAAAAATGTGTTTTTTCAAAAGGGACATTTATAATGAAATGGAGGGAGTATAATTTATAAAGACATTTGCTAACATTATATCAATGTTTATATGATTTAGTAATTTTTATTATATATAATAAGACATTTGCAAATGAATCATTGGTTAAAATATATTCATTCTATTTATTGAAGCAAAAAAAATGGAAGACAAATATAATCGTTTGATGTTTTTTCTTACTTGTTTGTAGCATTTGTATATTTTATTATATTACTTTTTAATCTCATATGAATCTAGCGATAAATGTAACTCATATAATTATATGATAATATTATCTTATTTACTATTGAATGGTCTAACTACGGGTTGGACCTTAGGTTGAGCTTCAGGCTAAGCTGGACTACAAATCCCAAGCCGAAATCTGCCCATATTTAATATTGGGGAACGGCTATTGCAACCCCTCATTCCTATAAGCCTACCCCCCATCCTTTAGGTTTTTAAGGTTTTATACAAAATATAAAAAGTTTTTATGAAAACCGGCCGTGCTATCCACTAGAAAACATCATTTTGAACAACTTTGCAGAAGAAAGTTTTTCCAAAATCTATCGTTTAAATATACTTTTTAACCATTTATAGCATTTATTTCATTTTTTGCCAAAAAGTCTACTTAAACGATAAATTTTGGAAAAACTTTCTTCTGCAAAGTTATTCAAAATGATGTTTTCTAGTGGATATGACGGCCGGTTTTCATAAAAACTTTTTATATTTTGCATAAAACCTTAAAAACCTAAAGGATGGGGTTTGGGCTTATAGGAATGGGGGGTTGCAATAGCCGTTCCCTTAAGATTGGGGTAAGGCTGGGTCGGGCCTAAACAGGTTCCGGGCTGGGCTAGGGCGGGTCATGGGCCAATTTGACACCCTTATTTGCTACACAGGTAGAAAGACAAATGGCCGGATTTAATTTGGGCTTTGGTCTTAGAGGCATTCCAACTACTGAAGGACGAAACCAAAAAATGGGCCGAATCACAGGTCCAATTGTTGAATCCAGTTCCATTACAATAACATTGGTAGAAAGTAGAAACTACAAAACTAAATTTAACCTCAACTCCATCACCTATCAAAGTCAACGTCATTAGTCGTGTTTTATTCTGTTTGTATAAACTTTTCGTAAAGGAGTTCTTCCATTTTTATTCCTCTCTTCTGTAAAGTATTTTCCTCACAAAAATAGTGTGGCACAAAATTATAACAAAATCCCTTCATACATCATCTATCTATATATATATAGGGTAAAATGCAGAAAACCCCCTTCTATTTATACCCATTTTGCAGGATACCCCATTCTAAAAAAAAACCCAACAAAATGCCCCCCATATTAATTAGGGTTGGCAGATTGCCCCCTGCCGTTCAATAAACGTTACAAAACTAACAGAAGAGTGCACTGTGATTAGTATGTGACACTAATTATTAGATTTTTATGCCAAAAATGCCCTCCTGTATATTGATTTTTCTCTCTCTTCCTCTACCCCTTCCACTGTATTGTTGCCGGCAACCTTGCCGTCGGTAACTTGCTGTTCTTCTTTGTATGATGATCAAGCGCCCCCCCCCCAAAAAAAGAAAAAAAATACAGAAAAATGAAGGATTGCTTGGATTTGCTGAACAAACACAAACCTTCTAGATCCAAGAAGAGTTGGATTTGTTAGAGTTGCTCCCGATCGATGCTGTTGCCGCTGATGGACGGTGAATTCCATGGACAAAATCCACGCGTCGACGACGACGAAGGCTGATCTGGTGCTGGCCCTTGCCGGATCTAACTTAGTCTTGAATGGCGGGCCAGGGAAGAACTATAGGTACAGAGCCGTTATGGTAGGGGGCCGAAGTTTAGTGGGCAGTCAAGCTATCGAAGAATTAAATGCGAGCAGGAAATGTTCATAATCAGCGAATCACCCTGGAATTCTGTTCCTCTACAGCACTAAAGAAGAAGGATCAGAAATTATTTTATCGATTACCTTTCTCATATGTTTGCTATAGGCAATAACCTCTTCAAGCCAGTAAACGGTGCCTTGGAACAATGGCTTTGAGGCTATTCTGTCTACAGGAGAAAAAGTTGAGGCTGAAGTAGGGAGAACTTGGGTCTTACCGACGGCGGTGGAGGCTAGGGTTATGTGGGTCTATGAGAGAGAAGCCCACTGTTGCGCCGTCACCATCTCGCAATGATGGTCGGTGGGTTGAGGGTTTCGTGGCTGAGAAGACCCACTGGAGAAGACCTCCTCTGCTGTCGCGTCATCACCGTCTCACCATCGTTCTCCACCGACGAGATTATGTGCAATAATAGTGGGTGGGTTGAGGGTTTCGTGGCTGAGAAGACCTACTGGTTATGGAGCTTCAGATCTCCTTTCTTCTTCTTTTTTGTTTTGTGTGTTTTTTTTTTTTTTTGGTAAAATCAATTTAAGGTTCTTGAGCTTAAAGAAAGAAAAAATAAAAAAATGTGGGCAGGCAGCCATGGATGGGATGCCGGAAAAGACAGCAACCAATCGATCAACTACCTCTTACAACCTTCGTCGTTGGAAAAAATGGAGATGTGTGAGGTGAAGCTTGTCGTCAGAAAAAAATGGAGATGAGACGTTGATTGGGAGCTTGTTGTAGGAAAAGTGGATTTGATGCTCGTTGTCGGAAAATATGGAGTTCATCTTCGTCGGTGATGAAATCGTGCCAACGGTAATGGTAAGAAGGGAAGGCTGTGGGTTATGGTTGTGATTGGTGTGCACAGTGGATGGGGAAGGAAGGGTCGCCGAAAAATCTCCATTGCTGGCAACCTTTCTTTCTTTCTTTCTTTTTTTCTATATTTGTTTTCTATATTTTTGAAAAAACCATTTAAAAATATCAAAAACTAATATTCGTACAAGGGTAAAATGGTCTTTCAACCTCACCATTAACGGCGTTGCCCCCTGGAACAATATGGGGGGTTTGTTGCATGATTTTTTTTTTAGAAGGGGGTATCTTGAAAAATGGGTAATAATAGAGGGGGGTTTTTTGCATTTTACCCATATATATATATAGCTATATATACTAGATATAGCACACGTGCGTTGCACGTGAATATTTTTAAATAATATTAGTTATACAAAATAATAAATACATAAAGATTTTATATTTTTTTATAAAAGATAAAGTTTAAAATTTGAAAGTACAACGAAAGATTAAAAACTCTTTAGATATATATTCAGAATTTTTTTTTCTTCATAAAACGGAATATTTAAAGAGTTTATATTCATATATATTATCATGCAACTTGATAGTTGCTCTAAAAAAAGAATTTGAGTAAAAATCTAACTTTAATTTGTTAAGAGTTTGAATTAAAATCTTTCATTTGTTACCAAATGATAAGAATGTTTATTATGTGTTTCAATTAAAGAAAGGGTAGATATGTATTTTTTTTTAAAAATAAGGGTATATTGGTCATTCAAAAGTTTTTCTGAGATTCAACCTTTTATAGGTAGTATAGATATAGATTTGCAGAGCAAAACTTACCAGAGAAGGGAGAAATCGCTATTAACCAAAGAAGGGAGAAGTCGCCTGTTAATGGAAAAAGTAGAAAGAAGGTTGAAACTATTCTTGATGGAGAAAGTAGAATTTACATGCAACCGGCTGTTTATTTATTATATAGGAATTATAATTTCTATTTCCTTTGAATTCCTTTATATTCCTATTTGTGTTCCGGCTGTTGTTTTAGAATTATAGTTTCCATATTCCTATATATTTCTATTTATTATATAAGAATTATAGTTTCCATTTCCTTTGAATTCCTATTTGTGTTTTATGTATTAAGGTATGTGTTTTAGAATTATTAAGGTATGTGTTTTAGAATTATAGTTTTCATATTACTATATTTCCTATATATGCAGAAGGGTGGGTAATTGTGTATTTAAAAATTAAAATAAAGGTATATTAGTCAATCAAAAGTTTTTCTTACATTCATCTTTTTATAGATAGTATATATATATATACTAGTTATTGTACATGTGCGTTGCACGTGGATTTTTTGTTAACAATAAAATGATTTAAAGATCATCAATTATTTTTCCTAAATAAACATATAAAAGATCGATGCTTCCCAAGATCTTTTTAGCTTGAATAGGGATTAACCCTTTTCATGTAGCATAGCCCCTCATCTAGTGGTAATTATCTCTTCAATATTGTCCATATCGATTAAATATAAACTTTATTTACTTAAGGAATGTTTTGCGGCCATTTGTTCTTTAACATTTAATCCATATCAAGTGTGAATATTTGAGATGTTAAGAAATTATTTATTACTCCGTAGAAAGTTTTAGTCCGTGTACATCAAATGATCTGGAAAGAAATGCTAATACATAATGACACGTAACTATCAAGAATCTGGACAAATAACTTATTCATTGTCCACCAATTTTCTACACATCTACAATAAGAAACATATCAATGAAGAAGTAAAAAAGAGAATAATTAGAACCAAAATAAATGGAGAAAGTATATACTTAATCTCTAGAGAGAATTTAATTTGGTTGAATTGTTAACTATATGGCAAGTCTATTGTATCGTAGAAATTATATGCAAAAGAATAGACTAAATTTATTAATGAATTAATAGTTTATATAATGTGACTGTTAGGAGGATAAGATCTTGTTGAAGAGTAGTAATGAGTTTTTTTTAATTGAAAAATACGTGGTGCATTTTTGCGAGAAAAACGCTCAGGAAGATCTTTCTAGACCTCATAAGCTGAAGAGGAATAGACGACGCTATCGACAAGATCCTTGTCACAGTCATTAACAATCCAAGAGGAAACTATGGCGTTCACACGAATTCAAAGTGAAAAATTAGGCGAATTTGGGTCAAGTTGTGGAGAAGAACCATCAACAAAAGCCCATTTGTTCTTGGCAATAAGTACCATGGTCATAGCACGAGACCAAGTGGCATAATTGTCTCCAGTGAGACGATGAGAAACCAAAACAGTCCCTAGACTGTCAGAATGGTGAATAAAAAAAGAACTATTTGGAGAGATAGGATTTTCAGTAGTTTGATTTTCTAAAGCATGGGAGGAAGAGTCATTAGGAGAAGCCATAAGGAAAGAGCATTGAAGAAGAAAACTCAAAACAAAGAATGACTATGCCCAGAAATCGTGAAGAAGGTTCTCTTTGATACCATGTGAAAAATGAAATTGGGAATAAGTGATGTACTGTTTTCATTATATCACAAGCACATGAAATGATAAGGATAATGTTAATCCCATGAGTAAAGGGATAATAACATCATGATATACAAGGATAATGTTAATCCCATGAGTAAAGAGATAATGACATCAGGATATACCAATCTGAAATTTGAAATTTAAACAATAAAGATCTTATCCTCCTAACAATAACTTACACATCAACAAATTCTAATACATTTTGGACCACTTAAAGAATAAGTACATGCTCAAAAAGGATAAGAGTCCTAACACCATATTACTATTATGGGATATTATTCCACTTCATCCAAAAGAAACTTCACTACTACTTCTCTTCAACTTCTTTGTATTTTTTTTTTTTTTTTTTCGGCTGAAGAATCTATGGATCCTCACTTTGTAGCGAGACATTTCACAATACATCATTGGAGCTCAACATCCCATTAATTGAAACAATCAAAGATAACATAGCACGAAAACTAATCTTAGGATTCAAAAAATGGAAAAAATTACAAATCAAAAAATAAGGTAAGATGCCTCATGAAGAACATTTAGAAACTTAAGGCCTTTGTTCTCTGGCCCACCCCTCAAATCACCCATAAACAGTGTAGTCTTGAGAAGGGAATTTTAATCTCTAAGAAAAAATAAGAAAGACAACATAGAGATTAAGCATTTTTTTTAAAAAAAATAATAAAATAAAACACATACCTCTTACAAGGGATTTTTTATCAGCAAGAAAAAAATTAGAAAGAGAATGAGCATATAAAAATAGCTTTTCAATCCCATCAGATATTTCCAAGAGCAATTTTTCATCAAAAGCAAAAATATAATTAGATGATTTACCACGTAAAATAAAGGGTTTAGCATTCAAACACAAAAGCATTTTAGCAAATTGCTTTTGAAACTCTACCAATCAAATCAAAAGTAAGTGAAAATACTCACAGCAAAAATAAAAAATACAAAACCAAAAACTTGAATAAAAAAAACTCTAGGAAAGATATATAGAATTTAAATGAAATATGATTGCATAAAATTAATTTTTCAAAGGAACAAAATTAAATAAAACCTAATGTGATTATTAGATGAGCAAAGGCCCCAATCCAAGTTTAAGGGTCTTAAATAACTCTTGAGTTCCTAATTCAAGTCCATGTGCAATAGCCCAAATGGCCAAATAATCTACTAAACTCAAGTCCAAAACCAAAAAGAAAAAGAAAATTGTTAAGTATAAATTTTATTGTGTAGAAGGCCCCATTTTAGGAGTTTGCCTAGGGTCTCAAAAATTTCAGGACTAGCCCTACAATAGATTCACCTATCAAATTAAAGTATTTTAACCTCATGGGCATCAATGAAAAACCAATTCAAAGGAACAATTCTTCACATCAGGTAAAACGAATACGTTAAAAAGTTGGAATTCAGACACCATACTGTCTCCTCGAGATCCTTGCCATGTAAATCCTGAAGACTATCGAGAAACCGATCCAACAATAAAGAATTATACTCAATTAACTTGTCATTCTCACTCACTTTCGCCAAAGCCTCAATTGCGCATCAATCGACGCCAATTTCTCTAAATTCTGACGAATCCACAAACTCTAATTACTACCCAGAAAAATATTTATTATATACGAATTATAGTTTCCGTTTCCTTAGAATTCCTATCTGGGTTTGGTTTTATTTAATTATTATATGAATTATAGTTTCCTTAGAATTCTCATTAAGGTATGTGTTTTATATTGCTATATTTCCTATATATGCAGAAGGGTAATTATATAGTTTCCTTAGAATTCTTATTAAGGTATGTGTTTTATATTATTGTATTTCCTATATATGTAGAAGGGTAGTTGTGTATTTAAAAATTAAAATAAGGGTATATTAGTTAATCAAAAGTTTTTCTCCCATTCATCTTTTTATAGGTAGTATAGATATAGATAGGATGATGATCAAGTAAGCACTTGCTAATATAACTTATATGAATACCTGCATTAAGAGTTGTATCTTGTGCACTAATGGGATATAAGGTACATTGGATCAATGCAAGGGTACAACCCCCAATGTGTGGTGTTGATATAACTTATATCAACACGTGCTAATGGAAACATAACCGATATATATATATACAATCTCGGTTAGTTTTATTTGATTTTTAAATTATTTTTATTTTTATTATAATTTTATCTTAAATTTTTTTCCCCAACATTTATCTAACCTAAAAAAATCTACTATTCCCAATATTTATCTTGTAAAGATATCTAAGCCAAATTTATAACTTAAACTCAAAAAATCTCTATCAAATTGCCTTTCCTTAATTGACTTAAGATTTTCTCCAACAAATTTATAAATTTTTTATTTTATTATTTATTTTCTACTATTCAAAAACATAATATTTATTCTGTATATTTGTACAATACAGCCACATGGTGTCTTTTTATAGACTTAAACTAACATAATGTTCCCAATAGTTATCTTATAAAGAGACTTAAGCTAAATTTATAAATTAAATTAAAATTAAAATTTTTAAAATTTCATTTCTTAGGCAACCTATAATTCTAGGATTTCCTTCCACAAATTTAAATTTGTCATTATATTATTTATTTTTTACTATTCAAAAGCACAGTATTTTATCCCTACAAACACCCTAGTTTAAAGAAAAAACTATGTGAGTTTTATTGTTTTTTTTTTTTTTTTTTGGTTTTTGGGGGGCGGGGGAACTATTTGCCTACTAGTCTTAATGTGAATTGAATGTTGGCAACATAGTTATTAAACCCGGACCGGTTATTGACCCAGTCTCGAGGTCGGGTCAACAGGTCACTGGTTCAACCGTCGGGTCACCGGTTGGACCGATCGTATAATTAAAATAATAACAAATAATTAAAATAATACCAAAAAATAAAATGTATACATTTACACTTTAAATAATGTGTCATGAAGTTTTTCACGTAAGCACTAGGTGGTTTAGTGGTTAAGAACTCCTTTGGATGTGTACATCCCTGTTTCTACTCCTCATACATGTAAAATGTAAGAATTTTTGAGTAGTAGTACCAGTCCAACCGGACTAGTTTGCATCTGGTTCGCATAAAAAACCAGTGGTTTAATTCGGTTCGTCCGGTTCATATGCATTTCTGATCCAATTGAGAAACCGGATTGGTCTAGTGTCCGGTTCACCAATCCGACCGCCCGGTCCGGTCCGAGTTTAATAACACTGGTTGGCAATGTCAATGACTTTCTAGTCTAATAACGTTTTTCTCCTAATTATTTAAAAGACTACAGATTCAAGTTATGATTTAGATGATTAGTTTGGGTTGGAGACTTGGAGAGTCTTATCTTATAGAATAACGCAAACCATTAAACAGTAAGAAAATTATTCAATAATTATCTCCAAGTCAATTTATTAGGAAACTGTTGGATAGATGTTAAATGGATTCTTGGAAATATTTTTCAAAACTATTGTGGTCCATAAATACATGTTTTTTTAAATCCATTCGAACCCTAAATATATAAATGCATGTGTTTTTTTTCCTCCTTCATCCCTTATATGCCACATAAAAAGGGGAAAAAAAGAGAGAGGGATTTGGCCATCAGTCCATCAAATAAGACTTATTTAGCAAATAGTCAAGCTACTTTTATCTTAAGTCAATTAATTCATTTTATTGTTTGATGACAAAAATACCCTTATATGTACCCAAAGCTTACCCATGACCTCTCACCTTCTCCATCTCCACAGTCCAACACATGCTCAAGACCAATTTCTATATCTATTAAAAAGGTGACATCAATCGAGTTATTATCTCAGATCTTCTCGGCAATGGCATATTCAACGCCGACAGCGAGAATTGGAAGTTCCAAAGGCAAGTTTCTAGCCATGAATTCATCACCAAATCTCTGCGTAAATTCGTAGAGACCGTCATTGATACAAAGCTTACCGATTACCTCATTCCTGTCCTATCTGCCTGCTGCCATCAACAATTCTGTGCTGGATCTTCAAGACATCCTTCAAAGATTTGCATTCGAGAACTTTTGCAAGATCGCTTTCGGGTATGATCTTGGCTATTCCATCTTTGTCGGAGGCAAAATTTGCGAGAGCCTTCGAAGATGCTGTTAAAATAACCGGCGAGAGCTTCAATGAATTTCTCCCTATAGCTTATTAGTTTCTTGTGTTTTTTGGATAGTTATTGCAAGCCATACAATACTTTATGTTCTTAAGGAGTGAATGATTAGAAACTCGCTCCGTCAGTCATCACCGTTATATGCCATAGACAAACCCAAGGCATAGCCACAGCAGAGATTTAGACTAGAAAAATTGGGCTTTTTTCAATTGATGGTCAAGCTTCAAATTTGGGAAAAAAAAAAGGAGGGTTTTTCTTTCATGAACAAATGGATCGATGGTTGAGCTTCAAATAAGAAAAATTGGACCTTATTTATTTATTTATTTATCTATTATTATAATTTTTTTTTTTTATTGATGGTCAAGTTTCAAATCTGGAAGGAAACAAATGAGGCATTTTTTTTACACAAACATAGGGCATAATAGTTGAGTTTTAGATTGGAGAAAATGGAGGTGGTTTTTTTTTTGGTCCCTAGTCGAGCTTCAAATCGGAATGTTGGGAACAATCCCATCTTTACAAAAAGCTAACCAGGCTCTTGTTGCGCACCTGCATGCCCAACTTTCGAAGTAGTAAAATTCGCTATAAAATTTATTTTGTAAAGTAGTAAAATTTTACTACATTATAAATTTTATTACTGAAATAGTAAAATTTTACTACTTCGTAAAGTAGTAAAATTTTACAATTTTATGAAGTATTACGTTAGACTGTGTTAAGTTATAAAATTTTACGATTTTAATTTTTTTAATAATTACCTAATCAATATGGATCTTTTTTCGAAAATATCGACGAGTAGATTTCAAAAATATAATTTTTTTTTTCAATAGATATGTATATTGTAAGTTATAAGCTTTTAAAAATTATAATATTAAAAGCTAAGTTAGTTACATAGGGTGCCCTTAATAACAAAAAAGGGAGTGCCCTTAGTAATAATAAGGGTAAACTAGGTATTTTAAAAAATATATGACTAGTTGATAAATAAGTTCAGTTTCCTTGATTAATTGAGTTAGAAAAACTTTTATTTAATTAATTACCAATATTTTACCAAAAAAATGCAACTAACCGTGAATTTCCCAAAAAAGAATGCTGGCAATGAAAATGTTTTAACTACTATTTGTAGCCAATTGGCCATGGAATTTGCTGACCAATTCTGGAAGTTTCCCCAAAGGGGGTGGCATGCAAAAACAGGTGTCGTTGGGTGTACAAATCAGATTAGTTGGCCTGTTCAAAAGTAATAAAGGAGCCATTTGCATCTCAACCTCAACCTGGGTTTCTCCGCCTTTCTTGGAGACAAGAACAAGTGTTTTGTCATCCAACCAACAACACACCCACCTTCTATCAACTTTTTTAATTGATATAAAACAAAATCCCCATGACTGTAAATCCTCACTACTGCTTTCCCCATTCCACACTCACAACCAAAAAACCTTCCCCGTTGGGTCTCCGATGGCTTCCCTTCTATCTCCCTCTGTTTCACCACTTTCCTCCAATTCCCCCACTCATCTGCCCAGAGCTTCACTTAACAGATCAATTGTAATCTCTCTTTCTTTCTCTCTCTCGATGTGTATATGTGTGTATCCTTTTTCCTTTCTTTTACCCATTAATTTTTTGTTTTCTATTGCAGATCTTTGGTGCCAGGTTGAAATTTGGGGAAATTGAGAAGACCCATTTGAGATTTTTGCCTTCTTTCAAGTAGGTTGCTGGTTTAATCTGTGTTCTTTTCTTAATTCTGTTATTTTCTTATAGAAATTTTAGCTCTTGGTATGAGCCTCTCAGCTGGAAATTCTATGCCTATTGATTGGTAACTGATATAATAGTTCCCTAAACTGGTTTTATTCTTACCCTTTGTTTGAATGCTGAGAAAACGGTGGAAAATAAAAGTAAGAAGAAAAAAATCTTAAAAAAACCTTTAGATCTTGTATTAATTATTGTCATCAATTAAGTCAAACAGCAGTATGAGGCTCCTTTAATCTTCGTCTTGGGTCATAAATGAAGGAAAGAATAAGCTTGAAATTTTATGTTATTTTATTTCTTAGGTTTTATTTTAATTTACTTCTTAGTTTGATTTAGACATAATAAAAAATTTTGACATGTGTTTTGAATTTAATTTTTTTTTTCTTTTTTTCACCCACAAAGTTTTTCTAGTTTTTTAATGTTTTTTTTTTTGGGGGGGGTTAATTTCCCCCTTTTATTTATTTTTTTTATGATTTTGTAATTGATGTTGAAAGAGAAATTTATAACTTGGTTCTGAATTAATTGTTCTAAGTTCTAACATAGATGACAGTTTTATCTGTGCTGTATGCTGATCTCCATTCTTCTGTTTGAGTAGCCCATTAGCCCTTCACCCCTTACACATGATTTTGGTAAAAAAATGACATTAGTGCAATGAATTTGCTATGATATATAGCATGGCTTTACAAACTTCTAATTTTTATTGTTTGATGATTTATTTATAGGAAAAGTACTTTTTAAGATTACAGACTACCATGCAACCTTCGGAATTGAACCTATGAGATAAGAATGTCTCCATTCTGGTTTTAACTCACCTGCACTATGTAATTAGTTGAACTAAAAGTTACTAAGACATTTTTTTTATGCTGCTCTCCAAATGTCTGGTTTCAACATATGCAGGACATATCAAGCTTTCGCATTGAATGCTTCAAGGGAGCCTCAAGGACTGACTCAGGAACTAAACAAAAACAAACCGGAGGGAATAGCAAAAACTGAAAATGGGTGTGATATGTTTGATGAGATAAAGTATCGGTTTTTGAGTTTCAAGAAGCAAAATTGCATGTAAGCAGATAATAATTCTGATTAAAGGTTGTTTAGCTTTAAGAAACAATTGATTTGACCTCTAATATGACTGACAATTTATTTTTTGATAGGGAAAACTTAGAACACTATCAAAATCTTTCCAAGGGTCAAGCACCAAAGGTGAGAATTTTGTTTTATATTCTGGTCATTTTTATTGTTATCAATAGTTGCACATGTATAGGCATAAAAGGATTAATGTAGTTGACCCCATGTAGTTGGGATTAAGGCTTGGTTGAGTTGAGTTGAGTATTTTATATATGTTTGAACCATCTTAGATTGTTTCCTAGGGTTTTTGCCTCAATTTTGTTGCCAAAATGGTAGGAAAAACCTTAGTAACTGACAATTTCAAGAACAGTTCATGGTGATTGCATGTGCAGATTCCAGGGTTTGCCCTTCCAGGATTCTGGGATTTCAACCAGGAGAGGCCTTCATGGTCCGAAATGTGGCAAATCTGGTGCCCCCATTTGAGGTATCCCATACATTGCATTTGATATATCTTGGCTCTACATTTACTACCTAATGGAGAAGCATGGATTCTAGAGAGCTAACATGAGAATTAATGAATATCTAAATTGGTATCTGAATTTTATTTTTTGGGTGCAGAATGGACCCTCCGAAACAAATGCTGCACTTGAATTTTCAGTAAATTCTCTTGAAGTAAGTGTTTTGTTCCTGCTAGACTTAATGGTCTGGCTTTTTTTTCTTTCCTTAACTCATAAGTGGGAACTTTTGTATAAGGATGCTGGTTACATAAAATCTGTCCATTGAGTGGGACCATAGCATCATAAGGAATCATTAGGCACCTGGAACTATTTGGAATCAGGGAATTATGTGGAAAATGCTTTGAGAAAAATTGGGTACTAGCGTCTATTGGTTATGATGACAAAATTGGCACAAATTTCAAGAAAAATTTAAAGATTCTTGAGAAAAAGAAATTTATTGAGAAATTTAATTTGAGCATGAGAAAAGCAACGCATCTAGGAATAATATAGGATTAATTGAATTGTATTGATAAGATTTGATTTAGTATGCTCTGTGAGGAAGTTGCATACAATGCTGGATTTGTTAAAACGTTCCATGAATATTATCCCAATGAGTGGGAATTGCTTTACGGTTGGCGTCAAACTAAATGGGCAACTGTCCAGTCACAAATCCTGATAGATCATATCTTCCCTTTCTTTGAGAACTCCAAATAATAATAATTTATTCTGCAGGTTAAAAACATACTAGTCATTGGCCACAGCTGCTGCGGAGGCATTCGTGCCCTTATGAGTATGCCAGATGAAGCAGATTCAAGGTTTGGTTGGGACAATAACATTTGTTTGCTTTTGTGTTGTTCAGTTTCTTATGTTTACAATTTTCTTTTGTGTCATTCAGTCTCCTGGTTCTAGTAAAAATAGTGTACATATGTTTCTCATTCAGTTCATCTCTGCTTTCCAGTAGCTTTATTAGAAGTTGGGTGGTTGTTGGGAAGAATGCGAGATTAAGCACAAAGGCTGCTGCTTCGAATCTCAGCTTTGACCAGCAGTGCAGACACTGTGAGAAGGTGCGTTTCCTCCCATGAACTAGAATAGTCAAGTCCAGTGAAACTCCTTGATCAAGCAGAAGTTATAACGTTATCTGTGACACTCTCTTACTTTTATCTCAATGACGTTGGAAAGGACAATTTGTAATTTCTGTCATTAGCTAGGGAATGGGGATGGGGGAAGCTGGGGGCTTTATCCTAGATAAAAGGGTGCTGGCTTCATGGCTTTCGAAAGGATGAAGCCCGTGAAGGGTGGGTTAAGAAATATTGGAATTTAGTAAAAGGGTGTGTACATCTCAGGGATATTGGGCTACACAATCCTTTTCTCCCTAATTGGCCCTCTTTCGTTTTGCGAGTCCAACATGCCACTGGTTTTGAAGCCCTTAATTTTTATATAGGGACATCCATCCCTTGTGTAAAGATGCTCTAACCCATGCAAACACATTGCTGTTCGTAAATATCATGTCAAATTGTGGGCTTTTTCAAAGCCCTTGGCAGTGGTGTGCCCCTTATCATAGAATGGGAGGGGGCTAGGACTACATATCAGTGGCCTATAAATGGATGTAGCTCATAAAAATGCTTTCTATGACAATGGAGTAAAGAATGGGGAATGGAAGAAAAACATACAGCAGATTAAAAAAAAATTTAGTTTGCTGAATGCCAGTTCTACTTTTCTTTTACAGGAATCAGTCAACCGTTCATTGCTGAACTTGCTTAGTTACCCTTGGATAGAAGAAAGGGTGGCGAAAGGGGCGCTATCAGTTCATGGAGGCTACTACGACTTTGTTGATTGTACATTTGAGAAATGGACGCTCGATTACGAGGGAAGCAGTTTGAAGGAGGAAAGCCTCAGATATTCGTTAAAAAGCAGAGAATTCTGGTGCTGAATTATGCTTCAATCACCCCGCCATCAATTTTTTGCAGAAATTATATGTAATAAAGCCTTCTTGGAGTATGGTATTTCATTTTCAATGCTTGAAACAATTAAAAAATAATTGTTATTTTCTTGTTTTGGTTACTTGTCCTTATTTATTTATTTATTTTTCGGGTCCAATGGGAGGGGCTCAAACCCCTAACCTATCCTAAGGCCCCACCCTCCCTCACTGCTAGGCTAGCCCTACTGGCGTAATTACTTGTCTTATTTGTGTTTCAATGAAATGCATCTTTTTGTGTCATGGTTTTTAATGTTCCACTTTTTGTGCGCCAGAAAACTCTGTTTCTGATACGAATTTGAAACCATAAATTAGAATTCAGTCTCTGCTTGAAGAGGAAATATTGTAGTGTTCTCTACTGTTAGTTCATGATATCTATATCTATATATATATATATATAGATAGATAGATAGAGGGAATGGCTTCTTAAGAGGAAATGTTGGAACCACAGGGCATATATGGAGGAAATGTTGTAGATCTGTAGTATTCTCTACTGTTAGTATTCTCTACAGTTGATTGAGGAATGGGTTTCCAGACTTTAGTTTATGGAAATCCTTAGCCGAATGCAGGAACATGGTGTTTCAAGAAGCACTGAACATTTTTTTGTGTGCTTAATTTAGGGTTTGTGGAAGGGATATTGTTATTTTGTGATGAGACTCAAGGAAGAAAATGTCAAATTTGGACTGCCTCTTTTGGCGTTGTCACATTATTTGAATGCTATCCATTGATGGACAAATGTGGGACAAAAACACAAATTTAGTCAGCCCTAAATTTAGGGACAATTCATCACACCAAAATAATGTCTTGGGCGGACGATTGCCTGATCGAGTAAAATCATCACAAAGGAAATGAAGTATCAATATTAGGCCTAGCATGGATGCAGGGCTAATCTTATTGAAATTTCTCGATTTTCCATGTCTTCCCAAGTCTGGACTGTTTTGGTTGATTGAAAGGGGTTCACATCCTTCAAGCAGTGTATGGTACTTATCAGCATCATTGGAGCATAAAAGAATTTGATTTAGGACATTAGATGGCTCATTTCTAATTTTGATCCGAGTTGCAAGTCATCATTTTTACAGGCAAGCTAATAAAGTGGTTGATTGAATATAGGGTATTGTCATTAGAGTGTGTTTTTGTTTGGGTCAGTCATTTTCCTAGAAACTTATGGGAGATCATTCTTGAATTTATTGTGGGTTTGCCATTCTCAAATGTAATTTTCTTTGAATTTATCGTGGCGTTTTTTTTCACTTATTGAGTGAGCGATCTCAGATTCAAGTTTATAGAGAAGCACTGATACCCAATTGTTGATATCGGAGGTTTAAGGATATGAGAAAATTCTATCGATCGATTGTCAAAAAGGGAAAATGCAAAAATAGGTGAATATGACTGCAATTTAGGACAAGCCAGAGGAGGAATACCAAGAATAGGAAGTGTGCATGCCTAATAAAATGCAGTTTAGAACATGGGTACGAGTTTTGTTAACCTACTCATCCAACAATAATAGTTGTCATTTGCCTTGAGTCAAAATATATTTTCCCAGTTTGCTAGAATGATAGTGCACATTTCTAGTCCCTGTAATCCAACTCCTGGTGTAGGAAAGGATGACCCACCACTTGGTTGAGCAGACTGACAGATAAGATTGCAGTTTGAAGAGGAGCCAAAATGAAGGTTTTGCACCTCCCAAAAAAAAAAAGGGGGGGGAGGGAGAAAAAAAATTGAAGGTTAGCTTTCCAATCACACATCCACACCTTCAACCGATCAAGCCTGGCAAGATAAAAAGCAAGGATTTTATCAAGCAGATAAACAAATTACTTGTCATGGTTTTTGTGGAAGTACAATATAGATGAGAAGTTGAACTAACAACCCTCAACCTTTCCTACCAACCAACTTGCAAAATCTTCGTTTTCCCCACGTCCCTCGTCTATAAAAGCCCAGTAACACATGAAAGCCAATGCTCATTGCTACAACGAACTCCATTTGGCCGGCCTCCTTGTCATCTATTCCAACAATGGCTCATCACTTCTTCTCCTCCTTTATCTTACCCTTGTTGCTTGTCACTTTGACTTCGATGAGTGCCAATACAATTCTGGTTGGTGCACGCCATCTATTAGGGACAACTTTGCCGGAGATACCTGAGCTTCCGAAGCCTGAATTGCCGCCACTTCCTGATTTCCCAACACTACCAAAGCCTGAGCTGCCACCATTGCCTAAACCTGAATTGCCCCATGTCCCAACTCTGCCCAAGCCTGAACTGCCATCTGTGCCTGAATTGCCAAAAATGCCTGAATTGCCGCCTCTACCTCATCTCCCTGAGCTGCCCAAGCCCACATTGCCTACCATTCCAACCCTTCCCAAGGACATACCCATCCCTTCCCTCAACCCACCTCACTCAACCACTAGTCCTTGAATCTTTATACTGCCCTTCACTTCAATTATCAATACATTTCATACTAAACTTTAATCTGGTACTTAATATTTCATCGTCTAAATTTGTGCGGAGATTTAGTTTGTGAGTTTCTGGATGATTCATGTAATTAGAGTGAGAGTGGTTCTGTTGGGAGAGTGACATGTATTTTATTTCTTTGTTTTCAGTAACATGTGCCTTTCATTTGAGTTTTCTTGATTTTTTGTTGCTCTACCATATCGGTCAGGCATTGTTCTCTTAACGTACTAAATACAGTGCAACATCCTCGCATCCTCCTCCAGAACTCCTCCTTTTTTTTTTTTCTTTTTTTTTGGGTCAACAAAAAAAAGGAAAGTTTATTAAATTAATATATGAAAATACATCCTACACCAAATAACACCAAAAAATCCAATTTTTTCGATCACCACAGCCCCAAACTACAAACAGACTTAACAAACTAAGAGGTAAAAATGGCAATAAACAATTAAAGCACAATAACGCCCAAAACAATATAGCGAACACCTGAGCTATAAATTATAACAGAGCACATATTAGCCGATTTATAGCCACAAACAATAAGGGTGTGTTTGGATGAGGGATTTACATGTGGGATTTGGGTTAAGATGGGATTTCAAATTTGAAATCCTTCATGCATTGTTATTGGTGTAGCTATAATTTGGCATTGAAATCCCATCTTATCCCAAATCCCATCTACAAATCTCTCATCCAAACGCACCATAAAAAAACCTGCAACAGTAGCACCTTAGCCACGATGAATATATGAGCCTCAGTCCAGCAAACAGCAACAAAAGACAGAGTAGCAAATATACTGAGCAATCAGCTTCCAAGAACTGCAGCACTTTGTCAATCATAACACTTCCCCTCAAAAGTCAAAACCAATACTCACCTTCAGTCCAGCAGAGGAGATTTCAGAAAAACACCCAGTGGCAATCAAGCAGACCCCAAAACAGATATCTGTTTTAGATATACAAATTTTTCTTGCAGTTCGATTACCTGAAGGCCATGTTTGTGTAGCTGGAATGGAATGGATGGAATGGAATCTCATTCCAATTCATTCCAAACAACATGTTTGGATAAGATAATTTGAATGGGAATGGAATCAAATAGTATATTTAAACAGTTATTTCACATTATTTTCATTCCAGACTACTTCAAGCATGGAATCACATTCCATTCCCATCCATTCCATTCCAACTAAACAAACATGGCCGAAGTTTAAAATAATAATTGTAAGGGTTGTGGCATACTGGCATGGCCTTATCCACCCCATTGTACACCAAAAAAAACAGAAGAAATTGTAAGTGATTTAACCTATTAAAGGGTAACAGAGAGATAGTGTGTGTATATGACTATGAGACAATCTCCAATTCTCCATAATAAGAGAGATGAGATAAAAGTCCATTGGTGAAGATGACAAAATTAGTACAAATTTCAAAATTCATTTATGATGCATTTGGTAAGAAAGATGAAAAAGTGGAAGGAAGGAAGTAAAGATTCGAGGGATAGAATTTTCATCTTTATAAAAGAAAGATTCTCTTTCATTCGTGTGTTTGGTAAGATGAAAAGAGAGATGATTTCTTTTATTCTTTTTTTGTTCTCTGTGTGTTTGATAGGATGGATGAATAAATGCTAAAAAAAAATCCTTACTTTTCTATTTCACTCGCATATAAAAAATAATAATAATAATTAGACAATTTCTTTTTCAAGGTAATGTGGTCATTTCATTAAAAAAAAAAAAGGACCTTTCCCTGCTTCCCTCCCTCATCGATCTGTCCAACAATGGACATATGAGAAAAAGTGAAATGAGGGGTCTGACTTTCCAAATGTTCCCAAGTTCGGCCAGATTCTCTTGGTTGATTGAAAGAGATTCACATCCTCCGAAACCAAGCAGACACCTTCTGAAATGAAATTTATAAAATATATAATTTTCATTTCAAGTTAAATAATCAGATATGTGCCTGAAGTACATTTGGGATTTGGGAAATGCAATCACTTTGCAAATGATATGAGCTGCGTCAAAAATATGTTTTCCAGCTGACTAGGAATCCTTGCACAAATGGTCAAATTTTAGTCTTATAATCCAGGAGAGATGTGTTGTCAATGATGATTATAGGTTGTAGACCACAGAAAATGGGCAAGAAATTTAAAACAATGATAACGTGCGGGAAAAGAGATAACTAATCTGTTGGAATTTGTCTTTAATTCTACTTTTAATCCTTTATGTTAAGTTGGGTCTTTTTGACCCAACCCGACCCATTCACTTATGTTATAACCCACTTTATATAAGGGGTTGTTGTTAGGGTTTCATCCCTATGCAAAGAGAGTAACTTGGGAGCCATCATTGGGTGTAAAGGGGATTTAGAGATTTTGTGAGTATTCTTACTCTTGTATTCTCTTAAACACATAGTGGATTGATCATTGCCACTCGTGGACGTAGGCATCTTGTCGAACCACGTAAATCTTGTGTATTTTTTTTTCTTTGTGTGTTTGTTTATTTTTGTGTTTGGATCGATTCACTTGTTTTGTTTGATTAATCACTTCTATCACCATAAAAATTGTTTGTTTATCGTGCTTCTGCACAACATAATCTACCATTAGCACAAGTTTTTTTTAGCTCATATTTATGAATCTATAGAAAACGTGTTGTTTTGGTGTCTTTTTAGTAGCCATGAGCATAAAAATTTCCGTAGGAAGGAACCACAGAAAGAGGGTGCCTAACTTTGCCAAAATTGGTGAATATGACTGCAATTTACAAGCAATTGGAGGAATACCAAAAATAGTTAGTGTGCATGCCTAATAAAAAGCAGTTTAGAACATTGGCATGGCTTTTGTTAACCTAGCTACTTATCCAACAATAGCTATCATTAGCCTTGATTTGAATATATATACTTCTCAGTCTGACATGTTGATCAGGCAATCCCACCCCTGATGTAGGAAAAAAAATAAAGAATGATCCCACCATGATGGTACCATGAGATAAGATGAGGCAGCTTGGTTGAGCTGACTGAGGGGAAATATATATATATATATATATATATATATATATATACAGTCCCGGTCCTATACGCTTCAGCTGATTCAATGCTATATCAGCGTGAGCAATCTTGGCCCTTCGTTCAAAATTGCAGCAAATCAACGGCTGGGTTTAACTGAAGAACAAAGCTGCAATTTGAGTCACATCACGTTCTCTCTCATTTGATATCACGTTCTCTCTCTCCTTTTTCAGATCAGGTTTTAAGCTCTCTTTCTCATCACGTTCTCACTTTCTCTCTCTCCTTCTCCGGATTAGGAAGCTCTCTTCATCCCTCTCTCTCTCTTTCATGGCAGCTCCTCTCTCTCTCTCTCTCTCTCTCTCTCTCTCTTCAGCTAAACCACGAACCTCACTGTTAGCAGCACACGACCCTCATCGCTGCCACGCTGCCTTGACATCGCTGCTGCCATGAAGCTGCTCACTGCTGCTGCCATTGAAGCTGCTCACCGCCGTTGCTCTCCATGAACCTCGCCGCCGGCAACCAGCTCCGGTGAGTCCTCCATGTTCAATTTTTGCAATTTTTTTTCCCCTCTTCTCCAAACACCCTTACCTGACTTGCTTGTGTAACTTCTCCCATCGCAGCAGGAGGTATTGCCGCCACATACCCACCGCCGACAGCAGCTTCAGGTCTCACCGCTGCAGCAGCTTCAGGTCTCACCGCTGCAGCAGCCCCTCGCCGCCGGCAACCAGCTCCGTATCATAAGCCCAAACCCAATAGGCAACCAGATCTCACTTGAAAAATGAAGTTGTTTATGGACTAGGATATATGAACAAAACAAGAAAAAAAATATGGAATTAATTGCTGAGCATCTTTATTGGGTTATGATTAATTATGAACCAGATATGATGATTTAATTGGTTGGTTTGTCCATTGTTTTTGTTTGTTTAATTGTTTTCAATTCTGTCATATTGATTTTGAGTTTCTTGTTGTAGAAAGTCGAAATTTTAAGTTTGATTTGGAGTTACAAAGTTGAATCATATCTTTATGTCTACTTGAAGGCTTTGAGATCCATTTTGGCCTTTGTTTCTTGTTCTTCTAATTTTTTTTTAAAAACATCGGTAAAGTTTTCAATTTGGAGCTTATTATATGAGATAAATGGTGCTCTAGGCATTGCAATTTTCCAATTTATAATGTATAGCAGGCGATATGGCCTCAATGTATAATGTCCTCCACTTGAAAAATCAGGCCCATACTACAAATAACCAAAGCCGGAAAGGCTAGTTCAAACCACAGAACCTGTCACCCCTAGCTAACAATCTCTGGTATATGTTTTGCCCAGTATCTTGATGCATAAAGGTACTCTTTTTTTCGTAATTCATAACCGTCTTTAAACTGCACTATACTTTTTTCTTTCCTTTTTTCCCTTTAACCATCATAAAGTGTAATATTGTTACATACATACTTACATGCCCTTTTGTTGGATAGTGGGTGAGGAAGGGCTGTGGCCTGCGGGGTTGGGGTGGTTCAACAGTAAGGATTGATTTAAACCCCAAACCCTCCCCTTTAGATGACTTCACCACCATGCCAAAATGACTTTGGCTTGGCTACAATTATGTAGTCCACCTTAACAATTAATAAGTGCAACCAAACTCGCGCGGTGTTGCTCAATCTCCCTGAAAGGAGGGGAAAACAAAACAAAACAAAACCAAAACTATGGCATGAAGAGCTGATGAACAAGAAATTAGTGGTTCAATAGCCAAGCTTTATTTCTTTGTGAATAATTTATTTTCACTATGCTCTCAGGAAACATTTGATAATGCAAAACTAGGTATTTTCTATGTTGTATATGCTAGTAAGCCTGGTTTTGATGAATAGAATGGTATATACAGAGTGCAAGATCTATTCACTAAGAAGTTTGGAAAATACAAACTCAAATAATCTTAATGATAATTTATAAAACTCTGCTCTACGGTCCCCACAAATTACTACTTTTCTTCCACGTTCATCCAAAATAACAGGCATGAAAACCATGAAAAAACAAGTGGCTTTAAGTCAGAAAGCACCATAAAACCAATTCAACCAAAATCACAGTTGGTTGAGAATGACAAAACACGGTCCTGAAAGCCTTGTTTACCCACTTTAAGAATGTACTGAGTCTTGTGAGCATCTGAGTGTCATTAACAAATGGACTAAAGGAAATGTAAGGATTGAAATTATGAAGAAACTCTTATCCAAAAAAAAAAATTTTAACTTATCCAAAAAGAAATTATGAAGAAACAAGCTCAAAAGCAGAATTCCTCTCATCTGCCTCAGGTATGTATAGGAGCAATGGTTACTCATGCTCACTTTATCAGATAATATTCCACAATTACAATAAATTCGTCTTCCACCATTACAACAAATTCAGCTCTCAATCTTTTTAAACTGAGAAAGAGAACTGACACAAATTTTTTTAATAATAGTGAATCATCCTCCACATCAAGCAATGCAAGGTTAAGATGGGACTGTAGATTAGAACGTGGAAAAGCTTCATCATCGAGCATGTCAGATTTCCTCCAAAGCATTAACTTGTAGCCTTGCCTACTTGCTCACGTTGGCATCACCTTGGAGGAGCTTCAAAATCTGTTGTCGAGAACAGAAATAAATTAAAGATCCATTTGTTATAATAGAATAAGCAGAGAAAGTGTATTAGTGGTATTAATCGAGGAGCATATCATCGTGGTGAAATGCAATAAAGATTGACAAATTGTAAGATGTGGGTTTGGAGAAGAGGGGAAAAAAACAAATTGCAGAAATCGAACATGGAGGACTCACCAGAGCTGGTTGCCGGCGGCGAGGTTCGTGGAGAGCAGCGGCGGTAAGCAGCTTCAACGGCAGCAGCAGTGAGCAGCTTCACGGCACCGGCGATGTCAAGGCAGCGTGGCAGCGGTGAGGGTCGTGTGCTGCTAACAGTGAGGTTCGTGGTTCAGCTGAAGAGAGAGAGAGAGAGATGAACAGAGGAGCTGCCATGGGCGGCGGTGAGGGTCGTGTGTTGCTAACAATGAGGTTCGTAGTTCGTGGTTCGTGGTTCATGGATAAGCTTCAGCTGAAGAGAGAGAAAGAGATGAAGAGAGGAGCTGCCATGAAAGAGAGAGAGAGGGATGAAGAGAGCTTCCTGATCTAGAGAAGGAGAGAGAAAGTGAGAACGTGATGAGAGAGAGAGCTTCAAACGTGATCTGAAAAAAGAGAGAGAGAACGTGATATCAGATGAGAGAGAACGTGATGTGACTCAAATTGCAGCTTTGTTCTTCAGTTAAACCCAGCCGTTGATTTGCTGCAATTTTGAACGAAAGGCCAAGATTGCTCACGCTGATATAGCATTGAATCAGCTGAAGCCTATAGGACCGGGACTGTATATATATATATATATATATATATATATATATATATTATGTGGGGTATTTTCGGATAACCAATGAACCATTAACACGTGGCTGCCCTCGGTCCTATGACTCGAAGACCGAAGAGGAGCTCGGGCCACGAGATCAATGTTCTCGAATGAATGCGCCCTCGGTGGAGAAACCCCTCGGTTCCTGACTAGCTAGCTCTCGACGAAAACTCACCCGAGAGACTCCAGATTCCTCGGTTGCAGTAGCGCAGTCGTCGGGACTACATACCCTCGGTCAA
Organism: Liquidambar formosana; assembly: GCA_039720395.1. Classification (NCBI taxonomy): domain Eukaryota; kingdom Viridiplantae; phylum Streptophyta; class Magnoliopsida; order Saxifragales; family Altingiaceae; genus Liquidambar; species Liquidambar formosana. Next base: position 284,148 of record JBBPBK010000215.1, on the reverse strand, counting down.
GTATATCCTCGAGCCTTAACACCCTCGGACAAGTGTGTCCTCAGGCCACTGATGCCCTCAATCGAATATTCCCTTGGGCAACACCACCATGTGCTCCTCACGTGCCTTGAAATAGCATGCCATATCCGACAAAGAAGTCTGACCGTGCTCAGGGCACGCTTTCGGTAATTGAATCAGGGGCAACAGCTGTCGACGATCAAGCCTGTAGCCCCGGAATATCCGCGATCTGGTCTGGAACCCCTATTTAACCTTGGTTAGCTCGGAACCCTAAATTGACCATGGTCAGGTCAGAATAATGGTCCAATCCGAAACCTAGCTCTTCCCTATAAGAGGAACACTATTCATTCTAGACGAGAGGTACGCCGCTCTGGCAAAACCCTAGCTCTCTCTTTCTTCTTTCTCTAGACGCTGAGAACTAACTTGACCGTCGGAGGGTCTTCGGCCGGGCAAACCCCGGCCTCCCTTGACGCATCTTTGTGCTTTTCAGGCTACTATTCATTGGAGTACCTAGCGCCACTGTTCATCAGAGCACCGAGCAACATTGTTCATTCGAAAGAGCCCAAGCGCTGTTTCAGACTCCACCACTCTCTCTGACAACCGCACCATGACGCTCTAAATCATCGGACCACCTTCCTTGAAGCGCTCCGCCGACTGTCCGGATTTTTCCCCGTACATATATATTGCAGTTTAATTATACCAAATAAAAATCAGCCAAAATGAAGGTTAGTGTCCAATCACGCCTCCAACCGATCAAACGTGGCAAGATAAGAAACAAGGATATCATCAAGTAGATAGCATATATAAATTTAGAAAGTCCAAGATTAATTGCCATAATATTTGACTATTTGTGGAAGTAAAATATGGATGAGAAGTTGAGCTAACAACACTCAACTCTACCCACCAACCAACTTGTCCAATCTCCATATTCCCCACGTCCCCTATCTATAAAAACCCATTACATGTGAGCCATTAATACTCATGCATGCAAACTTGCACCCTTTACAGAAGCTGTTTCTTGTCATCTATTCCAACAATGGCTCACCACCTCTTCTCCTCCTTTATCTTACCTTTGTTGCTCATCTTTTTGTCATCAATGAGTACCAACACAATTCTGGTTGGTGCTCGCCATCTTTTAGAAACAACTCTGCCGGAGATACCTGAGCTTCCTAAGCCTGAACTGCCACCGCTTCCAGATTTCCCAACGTTACCAAAACCTGAGCTGCCACCATTGCCTAAACCAGCTGAATTGCCCCAGGTCCCAACTCTGCCCAAACCTGAACTCCCATCTGTGCCTGAATTGCCGAAAAAACCTGAATTGCCCCAGGTCCCAACTCTGCCCAAGCCTGAACTCCCATCTGTGCCTGAATTGCCGAAAATGCCAAAATTGCCACCTCTGGCCAAGCCCGAACTGCCATCTGTGCCCGAATTGCCGCCTCTACCTCATCTCCCTGACCTGCCCAAGCCCACATTGCCTACCACTCCAACTCTTCCCAAGGACATACCAATCCCTTCCCTCATCCCACCTCACTCGACCACTAGTCCTTGAATCTTTATACTGCCCTTCAGTCATCATTACATTTCTATCATACTACAATTTCATCTAGTACGTGCTTGGCGTTCCATCATATCGTTTGATATGCGTATCGATTCGTGTGGAGATTTACTCTGTGACTTTCTGGATTGATTCATGTAATTAATTAGTGTGGTTTAAGTAGCTGAGAGTGGTTCTGTGGGAGTGTGAATGTATTTTAATTATTTTTTGTTTTCAGTAACATGGGCCTTTCATTTGAGTTTTCGATGTTAATGTTATGTTTCGATCTCTACCATTTTGGTCAGGTATATATTGTTCTTTAACCTACTACAGTGCAACATCCCCCCATCCTCCAATAAAATTTTGAAAACATAGATTAAGCAACTTAAAATTTTCCAATTAGATAACTAATTTAAGTACATTCAACATCTTATTTTCACAAAAGCAGGCACAAATTAATTTCTCTAGCGTTTTTTTTATTATTTATTATTTATAGAATTTCTCTAGCGGTTTGATTACCTAAAGTTTAAAATATATGATAATTGTAAGAGATTTCGTTACGCTAAAATCGTTAAGAGAGAGATAGAGAATATATATCCACGAAATAATAAAGAGAGATAAGATCGATGTCCTAGCTAGGTGATAATTACATTGCGCGCATTTGAATTTTGAACAATCCACAATCTCCAATATAAGGTGTTAGCCGAAGGTCATAGTGACTTACGTACTCATGAGTCGATCATACAGTACGTTCTTAATTTTAATTGCGTGCAAGAAGAGGGACTCACGACTCTCTAACCCCCCCTTGTACGTACTCTTAGTTAGGGCTGGCAATTTGCATCCCAAACTCACGAATCCATCCAAACCCACTCAAGTTAAATGAGTGTGTACGGGTGATTTAATTAATTGGGTTATAAATGGGTATCCATAAGAAACCCAACTAATAAATGGGTCTAATCGGCTTTATATAAAAATTGTTGGATGTGAAATAAACTCGAAAAGGTTTGAAATCTGGACGTTAGGTCTCCTTCGCACATCGCTCCTCTAGGTTCAATCGAACTCCGCCGCCGCTCATCTCCTTCAACATGACAACTTTCCTGCTACATCGTGCTATATGGATCAAGCTTCGGCGGCTCAGGTACACCACTATCTCCACCTTCTCTGGCAAACCACAGTTAATCCCTATTCACCAGCAAAATTGAAAACTCTTACCACCTGGAATCGCCATCAACTATTTCAACCTTCAAAAAAGCAACCCATAATTTTACAGGGTAACCCACCTGCTCCATTTTCTTTGAGATTTAAAAAAAAAAATTAAAAAAAAAATAACTACCAACATTATCTCCTCCATCCCAAAATTTTCTAGAACTTATCATCAAAGCAACAATCACTAGTGACACAAACTTCGCCGGTGAGGTTTCCTTCGCCAGTAGCGCTGAACATGTCGGAGATGAAGATGCTGCCGCTCCATTAGCACCGCCGTCATTCACGCTGAGGATTAATAGTACCCATCCACGCCGCGGGAAAAAAATTGGGTTTTTCTTAAAAAAAATATATCTTGGGATGTTTTGGGAATTATCAGTTGGCCGGCTAGAGAGGAGGCGGTGGATCTACATCATATCTGAAGGGAAAAAAAAAAAAAATCATCGTAATTCCCTAAGATCAGATCATGTATCTTTACCAAAAAAATTTTAAAATTAAAATTAAAATTTTATCTGATGAAGACCATCGATGGGAGTGAGGCCTGTCGGCCAGCGAGAGAGAAGGTGATGAAGCCATCGGCGATGAGAGTGAATTCAGTTTGCAAGTGGGAATGAGTTGGCCAATGGAGTGAGTTCCCGTTTGGTATTAGATGGAGCTGCTCGAATGGGGTTTGTAAGTAAAGAGTAGAACTTCCATGTAACTGTGATATGACCAGGTGGTATCACAAGCCAATGGAATTCAAGTAGAGTGGGAATGTCAGTGTACTTATTGGTCCCACTTTGCTTGAATTCCACTGGCTTGTGATACTACCTCGCTATATCACAGTTACATGAAGTTTTTGCTGTAAGTAAAATACAGTGGTATACAACTATACATTAAATGGGTGCTAAACGGTTTGGGCTGGGTGTTCATGTTTATAATTGGGTTGGGTTGGGTGCTAGTTATACAGGTATAGTACTTGAACGGGTTGGGTTGGGTTTAAGTGAAATTTTAAAGCAACCCATTTAGATTCCGCCCATACCCGCCCAATTGCCAGCCCTACTCATAGTAAAGAATGTTTCTGTGGCGCTCCTTTGTTGTGTAAGCTTTGATTTCGATGGATAACGTAGAATCCTTAAAGCTACATTCATGGTGTGCCTTATGGATCTTAGAGTATACCAACGTAAATGGATTAATATATGAATTGCTTAACAGCACTGTGTAGTTAGTTGGGAGTCATATTTTGCTTTGCGGAGCACCGAAAATGAGAACCTTTTGATTTGGGTGGCGATTTTTGGAATTAGCATTCTTTATAGATGAAGAAGGGGGTGAAAAGGGCGACCGTTCATGGTAATGGCGTTACTTCTCGATCTCTTTAAATAAAGGGTATTATTGTCCAAAAGCACAATTATCTGTTGAAAGTAAAGGGAAACTTTAATTATGGGGTTTGTGGATATGGTTTGGTGCTTCCGTGGGTTCAATTGATATAAAAGACAATCTATGGATTTTATGGATAGACTTATTTCTTTTTAATGAATGTTCTAGAAATTTTCCCAAAAGAAAAAAAAAAAAAGGATGGTGGGATTTGCTTTATGGTTGGCCTAAAACCAAATGGGCAAGTATCTAGTCACAAGCCTTACCAGATCATTTCTTCCCTCTCTTTGTGAACTCCAAATAATTTCTTCTGCAGGTTAAAAATGTTCTATTCATTGGCATTCATGCCCTTGTGGGCATGCAAAAAGAAGTAGTTTCAAGGTTCCGTTACCTCATTTTTGTTTTTCCTTTTGTGTTGCCCAGTCTCCTACGATCACCATTTTTAATTACTTTGTATTATTAATACTGGCACGTTATTGCTACTACTCAAAATACTCTAAACCCTCCACTAATTAAATCCTCTCAAATTTTACTGAAGCACCCCTATTTTCCTAAAATACCCTTAATAAAAATGCTCGCATGGAAATTCAAACCTTGGACCTTTGTGAAACCCTCCTCTCAAAGAGAGGAAAAGTGCCACATAACCTAAAGGCCTATTGGCAAGGTTTTCAAATATATAAATACATACAAATAAATGAGATACACCAACGTACATATGAGTGTGTGAAATAGTATGACAAAGTCCAATATTATAACGAAATAATGTGGGGATTTTAGTAAAATTATGTGAGGATATGTGATCGATCTTTGTCTTTTTTAGAAACCAAAGTCATTTCTTGTGGTGTATTTAGTATTTGGAACTCGCTCATATGCCATCTACATTCGATTCATAAATCTTTTTTTTTTTTTTTTTTGCTGAGTCATTCTATTCGTGAACCGAATCACCAACATATATAAGAAGATTTGGGTATAGTAAGGTTGTTATTCGAACTAGATATCTAACTATGGGAGTAACTCTTGAACTTTTAGTAACATATTACATCCTCCTACAAGTATTTGGATTTATAATGATGGTTTAGTCGCTAATAAAACCTATAGGTGATAGGGAAAAAATAGGAAAAAAATAGAAAAAAGTAAAAAGGAAAACTCATAAAACTATTAGGGAAGGAACCCTTTTTTTTTTAACCATCTCCAAAACTGGTACAAGGGTGGACTTAATTTTAACAACGGAAGCAAATGGCCACTAATAGGCTATCATTTTCACAATAGAATTGAAGGTGTCTAACGATATTTTTTATGTCTTTTGCAACGATATTTTAGTATGTAAAGCAATTCTTAAGTGGTAGTCAATTGGAACAATTTCTTTTCAAATGTGTAGAGGAAACCACATTCATGATTGATTGATGGCTTATTGGAACGAGGACAAGCTTTGGGATAGCACATAAACTAAAAGGATATCCTTTTCAAAACTTAGTACCATGAAGGGAAATGAAGTTTTTAAAAAAAAAGCATGAAGGGATATGAAGTTTAAAATATATATATATATATATATAGAGAGAGAGAGAGAGAGAGAGAGTTCCCGTCTTATGAGGTTAATCTAACCTAATATTACTGATAGGTCATCTTTCAAAACTCTATCTCTGATTTTATGTTTCAAAACCAACCGTTGGATTAGATCTACTTCATGCGAAGGTCATGCATACCAAAAATCAAGTTGAATCTGTCTATCATACAACCAGGGTTTGAATCCCCTTCTTATGAGGTTAACCTAACCTAACTTTGCGTTAGGTCACCTTTCAAAATTCTATCCTTGATTTTTATTTTTCAAAACCAACCATTGGATTAGATCTCATGTGAAGATTATGCATACCAAAAATCAAGTTGATCCGAGATTAAGAACTACTTCATTTACAAATGTCCAAAATGAGTGATTGTCATGATTAAAAAATATAATTTTTGGATCGAATAGCAATCAGTCTCAGATCAACTTGATTTTTGGTAAGTATCACATGCATGATCGTAAAATGTGAATCACGTGTATAGTTTTGGAAGGTGACCTAATGTAAAGTTAGATCAGGTTAACTTCATAAGAAGGGTTTATTGCAATAATCAGAGAGTTTATTGCAAGTAGAAAGAACACATGAAAGTTATTGGCTAAACCCTAAACCCTTGGTTTGCTTATACTAAAAAAAAAACAAAAACAAAATTGTGGCCTTTCTATATGATGATACACTCTAAATTACAGCGCACTAACGCCACTTTACCACACTTCTCATAAGCTATATCGCTCAATTGAATGATTTGCTTTGCAAGAGGTTTGAATTTCTGAATCTGACTGAGTGCCAATGACAATGACTGGCTACACAGGCCCATTCATCCAACAACATATGGTTATGAAACCATAGAAAACATGTCTGAGTTTTGGTGTCTTTTTAGTAGCTATGAACATAAAAAGGTCCGTAGGAGTGGAACCACGGAAAGAGGCTGGCCAACTTTGCAAAAATAGGTGAACATAGCTAGCTAGCTAGCTAGCTACAATTACGACAAGCAAGAGGAGGAATACCAAAAATAGGAAGTGTGCATGCGTGCCTGAATAAAAATCAGTTTAGAACATTGGAACGAGTTTTGTTAACCTACTCATCCAACAATTGCTGTCATTAGCCTTGATTTAATTTGAATATACCCTCAGTTTGACACATTGATTATGAAATTCCACCCCTGCAGGAGTAGCTGACCCACCAGTTCGTACCAATATTGTCCCATGAGACAACTTGGTTGAGCTGATTTCAGTTTATACCAAATGAAAATGTGCCAAAAGGAAGGTTATAAGTATCCAATCACACCTTCAATCGATCAAACGTGGCAAGATAAGAAGAAAGCAAATATATATATCATCAAAGTGGATAATAAATAATAATATTTGTGGAAGTACAATATAGATGAGAAGTCGAGCTAACAAGACTCAGCTTTTCCCACCAACCGACTTGTAAAATCATCATTTTCCCCCCGTCCCTCATCTATAAAACCCCATGACATATGAAAGCCAATGCTCACACAAACTTGACACCATTTGCAGAAGTTGTTTCTCTCATCCATCTTGACATACCCGTCATTCTAGTCATCTATTCCAACAATGGCTCACCATTTCTTTTCCTCCTTTATCTTACCCTTGTTGCTCATCACTTTGACTTCGATGAATGCCAACACCATTCTGGTGGAGGCGCGCCATCTATTAGAAACAACTTTGCCGGAGATTCCTGAGCTTCCTAAGCCTGAACTGCCACCGCTTCCCGATTTCCCAACATTACCAAAGCCTGAGCTGCCGGAGATCCCTGAGCTTCCTAAACCTGAACTTCCATCTGTGCCTGAATTGCCGAAAATGCCTGAATTACCACCTCTACCCCATCTCCCTGAGCTGCCCAAGCCCACGTTGCCTACCCTTCCAACCCTTCCCAAGGACACACCCATTCCTTCATCCACTAGTCCTTGAATCTTTATAGTACTGCCGTTCAGTTATATCATTACATTCCATACTAAACTTTCATTTGAGTTTCAGGATGATTCATGTAATTATAGTGTGATTTAAGTACCTGAGAGTGGTTCTGCTGGAGTGTGACATGTATTTTTATCTCTGTTTTTAGTAACATATGTGTGTGTCTCATTTGAGTTTTAATTTCATCTGAGTTTTTTATTTGTTTGCTTTTTAAAAATAAATATTAATTGATATATGCTGAAAAGAAAGATCAAGCAACTTAATTTAGCCCAAAAAATTTAGCCGATGACAATGAAACTTCAGTTTTCAGATAACTAAGAGCATGTGAGATGATTTGTGCTATTTTACCATTATCAATGTTAATTTTGGCATGCTACAGTGGCAAAATACTACGATTTTTAGCAACGAACATGTCTCTTTATGTTGCTTGTGGCCGTGGGTTCAACAACACAACACATGTCGCTTGTTAGAGTTGTTTGGCAAATAGCCAGTAGGATGCAAAAACCTGTAACACATTTGGCACAATTTTTAGCATTGCTATAATATTGCAGGGTTATAATAGGCCGTTTGATGAAGTGAAGTTGGGATCCTACTTATAATATAGTGAAGGGAATGGCTATTGCAACCACCCATTCTTATTACCTCACCTCCCATCTTTTAGGTTTTTAAGGTTTTATGCAAAATATAAAAGGTTTTTATGAAAACCGGCCATGATATCCACTAGAAAACATCATTTTGAACAACTTTGTAAAAGAAAGTTTTCCCTAAATCTATCGTTTAAATATACTTTTTAGCTATTTATAGCATTTATTTCATTTTTTTGCCAAAAAGTCTACCTAAACGATAGATTTTGGAAAAACTTTCTTCTACGAAGTTGTTCAAAATGATGTTTTCTACTGAACTAAGCGACTGGCTTTTGTAAAAACCTTTTATACTTTTCATGAAATCTTAAAAACCAAAAGAAAAGAGGTGAGGTGATAAAAATGGAGGGTTGCAATAGCTGTTCCCTGTAGCAAATTAGCAATAGCAGGGGATATAAGAAAGCAACAGCAGGGCCCCAAAACACTAGGGAACGGCTATTGCAACCCCCCATTCCTATAAGCCCACCCCCATCCTTTAGGTTTTTAAGGTTTTATGCAAAATATAAAAAATTTTTATGAAAACCGGCCGTGATGTCCACTAGAAAACATCATTTTGAACAACTTTGCAGAAGAAAGTTTTTCCAAAATCTCTTGTTTAAATATACTTTTTAACCATTTATAGCCTTTATTTCATTTTTTACCAAAAAGTCTACCTAAACGATAAATTTTGGAAAAACTTTCTTCTGCAAAGTCATTCAAAATGATGTTTTTTAGTGGACATCATGACCCGTTTTCATAAAAACTTTTTATATTTTGCATAAAACCTTAAAAACCTAAAGGATGGGGGGTGTGCTTATAGGAATGGGGGGTTGCAATAGCCGTTCCCTTACGCGCCGCTGCCCAATGGGCCCGTGCATGGGCTGCTTTGTTAGCAAGCCCCGGCCTTGGTGAATGTCAGAACAAGTTAAGAACCCAAAAGAGAACTACCCAGCGGATTTGTATAGAAAACGATGGAAACATCTCCCTCGTTATGGAGAAAAAGTGCAACCGAAAAATTGGGTGCTAGACTCTATCAGTCAGTGACTATGACAAAATTTTCACAAATATCAAAATTAATTAGCCTCTGTTTGGATATTGAAAAGTGAAAAGATAGGAATTAATTAATAAAAAATTATTAAAATACTTAGAGAGGAATTAATATTTAAGCAATTTTAAACAATTTCTTTTTATTTCTATTTCCAAAATCCCAACGTATGGAGCCTCAAGACAAACAAACAAACAAAGAAAAAACAACAAAAATGGTTGAAAAAAAATGAATTTGAGCATCTGAAAAGCAAAGTATTTAGGAAACAAAAATTAGGAGTGATATCTTTTATTATAGAGTTATTTAAAAAATATTCTCGATATTTGTTATTGCTATTCATCCCTTAATCCCTATTGAGTCCCCCCCCCCCCCCCCCCCAAAAAAAAAAAAAATCTCTTCCCTCATGATTTGACAGACGCAACAACACATGATTATTATTATCATTTATTTATTTATTTATTATTATTATTATTTTTTTGAGTTTTCTAAATGCATGCCACATCCAGTAGCTACATCATTTGGGAAAATAAAATGGATCAATAGCATTTTCCTTGTGAATAATGTAGGATTAATTAAATCCTAACTGATGGGCATAGTTAGTAAAATATGGTACTGAAAAAAAACGGACGGGTATAATTCGGTTTTTTTTTTCTTCCTAATAATACGGTTAAAAATACGGCATAAAAAGACAGAAACGGTAAAAAAAACAGAAATGTGTATATACAGGAATAATACGATTGTTTACAAAAAAACTTTTAGTAAAAATACGGCAATATATATTATAGATTTTATTTAATAATAATCAGAATGACCAATTGACCATCATAACTATTTCTTTTTATTATAAAAATTATAAAATATGGTCAACAAAGTGATTTATTTAAGATAATTTAGTCTAAAATGAAAATATACAAAACCATCCATGTTTATCAACCTCTACAAAATTAAATTAAAGTAAATACTATCAACAGAAATTATTTCATCACACCATAAAAAAATATGGAAACCATTCGTGTTCATCCATAAAACCAAATTAAAAATAACATCCATTCATGTTTTAGCTACTTTAAACATCATAAATAAATTATCCTAAATCACAATTAAATTTGTGTGATAGCCTAAAAGTTAAAAGAAACTTCTAACCGTTGTAAACAGTAAACACAAAGTCAATAGATTGGGAATATAATAATAAAAAAATCATAAAGATCCAATTTAATAATAAACTAATAATATCTATCTATCTATCTATCTATATATATATATATAAATGTAAGATGTTAGACAAGCACTTTTATTTGTTTGAATTCTTAGAAGATTTATGAAAATTTCGAATTGAAAGGAAAAATAAAAGAATAAAGTCTGGTCTTGGTGGCTAATAAAGTGCCACAATCCAGCTTACAAATAAAATGAGATAAAAATGAGCGATGAAACTCCAAAACTAAGATCTAAATCGATAAAAAGGGAGACCATTGCATTCATATGTAACGTCAGGAGCAATTTGAAACAGAATCCCACCAAGTAAAACTTGAAGAAGCAACACCTCTATTAGCTAGCTTATCACCTGGAATATTACCTTCCTTGAAAATATGAGAACATCGAAAATTCATTTGGCGAAGGAAAGACATTATTATTCTATTGGGTCCATAGCTGCCATGGGATATTAGGTTCAGCAAGATCTAAATAACTTAAAACCAATGAAGAATCACATTCCAACCATAGCGAATGCCACCCTTTCTGCCAAGCTAGATCAATTGCATGAATAACAGCCATTAATTCCGCAAACTCTGAAGAGGAAATCTCCAATGTATTAGAGAAAGCTCCTAACACAAAGCCATGACAATTCCTAAAAATATCCCCAAAGCCCACTGGCCCTAGGAAACCTTTAACTGCCTCGTCAGTATTAACTTTAACCCAAAACCCGGCAACGAGGACTGCCAAACAACTTGTAACACTCATAATTTTTAAATAGGGTATTAAGGGTTTAATCTATGGTTAACGTAGTTAATCCCTTGATTTGTCGGATGACTTCATGCATGGGTAATGCATGGGTAATGCATGTTGATGATATTATGATGTTGAATGTATTTTGATGCTTGTTTTTGTGCATCGAGTATCTTTCGGGTGCGTTTAGCCTTATTTGCAACTTAAGGGTTTAAGCTGCTGAAATTTGGCTAAGTGCTGGGAAAAAGTGAATTTTCGTAAATCTTCGTTTTAAAAGATAATTTTTGGCGGTAATGGGAGTTTATAATATTATAAGACATTTGTGATTTTATGGGATTTTATTAATATGTTTGGATTGGGTTCCACATATGTTTGTTTTAGAAAAATCTATCGGAAGACGGATTTTGTACTAAAACTTGGAAATGAGATTTTGATATATTGGGAATTTGATTTTTCTGATATTTTATTTGGATTCAAATGGGGGGTTATTTGCTTATTTTCATTAAATAACTTAAAGTAAAAGGATAATATAAAAAATATTATCCTTTTACTTAAATGTTTTGGATGAAAATAAGGCTGATGTCTGTGCTGATGGAGAATTGCCTGACTAACTGTCTATTTTCTGCTGTCTGTGTATTTCAGATGGCTAAAACATGTTTTAGCCGTCTGAAAGACAATTTTTAGCCGGCTGAAAGTTCATGTCAGCCGACTGAAAATTCCAGAGAGGGTTATTTGGTGTTGGGCATTTTCAGCCGGCTAAAAATATTTTTCAGCCGTTTGAAAGTGTCGGTGGACAGTTTTAATAAATTGTTAAAATGACCCTTTTGCCCCCCTTTTCTATATAAACCCCAACCCATACACTTATTTTATGGTCTTTAGAGTGTTTGGGAGAGAGAGAATGAGAGAGGGGAGATTAGGAGAGAGAGAGAGGGGACGGTGGTAAGAGATGGAGGGTGTACCACCCATTTCGGCCCTTCCATGCATCTTTGTGGAGTAGATCTGCTCCTCAATCACTCATGGCTGCACTTTGGAAGCATGGGTAGTCTTTATCTTGCATTTGAGAGGTAATTTCTCATGTATAAGGTTAGGGTTTGCATTTCTTTTGGGTTTTAGTCATCATATCCTCATATCTTGTGTTTATTCATGATATTTCTGAGGTTTGGTCCCATTTTGGAGTTGGAATCTCCATTATTTTCATCAAGCATGGCATTTGGGATCTAGGGCTTGGATTGGGGGCTTACATGTGCATCCTAGGCTTGGATCTACACACCCATAACATCAAGATTGCATTTTTCTACACGTTTCATGGAGGTAGGTGCAATTTACATAGGTTTAAACTATTGACATGATAATATGGTATATATTATCATAGTATTTGGTATTCTTGGGCCTAGAATATGTATAAAATTGATTTATGGAATAAATTTTGAATATGGAACTTTGGGTATTTGATAACATAAATGGGATATTATGTTTATTTATGAGCTTGGTTTATTTTATACATTCTATGGAATAGAGATATATGGATTTTATGGTTAATTTCCATATTGATTGATGTTTTCGATTATGATTTCAAAGCTATAATCATAATGAGAGTTTATGTTGTTTATCATAATTTTGGGTATAATTATGATGTTATTTGATTATGGGTTATATACCATATCTTGGAGATGATTTTGGTTAAAAAAATCATTTTATAGTTTATTGCACTACATGTTGGGCATAATCATGCATTAAATGGATTTAATGAATACTGGGTAAAAGTATTGCATAACAAGGGGTCATTAGAATTGGACTACTTGCAGTCAATTGGACTTTGCGGTGTTTTCTATTCCTTTGGTCCTGGGGCACTTTCCGGTTCCAGGTAGCAACCCTTGTGTTCCCGAATCAGAGGCTACTTTCCGGTTCTAGGTAGGAACCCTTGTGTTGTCCTCTTGGAGGTTGGGTTTAAAATCCTCCGTTTCCGCGCAAAGACTCCTATGGGAGTGGTCGGTAATTAATGGAATTATTGTAAATTGGACATGAGTCACATGCATTGGGTATTATGCAACATTCGTTTTAAGTTAAGGATTATAACTTATTTTTAGTTTGTAATATACCTGGTTAGTATGTTTCGTTTTAAATGATATAATTGGTTTTATTTATATTATTGCTTTAATTACTATATTAAATTGTATCTACTGAGTCGTCGGACTCACGTCTATTTATTTCCATGTTTTTCAAAGATTATTTTCAGGTGGAATTATGCTTTTACACGGGGATGCTCTCAACTGGAAATTACCTATGTTAATTATTAATGAATTTTCATGGAAAGAATATGTATTAATTTAGTTTATTGGGCCAATGTAAATGTAAATTTAATCGGGGTTGTAATTGTAATTATTTAATGTTGTGTATACGTGGAATGCGATGCATGGGATGATACTATTTTCATGGAAGACAGGAAATTTTTACAAAATGAATTTTATAACAGGTTTTCATGATGGTATGTCCTATCTACGGATGGGTCATGTTCGAAAAGGGAAAAATTTTAAAATGGTTGAGATTTTAACACGTGTCATCCACGTTTTATCAAAGGATTTATTAAAAATAAAACTCGTTTCATTACTATTGATCACGGCTTAATTATTTTGGGTCGTGACACAACTTGTAAGATTTTAGGAGCTCGATTTGGCTTACCGTGAATACCAAAAGAGTAAAGAATCACCAACTCCGATACAGAATTCCTCATGCACTTGGAACTTAAAAGATTTGCTTCCTTAATGACGACCTTGATCATACAAATGCACTGATGAAAGTTGGGAATAACATCTTCAAAATGAATAGAATTGCGTGAGTTCCAAAAGACCCAACAACCCATGCATACCGTTGCTAACCAGAGCTTAGAGAGTTGTGGACTGAAATTTGGAAGCAACAAAATCAAGTTTTCGATGGAAGAGAAATCAGCCAAAATACGTTGAAAACAATCTAAAAGCCAAGACCAAATAGAACGAGCAAAGTTGCAATCCCAAAATAAATGAATGGAAGTTTCATCATGCGATGGCAAGTCACAGAAACTACAACACGAAACACCAACCATGCCTCTTCGTTTCAAATTATCATCAGTGGGAAGCCGATTATGAAAAATTCTCCATAATAAAAGGGAATGTCTTGGAGGAACAGAGTGGGACCAAATCTTCTTAGCCCACAGAACTGGTGAAACATGGTGATACTGGGTATCATAGGCCAATTTGAGAGAAACATTGCCTGACTTAGCGCAAGTCCAAACGTACCTTTATTAGACTAAAGGACATGTACCTTTATCTTACAATTCTCTTTTGCTTGCTTTAGGCCTTCAGTAGAGAAACTATGATGAGACTAGACGACGGCTACTCTAGAGTCTAGGGTAGTAAAAAATAATGACTTCTGATGAAGTATGAGTTATGATCGAGTGTACTTTTTTTAATGTTATATATATATCCGTATCTTTATTCCCTAATGAAACAACTATGTGTACAATACTTTTGAGTTGAAATAAATGCGTTTTTTTACCAAATTTTTCGGTTTCAGATGGTGAACAGGAGGTTTTTTCAAAAAAATGGACGTATGGGTATAATACGCGTATTATACGAAAATTTACTAACTAGGCTGATGGGTTATGTTCTCATCAGCATGTGTTGATATAAATTATATTAGCATCATGCATTGGGTTGTACCCCTTGCATTGATCCAATGTACCTTATATTCCATTAATGCACTAGGTACAACTCCCAATGAAAATTTTAATATAAGTTATATTAGCATGTATTTACCTGATCATCATCCAACCACTATAATCCCAATGAGTGGGATTTGCTTTACCCTTGGCCTGAAACCAAACGGGCAATTTGTACGCATGATTGGAAATGCATGTGCAGATCTTCAAGATCCATGTCATGGTCTTTTCAATTCTTACCCCAAAATAGAATGAAAATTATTCTCAAGTATCTTAGACAATAAATTATGGGTCGTTGTCTAATATGGAACCAAATTAACCCATGGAAACTGTAACCATTGATGGGACAACGGTAATTAAATCATTCCATCTTTCAAAATAGGATGCTGGTTCAAAAAAAAAGAAAAAAAAGAAAAAAGAAAAAAAGGGTATAGTTCGAATTCTAGAGCACTGAATTCATTACCTATAGCTTGCACACTTTTTCCAGGGGATCGGAGTTAGCTATCATCCTCCTTCCTATAACCATGCACTCACCCTATTCAGACGACCGGGGCCTCTTGCTTCGACTTTTCCATGCCTAAGTTTTAGATGAATATTTGGCTTTTAAGCCCAAATGTCTCTTAGGTCAAAGAGTTCTTAATATATGAGACTTCAATTTTCTAGTTTTCAATGGTGGTAAGTTTCTCCTAAAGAGTAATTGGATTCTTCTAGCTATTTGTCATGACATATTCTCTTTTCCTTCTTACAGATTTTGACCTCATTAGATTTTATATATCTTTGTTGTAAGCTGGATATATTGTGACATTTATGAGTCACCGGGATTAGACTCTCTTTATTCTTTTCTCTATTATTGATATTCATTTTTATTTTCTTACTAATATCTAGAACTTTGATGCACATGATAATGAGAGTCTAAGGTGCCAACATAGTTGAGATATACGTAAATATTAAAAATATCATTCCCATATTAAAAGCAACTCTTTCGCATGCAATGGTCTTGTAACATAGCTAGCACTCCCCCATACGTGGGGAAAAGTTCTAGGTTCGAGTATGTCCTTAGATGAGTTTTATATGAGGTTTATGAGGTTCTTAACTGGTTTCTTGCCTTGTTCTCCACCCCCCCCCCCCCCCCCCCCCCCCCCCCAAAAAAAAAAAAGAAATAAAGAAAAAAAAAAAAACCCAACAACAACAACAACAACCTATCCCTAATTAAATCTCTAATAATGCACAATATATAAAAATCCCCAATCATACAATCATATATAATATAAATAAATAAATAAAAAGGGAGCTAACAATGCTCAAAATACATAATATCAAATAAAATGAAACAATCGAAAGCCTCATATAACTCCCCAAGAGATACGCTAGAGATAAAGAGGCCTTCCAAAAATAGGAAGTGTGCATGCGTGCCTAATAAAAATCAGTTTAGAACATTGGAACGAGTTTTGTTAACCTACTCATCCAACATTTGCTGTCAATAGCCTTGATTTAATTTGAATATACTCTCGGTTTGCCACATTGATTATGTAATCCCACCCCTGCAGGTGTAGCTGACCCACCAGTTCGTACCAATATTGTACCCTGAGACAACTTGGTTGAGCTGATTTCAAGTTTATACCAAATGAAAATGTGCCAAAAGGAAGGTTAGTATCCAATCACACCTCCAACCGATCAAACGTGGCAAGATAAGAAGAAAGCAGATATATATATCATCAAAGTGGATAACTAAATAATAATATTTGTGGAAGTACCATATAGATGAGAAGTTGAGCTAACAAGACTCAGCTTTTCCCACCAACCAACTTGTAAAATAGTCATTTTCCCCACGTCCCTCATCTATAAAAATCCCATGACATATGAAAGCCAATGCTCACACAAACTCAACACCATTTGCAGAAGTTGTTTCTCTCATCCATCTTGACAAACCCTTCATTCTAGTCATCTATTCCAACAATGGCTCACCATTTCTTTTCCTCCTTTATCTTACCCTTGTTGCTCAGTCACTTTGACTTCGATGAATGCCAACACGATTCTGGTGGAGGCACGCCATCTATTAGAAACAACTTTGCCGGAGATCCCTGAGCTTCCTAAGCCTGAACTGCCACCGCTTCCCGATTTCCCAACATTACCAAAGCCTGAGCTGCCGGAGATCCCTGAGCTTCCTAAACCTGAACTTCCATCTGTGCTTGAATTGCCGAAAATGCCTGAATTACCACCTCTACCCCATCTCCCTGAGCTGCCCAAGCCCACATTGCCTACCCTTCCAACCCTTCCCAAGGACACACCCATTCCTTCATCCACCTAGTCCTTGAATCTTTATAGTACTGCCCTTCAGTTATATCATTACATTCCATACTAAACTTTCATTTGAGTTTCAGGATGATTCATGTAATTATAGTGTGATTTAAGTACCTGAGAGTGGTTCTGCTGGAGTGTGACATGTATTTTTATCTCTGTTTTTAGTAACACTATGTGTGCGTTTCATTTGAGTTTTAATTTCATCTGAGTTTTTTTATTTGTTTGCTTTTTAAAAATAAATATTAATTGATGTTGAAAAGAAAGATCAAGCAACTTAATTTAGCCCAAAAAATTTAGCTGATGACAATGAAACTTCAGTTTTCAGATAACTAAGAGCATGTGAGATGATTCGTGCTATTTTGCCATTATCAATGTTAATTTTGGCATGCTACAGTGGCAAAATACTACGATTTTTAGCGACGAACATGTCTCTTTATGTTGCTTGTGGCCGTGGGTTCAACAACACAACACATGTCGCTTGTTAGAGTTGTTTGGCAAATAGCCAGTAAGATGCAAAAAGCTGTAACACATTTGGCACAATTTTTAGCATTGCTATAATATTGCAGAGTTATAATAGGCCTGTTTGATGAAGTGAAGTTGGGATCCTACTTATAATATAGCAAAGGGAATGGCTATTGCAACCACCCTATTCTTATTACCCCACCCCCATTCTTTAGGTTTTTAAGGTTTTATGCAAAATATAAAAGGTTTTTATAAAAACTGGCCTCAATATCTACTAGGAAACATCATTTTGAACAACTTTGTAGAAGAAAGTTTTTCCTAAATCTATCGTTTAAATATACTTTTTAGCTATTTATAGCATTTATTTCATTTTTTTACCAAAAGGTCTACCTAAACGATATATTTTGGAAAAACTTTTTTCTGCAAAGTTGTTCAAAATGATGTTTTCTAATGGATTAAATGACCGATTTTTGTAAAAACCTTTTATAGTTTTCATGAAATCTTAAAAACCAAAAAAACAAAAAGGGTGAGGTGATAAAAATGGGGGTTGCAATAACCGTTCCCTATAGCAAATTAGCAATAGCAGGGCCCCAAAACAATTACACGCCGCTGCCCAATGGGCCCCTGCATGGGCTGCTTTGTTAGCAAGCCCCGGCCTCGGCGAATGTCATAACATCCCAAAAGAGAACTACCCAGCGGATTTGTATAGAAAACGATGGAAACGTCTCCCTCATTATGGAGAAAAAGTGCAACCGAAAAATTGGGTACTAGACTCTATCAGTCAGTGATTATGACAAAATTGTCACAAATTTCAAAATTAATTAGCCTCTGTTTGGATATTAGAAAGTGCAAAGATAGGAATTAATTAATAAAAAATTATTAAAATACTTAGAGAGGAATTAATATTTAAGCAATTTTAAACATTTTCTTTTTCATTGCTATTTCCAAAATCCCAACATACGGAGCCTCAAGATAAACAAACAAACAAAGAAAAAAAACACAAAAATGATTGAAAAAATGAATTTGAGCATATGAAAAGCAAAGCATTTAGGAAACAAAAATTAGGAGCGATACCTTTTTATTATAGAGTTATTTAAAAAATATTCTCGACATTTGTTATTGCTATTAATCCCTATTGAGATCCCCCCCACCCTCGGTCTACAACAACACACATGATAAGAAATGAGTTCTGTGGAATTTTTCAAAGTTTTGAAAAATTAGGAAAATTCATAATGGAAAATCAGAGAAAATAGGAAGAAGAAGCATAGTGACGGGTCAATTTAATTCGGTTTGACCTTTGACCCAGTTTGACTTAACCCGATTTGCCTTTTGACCCGATTTGACTTTTGAACCAAATTTGACTCGGTTTGACTTTTTGACCAAATTTGACCCAGTTTGATTTTCTAACCCAGTTTGACCAATTTAACCCGTTTGCTCAATATTTTTTTTTTTTAAATTTTAGTTTGACTGGAAATGTTATTTTCTATTTTTTTTATAAAATAATAAAAATAAATTATCATTTTCTAATATACGCAAGAGTTGGTTTCTACAAATTGATCATTGATCATGTGAGTTTTAAACTCAAACTTATAAAATAATTGCATGAATGATAAAAATTTAATTGAGAATTTAGACAAAAAAATTAATTAAGAGAGTTACAATGTTGAATAATGAAAATCATTATATTGGGAAGTAAAAGGGTTGCTTAACAATATGAATGAAGAATTTTGTTAATTATATCTTGTTGTGAAACATAGATATTTGAGAAATAAACGAGTATGCTTTATTATTAGAAGTTTATGGTGACTTGTGATGGTAGAAATAAATCAATAAGCATGATTTATTAGAACTTGTTGATGGAGCTTGAAGAACTTTTTGTGGAGCTTGAATTTTGTAGCAAAAAAAAAAATAAATAGTTAGTGCTTTGTAGAACTAATGAAAGAAACAGTTTGTATGTCTGTACATAGTGACTCTAATGTATGTATCCCTCAAGCTCTAGAAAGACTTGAATGGTATAGTCATAGTAGAAGACTTAATTTGAGAACTTGTTGATAATTATGATGATAATCATATCGATAAGCATGTTAGACATATAAGGGGTGTTACATTGCAGGTCCCTTTTCATCACAATAATGGTACACAATTAGTTGACCCAATGGCTAGAATGTTGTAATGGGGATGAAGAAGTAGTTGAGACCTTTTAATATCATTTAGTGATGCACAACAATATTTTACGCCTTTTAATACCAAAGAATAATGCTTTAACTACCTTAAATGAACTCATGAATTTTTATACATTCAGGGTAGCTCCTGCAAAGCCCAGAGGGCAGTGGCCAACCTTATACCCCTAACAACACCAATAATTATATATAAACCTATGAATGGGGCTTTATTTCCCCACGACAAACCCTGATATATTTTTTTTTTGTTTGAAACATTTGAGAAAAAGTGGTGTTATATCTATCGAATGAATTCACCAGTTGATGTGTCTACTGCTTTCTCAAAACAAAAGGGGTTTAGGTTTTTTAAATTGGTTACAATCTTGCTATTAACACATTAGCTGATCGATATATAGACAAAGTGGGTGGATAAAGTGCATGTAATGATCAAGTCGAGGATATTCAGCACGTTCGAGACACAATCGCACCTTGTATAATATGTATATGTGACATTCATGTACATGTGCGTGGTTATCATGCACGAGTCCGCACGGTGCGAATGTGTCTCAGACGTGTGGGACATCTCGTACCTGACCATATTTTCCTTTCTGATAAGTCTTGATTTTACCTAGCTATTGTCTTCTTGTCAGTCCTTTATTTTAGCATTCTTCATTGCTTTGTCATTTTCAAGCAGCCATATATAGCCCTAGGAACTTATCATCTTCTAGACAACTCCATCATAACCCAGCGGTTGCACCACCAGCACTACCTTGCCTGTTATGCCCACATTATCTCAGTTGACAAATTTTACAAAACCCAACATTTGACACCATTTGCACCCTTACCCACCTATTGCCAATGATCGATCACAAATATTGTTCCCTATTTCCTCTTCCTTTATCATCCTCCTTTAACCACCTCCTTTATGTTCTTTAGCCGACATGCATGGCACAAGTGTAGAATTGTAGATGGTCCACGTTGGAATGCATCTCATCATATGGCATGTATGTTCATTTGGTGTTGTTTTAATTTCCTTGGAGCTCTCCAGATGTCATTCGAGACTTGAAAGAGCTTTTCACTTCTGTGGGATATGTGGGTTCAAAACTATTTGAAATCAACAACCCTATAACACCTCAATATATAAGACCAAATATGTAAGGATTCTTAATCATACAGATAACTTTATAAATATTGAATAAGGTTAGGATGAAGGGACATAATTCTTATAAACAAATTTTTGCACTATTTGTAAGCCATGACCATTGTATCTTCTACGATCCAAGAGCTTAAGAATCGTGTAAAAAATTTTGTATAGAAATTGTGTTCTTGATCTTGTGCCAAACATATATTTTTATCTATATGATTAAGGATCCTCATATTTTTGGTCTTATTGCGGTACTGTAGACACCCCATTTTGCACCCAATTATTGGAGAAAATCTCAATCTCTCTCTAAATTATATAGCATATACGTATATATAACTTCATTTCCCTTCACCATATTGAGTTTTGAAATTATATCTTTTTAGTATATGTGTTGTCCCAAAATTTGTCCTTGTTGCAATTAGCCATCCATCAGTCATGAAATGTGGTTTCCTCATTATATTTTGAAATCAATGCATAGTACTTAAAAAGGGATTTGCATTTGAAAAGAAATTGTTCAATTGGCTACCACTAGTTAAGACTTTCTTTACAGCAAAAGTCATAAAAAAAATGTCATTAAACACCTTCAATTCTTTTTTGAAAATACAGTCTACTAGCTAGTGACCTTTTGTTTCCATTTTTAAAATTGAGTCTACCGTTGTACCAGCCAGCTTTAGCGATGGTTTAGTTCCTTCCCTAGCTAATAGTATTATGAGTTCTCTTTTCTTTTTTTTTTTCCCCATCCCCTATAGGTTTTATTAGCGACAAACCAGCACTATAAATCCAAATATGTGTTGGCAAGGACAGAGCCAAGAATTTAGGTAAGGTAAGGCGAACTTTAGTTTGTAGTCAGTATTTATCCTAATTCAAAAAATTGAAGAACCTTTGATAAAAAATTTTCTTTTATATTGTGATTTTGAAATAGAAACAATTGCAAAAATTTATAATGAAGGATGGATTGTGTGAGGACTCGAGCCTTGATTGATGAGAATTTTGGGTTGAATTGTGATAAGGTATGCTTTGGTGAGCCACACACCTCTTTTTTGCGCATGTTGAGTGATATAGTCGACTACAAGTTGTTATAGTCGACTATAACATAGACAAAATGCTACGAGTGATTTAGTCGACTATAATGATTTATAGTCGACTATATTATAGACAGAATGTCACAGTACTGTTCATTGGGGATTTTTAGTCTATTACTTCCTGTTTGGTCGACTATAACGCACAAATTTTGCTGAAATACCATATTTTTATAGAGTAAAAAGACTATTATAGCCCTCTCTCATATTTCCTTTATAACCTGACTCTTAAGAGGTTTCTACCCAATTTTCTCCGCTAAGAGAGAGAGAGAAAGGGAGAAAAAGAGAGAGAAAGAGAAGGAGAGTGGCGGGGAGAAAAAGGAGGCCGATGGTGAAACACGCGACCTCAGGAGCTCGAATCCGTCCTCACGGAGCTCCAATCTTGCAATTTCCACCCCGCTCTACATGTATACATCCTTGGGTTTGCATTTCTAGCTACCGTGTGAAAGGTAGGTGCATTTTTCATAGTTGTAGACCATTGTATGCATGATTTGATGCATTATCATGGGTATTTGCACATTTACATGATACATTACATGTTTTACATGGGAATGGGGTTTAAATCTTAGAAATTTCATATGTTTGGAATCTAGGGTTTGATATTATGCCCTCGTTTGTTAAATCCATATTGTATTTCAAAACCTTCACATGATTCAGGGTACAATGGGTTGATTTTGAAAAACCTATTGGGTTAAATACATACAATTAAACATTAGGGATCACTTTTATACAAGTGTTGAACACCTATTTTTCTACTATTATAAATGAAATGGTTTTGGGAGATTATCATGTAAATGGATGTGGTGATGAAGGCTACTAGAGACAGGATTACTGCGATCTCAAAGGAATGGGACGTCGTGCAGTGTTTTTCTATCCTTTAGTCCTGGGCTACGTGCCCGAAATGAGATTACTTTCTAGATCCAAGTAGGATCCATTGTGTTTCCTCATGATGAAGTTACTTTCTAGGCCCATGTAGGGATCCATAGTATTTCCTCTTATTTCCGCGTGAGGGTCTTGCATAACCAGGGGAGGATTATTCAGTTTATAAGACTGATATTTTGGATTGCCAGATATGGTCGATGATGTTATGGATTATTTACATGTTCTTCCTTATTTATTTCGAGTTTATGAAATGCAACCCCTTGCTATTATATTATTTATTTTCAAATGCTCAAAAATGGTTTTAAAACCTTAGTGTATAGCTTTGAAAAATATAACCTACTGAGTTTATACTTATACCTATTTTGAAACTTTTCGCAGATTATGAGTAAGGTATTGATGACTCATATGAGGAGGCATTGCATTGGAATTAGCATGGACATTGCATGATGGATGTGTGTTATTATTAATGATCTGTATTGATGTAAACAGACTTAATGTATCATATACTGCTTGTATGGATAGTAGAATCCTATGGAACACTGATGCCAATTAAATTAATTGTTTACTATTGTGTATAGTTCTTTTTAGATTTAAAATTGTACAGGTTTAATAAGTCGATAACTTTGTATGTCCTATTTTTAGATGGACTATGCCAGGATTTTTTTTAAAATACATCTTTAAAAAAAAAATGAAATTTTTAATTACAAACTATCCTCGAATTTCATATTATTTATACTTTTCTTCTAACACGTCATGGCCTATTTTCCGAGCCATGACAGATTGATTGTTTTATATGAAGGGAAAATAAAGAAAGAAGAGAGGAATGAAAGAAAAATAAAAAGGATTTAAGAAAAAAAAAAAATTGTGACAAATTTCAAATTTCAGATAGGTTAGGGTTAAAAAAAAAATTTGTGAGGTGCGCACCTACCCACCCTTAACTCCTAACGCCTCCGTCCTTGCTTGTCGGAAGGATATAATCCATTGCAAAAAGTTCAAGACTTACTCCCATAGCTAGACATATAGTTTGAAGAACAACCCTACCAATCTTCTTACATATGTCTGTGATTCAGTTTATTGATGGAATGACTTATCAAAAAACAAAAGTTCATGAATGAAAATGCAGATGGCATATGAGTGAGTACCAAATACTAAATATATGACATGAAATGACTCTAGTTGCCAAAAAAGAATAAGATCCTTACAAAATTTTACTAAACTCCCCACATTATTTCATTATAAATTTTAATTTTGTCGTAATTATTTCATGCCCGCTCATATGTATGTTAATTGGTGTATCTCATTTATCTTTATGTATTTATATATTTGAAAACCTCGCCAATGGCCTAGAGGTTATATGTCACTTTTCCCCTCTTTGAGAGGTGGACTTCATAGAGCATCAAGATTCAAATTTCCATGCGTGCATGTGTCTAAGAGGGGAGAGGCCATAGGTAGGGAGACGTGCTCTTCCCGTTGTGTACATCCAAAGGGCGGCTTTTGACCAATGTATTTATCTATTTGAAAACCTACTACATAGTTCGGACTATATAAGTTCCCAAGGGCGAGAGCTGTAGGGTGCCGCATTGGACCATTTGTATATATATACACTCCCATCTTACAATTATCAATTTCTTTTGAATTTTTCTTAAACAATAACCATGCCACACAAATATAGTGACATGGTAGCCATTGACAAGCAGGTACACATCCTTAACTAAGGCTTATTGCGAATGGACCTTATGGAATTCACACACTAGTTAGATTCGTTGTTTTTTTTTTTTTTTTTTTTTTGGTGCTGGGTAGTTAGATTGGGTTTTGGATGGAGTTTTTCTATAATCTTTATCGGTCCATCAAACTAATGTAAAATAATACCAAGCCAACCTATATATATTGAATGTACACTCTAGCCAACTATGTCTCTGTTAACATATTCATTTTACCGATTAAAAGGATCTTGATGACATTTAACAATTAATATCCAACCATAAACATTGCTCATTCGGTATTTCTTGTTGACAAGCCTCCCATTATATCTTGGAATTCTTTGAGATTTCATCGAATCTATTTAATATACGTACATCTATTTTGTCTAGATATATAACTGAACAAATATTTTGACAATTACGTTTTTGCTCTTTCTTTCTTTTTTTTTCCTTTCTTTTTTTTCTTTCTAGAAAATGAAGAAGATCAACACCTCCTAATACAAGTACGACCAACTAAATCTTCCCAAAGAATGACCAAAATATTGTAGGAAAATCTCTTGCTAAATTTGAGTACTTTGAATTCGATGACCTAAATTAGCAATAAGAATGGTTTTGCCAGTTAATACAAAGTCCAATAAGCATATCTTGTTGGCCTCACCATAGGATGCTGGGAGTATGACCAAATTGAGGTAGTGTAAGTCCCAATTAGCGTTCTAATTTTTTACATGTAAGAAAAATGGGGGAAAAGGTAGATATGATGGACTAAATTTTGAATTAAAATATCTTGGCAGTGGCACATCCCATACAAAGGAATAGGCTTGAAATTTAGTCCATTGGGAAGACCTAGCCTCTTGAGCCAATTAACCAACGTCGAATAGGGTTTAATATTTCCAAAGTTATGATGCTCTAATGACTTAAGAGCTCGAGGGAAAAACAAATTAAGAAGACAGTTGATTATTATTATTATTTAGAAAATATACCACTTCTGTATTTGATTTGTTATTGTTGTTGTTATTGTTGTTTTGACATGATATTGTTGTACATATGGTTGAATTACTTCCATTCAATTAATTTGTGTCACCACTTAGATTGGGAAATGGGAAGACACCTGAAATCATATATACCTAGTGGAGAGATCCAGCCACTAATTATTTTTTTACTTTTTATTTTTTTAATTTTTACTCAATACTCTATGAAATTGTCTTCTAATAGGAAATGTTGCTTAAGGTAGTATGAATTCGGGTTTCAGTTTCCCAACTCATTCATTTATTATCGACTTCATTTTTAATTTCAAACCAAAAACATCACATAACATTTATTGAAAAAGTTCAATGAAGTTTATTCAGAGAAAAAGTAACAACCATTTCCACCTTTCTCACTACCTATATAAACTCAACATATATCCTCAACCATGTAGACCCTTCTCAACGAAATATTCACTTTTCTCTCCATTAATAGAGCTGATTCAAGAAAACGTTTAAAACATGGGAAAGCAGCAATACGAGTTTCCCATGGTGGTGGTTCTATTTCTAGCATGTGGTACAATATTACTCACAACACAAGTGGTGCCAACATCTGCTGGCATAGTGGTTGCCGACCCCTCAGACCCTTGGTACAACCAAACCTTGCCCCCACAGCCTAGACTAGGCTATTATAAATTTTTGGGGGATTGCATTGACTCACTAACCAAGCCATGCGGCCATGAGATGGCTAATTACGTTTTCAAGAATCAAGCCATTGGCATTCCTTGTTGTAGAAAGGTAAAACAAATGGGCCAGTTATGTAGCAAGTCATTGTCATTGACACTCAGTCAAATTGAGAAGTTCAAACCTCTTGCAAAGCAAATCATCCAAATGAGTGATGTAGCCTATGAGAAGTGTGTTAAAGTTGCTTCGGTGCGCTTTTAGAGTGTAGCATTATATATAAAGGCCACAAATATATATATATATATATATATATATATATATATATATATATATATATATATATGTATGTATATATATTTTATGAGCAAACCAAGGGTATAGGATTTAGCCAATAACTTTCATGTGTTCTTTCTACTTGCAATAAATTCTTTGATTAATGGAGAAATTGCCAATCTTTCTCTCTACATTATATAGCATTTTGATGTTCAATAATATGGTATCATGTATCTCTCTCTCTCTCTCTCTCTCTCTATATATATATATATATATATATATATATCTATACACATATGATGATCAGGTAAGCACGTGCTGATGTAACTTATATCAACACGTACTGATGGGAACATAACCGAAATATAATTTTTTTTTTTTAAACTTCAAATCCCTTCACACTACTAAGGTTTGAAAAGGATATCTTTTTAATTTATATGCTGTCTCAAAACTTTTCCCCTCTGTAATTAGCAATCGATCAATCATGAATGTGGTTTCCTCATTATATAGTGAAATCAATGCAAGTACTTCAAAATTATATAATGAGTATATATCTATATAATGGAAGAGAAAATACGTGATTTTGGCTTGAAATTTGATTTTGGCTTTGGCTTTTTTTGTTTTTAAATAAATAAATATTGTGCCATGTTAGCTCCACCTCATCAGTCACTTACTTAAGTGACACTCATGTCAGCACAAATCTCCACCCTTGGATCTCTTTAAATCCAAGGGCTTAACTTTGTGTCAAAATTTGTGTTTTGCTTTATGTCCCTGGATCCTACCCATATATATATACTACCTATAAAAGTCTACATTGTAGAAAAACTTTTGATTGACCATTACATCCGTATTTTAAATTTTCAAAACTTATTTACACCCCATATTTAAAGTTTATTTTCCAGCAACAAAGAAGGAAAAAAAAAGGAGAAAAAAATAATGATGACCACTTCATGAATTCAAAACAGTCTCCACTAGCTACCATGCATATCTACTAGCCAACTTCTTATTCCTACTATGATTCCTAGTCATGGAACAAATTTTGACCTATTATGTTGAGCGTCCATTTTAATGACTTAAATCAACAAAAAAATAATAAATAATTAGATTTCCATGTTCTATAGAGATATATATATATATAAGAATTTATAAATTTTCATATATCTTTTATTATTTTAATATTATTCACGTACAACACACAAGTGCCCATATCTAGTGTATATATATATATAGATAGTCCTTTTATTATCAAGTGCACTTGATGTAACTTTACATCAAGTGCACTCCAAAACTCTTAACTGCGACTTATATTTTTTTAAACCAACCGTTGAATTAGATAGTCTTCTCATATACGCGATCCATGCCAAAAATCAAGTTGACCCAAGACTGATTGTTATTTAATCCAAAACTTACGTTTTTCAATTACTAACAATCGCTCATTTATGGACATTGAGGCAACTCTTAATCTCAGATCGACATAATTTTTGGCATGCATTACCTACATGTGAATCAAAATTAATCCAAGGGTTAGTTTCAAAAAATATGAGTCACGGTTAAAAGTTTTGAAGTATACTTGATGCATAGTTACATCAAGTGCACTTAATAATAAAAGGACTTTATATATATATATATATATATATATATATTGAATGATTGAATGTACATTCTAAGTCCTAACATATTCATTTTACCTATTAACAAGATCTTAATGAAAATTGACAATTAATATACAACCAGTAACCTCGCTGATTCAATATTTCTAGTTGACGAACCTCTCACTGTATCCTGGGATTCTCTGAGATTTCATCTAATCTATTTGAAATACATCTATTTTTTCTAGACATATAACTAAACAAATATTTTGGCAATGACAGTTTTGCTTGTTAATGCATAGTCCAATAAGCATATCTTGGACTCACCTAGGATGTTGGGAGACCAAATAGAGGTATTGTATGGTCCAATTATCTTTTAAAGTCCCAATTAATGTTCAAATTTTTTACATGTAGGAAAACTTGGGAAAATGGCCGGTGGATATGATGGACTAAATTTTGAACTAAAATATCTTGTATTCTCAAAGCCCACACAAAGGAATAGGTTTGACATTTAGTTCATTAGGAATATCTAGCATCTGAGCCAACCAAGGTAAAATAGGGTTTAATATTTCCAAAGATGCAACGCCCTAATGTCATAAGATCAAGCTCGAGGGCAAAAAAAAATTAAGAAGACAGTTTATTTTTATTAGTATTATTATTATTAGTACTATAATTTAGAAAATATACAACGTTTGTTTTTGATTTGTTGTTGTTGTTTTTTTGGAATGATATTGTTGTATGGATACCATCCAACTCATTTGTGTCACCATTCCGATTGGGAAATGGGAATACACCTGAAATCTTACCCAGTGGAGAGATCTAACCATTAATTTCTTTTTCTATTTTTACTCAATACTCTATAAAATTGTCCTATAGTTAGAGATGTTGCTTAAGAATGATAATATGAATCTGGGTTTCAGTTAGGGGCTAGGTCCTACGATTGTCAAAAAAAAAAAAAAAAAAAAAAGGTAATTTGGGTTTCAGTTTCCAAAACCATTCATTTATTATCCACTTCATTTTTAAATTCAAACCTTTCACATAACATTTATTGAAAAAATTCAATGAATTTATTTACAGAAAATGTAACTACCATTTCCACCTTTCTCACTCCCTATATAAACTCAACATCCTTAACCATGTAGACCCATCTCAAAAAAATATTATCTTCTCTTTACAGTTAATAGAGCTAATTCAAGAAAAAGTTTAAAGCATGGGAAAGCAGCAATATGAGTTTCCCATGATGGTGGTTCTATTTCTAGCATGTGGTGCAATATTGCTCACAACACATGTGGTGCCAACATCTGCTGGCGTAGTGGTTGCCGACCCCTCAGACCCCTGGTACAACCAAACCTTGCCCCCACAGCCTAGACCAGGCTATTATAAATTTTTGGGGGATTGCATTGACTCACTAACCAAGCCATGCGGCCATGAGATGGCTAATTACGTTTTCAAGAATCAAACCATTGGCATTCCTTGCTGTAGAAAGGTAAAAGAAATGGGCCAGTTGTGTAGCAAGTCATTATCATTGGCACTCAGTCAGATTGAGAAGTTCAAACCTCTTGCAAAGCAAATCATCCAAACGAGCGATGTAGCCTATGAGAAGTGTGTTAAAGTGGCTTCAGTGCGCTTTTAGAGTGCAGCATCATATAGAAAAGCCATATTTTTTTTTTTTATATTTATTTAGGCAAACCAAGGATTTAGGGTTCAGCCAAAAACTTTCATGTGTTCTTTCTACTTACAATAAACTCTCTGATTAATGGAGAAAATGTCAATCTCTCTCAATACATTATATAGCATTTTCATGTTAAATAATATGGTATCACATATATATATTTTAAAACTTCATATCCCTTCATGTACAGTTCTATGTTTTGAAAAGGATATCTTTTTAGTTTATGCGCTGTCCCAATACTTATCCGCATTGCAATTAGCCATCAATCAATCATGAATGTGGTTTCCTCATTATATAGTGAAATCAGTGCATAGTACTTAAAGGGGCTTTGCATTTGAAAAGAAATTGTTCCAATTGACTACCACTTAAGACTTGCTTTACATACCAAAATAACGTTGCAACATCAAAATTGTCGTTAGACACCTTCAATTCTATTGTGAATATATAGCCTAGCTATTGGTGGCCATTTGCTTCCATTGTTAAAATTGAGTCAAACCTTGTACCAGGTGTGGCAGTGGTTTAGTTCCTTCCCAAGTTATCTTTTTATCTTTTCTATTTTTTCCTCATCACCTATAGGTTTTATTAGTGACAAACCATCATTATAAATCCAAATACTTGTAGGAAGGATGTAATTTGTTGCTAAAAGTTCAAAATTTACTACCATAGATAGATATCTAGTTGGAAGAACAACCTTATATTATACCCCAATCTTCTTATATATGTTGGTGATTCAATTCATGAATGGAATGACTTAGAAAAAAAAAAAAAAAGGTTTATGAATGGAATGTAGATGTCATATGAGAGAGTACCAAATACTTAATACACCACAGCTGGAAATGATTCTGGTTGCTAAAGAAGACTAAGATCCTTAAAAACTTTACTAAAATCCCTACATTATTTTGTTATATATAACGGATTTTGTCATAATTATTTCACGCGCACTCATATGTATGTTGGTGTATCTCATTTATTTGTATGTATTTATATATTTGAAAAACTTGCCAAAAGCCTAAAGGTTATGTGGTACTTTTCCCCTCTTTGAGAGGAGGGTTTCAAGGAGGTTCAAGGTTCGAATTTGCGTGCATTTGTCTTTAGAGGGGAGATGTGCTATTCCCGTTGTGTACCCCCGAAGGCCCTATTGGGCTCTTGACCAATGTATTTATCTATTTGAAAACCTCCTACACAGTCCGAACCATTTAAGTTCCAAAGGGCGAGGGCTTTAGGACTCCACATTTGACCCCTTGTATCTCTATATACTCCATCTTACAATTATCAGTTTCTTTTGATTTTTCCTTAAGCAGTTCCCATGCCACACAAATATTATGACATGGTAACCTTTGACAAGCTGGTACATCTCCTTATGGAATTCACCCTCTAGTTAGATTTGGGGTTTTTTATTTTTATTTTCAAGGGTACTTAGAGTGTGTTTTGGATGGAATTTTTCAGTAATCTTTTTAGTCCATGAAACTAATGTAAAGTAACACTAAGCCAACTTCTATATATATATATATATATATATATATATAGAATGTACACTCTAAATATGTCCTAACATGTTCATTTTACCTATTAACAAGATCTCAATGACAATTAACAATTAACAATTAATATCCAACCATAAACATTGCTCTTTCGGTATCTAGTGTCGAGCCTCCCACTATATCCTGGAATTCTTTGTGATTTCATCGAATCTATTTGAAATACATGTATTTTTTCAAGACATGAAACCAAACAAATATTTTGGCAATGACATTTTGCTTGTTAATACATAGTCCAATAAGCATATCTTGTTAGACTCACCCAAGGATGTTGGGAGTCCAAATTGAGATAGTGTATGGTCAAGTTATTTTTTAAAGTCCCAATTCATGTTCTAATTTTTTTACATGTAGGAAAAATGGGGAAAATGGTGGATATGGTGTACTAAATTTTGAATTTAAATATATTGTATTGTCACATCCCACAGAAAGGAATAGGCTCGAAATTTAGTCCATTGGGAAGATCTAGCCACTGAGCCAACCTTGGTTAAATAGGGTTTAATATTTCCAAAGATGCAACATTCTAATGTCATAAGAGCTCGAGGGAAAAACAAAATAAGATAGTTTATTATTATCGTTATTATTTAGAAAATCTACCACTTCCATATCTGATTTGTTGTTACTGTTGTAGTTGGTGTTTTGGCATGATATCATTTCATATATGTGAATTGCTTCCATTCATTTAATTTGTGTCACCACTCAGATTGGGAAATGGGAATACACCTAAAATCAGACTCAATGGAGAGATCCAAGCATTTAATTTCTTTATCAATTTTTACTCTATAAAATTGTCCTATAGTTGGAAATGTTGCTTAAGGTAGTATGAAACCGGGTTTCAGTTGGGGTTAGTTCCTATCAATTAGAAAAACAAAAAACAAAAAAACAAAACAAAAGAAGAAGAATTATGATATCAGTTTCCAAAACCATTCATTTACTATCCACTTCGTCTTTAATCTCAAACCTGAAACATCACATAACATTTATTGAACAAATTCAATGAAGTTTATTAAGATAAAAAGTAACAACCATTTCCACTTTTCTCACTCTCTATATAATCTCAACCACGTAGACCCATCTCAACAAAATATTCTATTCTCTCTCCATTAATAGAGGTAAGTCAAGCAAAGTTTAAAGCATGGCAAAGCAGCAATACGCGCGAGTTTCCAATGATGGTGCTCCAATTTCTATCATATGGATCGAGCAATATTTTTCACAACACAAGTAATGCCAATATCTGCATGTCACGACCCAAATTAATTAAGCCGTAATCAATATTAATAAATCCAGTTTAATTAAGAAAATCATTTAGGAGGCATATGAATGGCACGTGTTAGAAAACTTTTAATTTCAATTAAATTTCGACGTGACCCATTCGTAAATAGAACATATCATAATAAAAACCTGTATAAAATAGTCATAAAATTCCCTGTCAACCATCATTGGTATCATCACATGCTAAATAAACCATATAAGGAGACCTATGGAATTAAAATATTACAAACCATAAGTTATTATGTGTCTAGCGCCCATTGGCCAAATACAAAAGTGTTTAGTCAATACATAACCATGATATTAAAATTGTTCAAGATCATAACAATGTTCTAAAATGATCTGACAATTAGCTAGTTCCCATCAAAGCATAACACCTCAAGGCGAGGTCTCCCCAACTATGAAATCATCTGAAAAGGGTTTATAAAATACAGGAGTACAGTGAGTATAAAACTCAGTAGATATAATTTTCATATAGAAATAACCCAAGCATGATAATATAACCAATTTAAATCATACTTAAAATATAATTAAAACACACATAATGTCATGAATGATATGCGACTCATGTCCATTTAACATAATCCATAATTACCGACTACTCCTGCAAGAGTCTTCGTGCGGAAACGGAGGATTTAGACCTAACTTCCAAGATGACAACACAAGGGTTCCTACCTAGAACCGGAAAGTAACTTCTAATTTAGAAATACAAAGGTTCCTACCTGGAACTGGAAAATACCCAAGACCAAAGGAATGGAAAACACTGTTAAGTCCCTTAACCGCTAGTAGTCCAAATCCAATGACCCTTTAATATACTTTTACCAAGTATTTAATTAAATCCATTTCATGCATTTTATGCTAATGAATGTCATGAAAAGCATAAAAACCCATACACGTGTCAGTTATTCTAAAAATCAACAATATATATTTATTTCATAATTATATAACATGTGGGGCCATGTAAAACATGTAAAATATAAACCAACAAGTATTTACATAGCATATACATTCAAAATAAACTAAAATATAACAAGTATATCAACCCATATATTCCCAAATGTAATATTCCTAAATGTAGGGTTATGTAAACTAGACCCCTCAGTACATGCATTACAAAATATACATGATAATACACCCAAGAATCATGTAAATTCATAAATAATACTAATATACATTTTTTTATTCAACATATATGAGCTTATATCCTAACCCATTATCATCTATATGGTTAAAAATCATGAAAATTACACCTACCTTAAATATGTTGCATCAAACGTAGAGAAAATGTGTTGGGAGGGTTGGATCTGAGCCTAAATGCAAGAACAAGCTCTAAGCTCCACAGATCAAGCTTGAATCCTCCCCAAGCACGTGTAAATCTTCAAATCTAGCCTCTAGAATGCGAGTCCAAGCGTTGGAATGAGGTGAGAGTAAAAAACCCAAGCATACAAGAGAAAAATGTGATTTTTTCTCTCCAAACACTCCCTCTCTCTCTCTCTCTTTCTCTCTCTCTCTCCTCCCTCTCTCTCCTTCTCTCTCAAGTTCTCTTGGTGTAAAATGCTGAAAATGGGGTATAAAAGTCGTGGGATGAGGGTTTTAAAAGGGGTGAGGGGCACATGCGTCATATGTCTTATTTTAAAAAAAACTGCCAGTCGAAGGTTTCAAACGGCTGAAAATAACTTTCAACCGACTGAAACTAAATGAAAAAATTCTCCTCTGGATTGTTCAGATAGCTCAATGTAAACTTTCAGTCGGCTGAAAATTGTCTTTTAGACGGCTGAAACATGTTTCAGCCGTTTGAAATACACAGACAGCTGAAATTATACAGTCAATCAAGCAATTCCTCATCAGCACTGATCATAGCCTTCTTTTCATTAAAAACATTTAAGTAATACTTTAAGTTATTTAATGAAAATAGGCAAATAACCCCCCATTTGAATCCAAATAAAATATCAGAAAAATCGAATTCCAAGTATATCAAAATCTCATTTTCAAGTTTTAGTACAAAATTCGACTCCCGATAGATTTTTCAAAAACAAACATACGAGGAAACCAATCGAATCGTGGTAATAAAATCACATAAAATCACAGATGTCTTATAATATTATAAACTTTCATTACCGCCAAAAATTATCTTCAAAAACAAAGTTTTACGAAAATCCATTTTTTCCCAACACTTAGCCAAATTTTAACAGTCTAAAAATGTGAAATCGTAAACACATCAACATCGCACATGCAATACCTATGCATGACAATACCAGACAAATCAACTAATGTACATGCAAATCAGGCATTAAAGGTGAGATTATCCTAATTAAATGACATTACACTGCAGGCGCAGTAGTTGTCGACCCCTCAGATCCTTGGTACAACCAAACTTTGCCCCCACTACCTAGACCAGGCTATTATAAATTTTTGGGGGATTAGCATTGACACGCTAACCAAGCCATGCGGACATGAGATGGCTAATTATGTTTTCAAGAATCAAGCTATTGGCATTTCTTGCTGTAGCAAGGTAAAACAAATGGGTCAACTGTGCAGCAAGTCATTGTCATTGGCACTTAGTCAAATTAAGAAGTTCAGACCTCTTGCAAAACAAATCATCCAAAATAGCAATTTAGCCTATGAGAAGTGTGTTAAAGTGGCGTTAGTGCGCTTTTAGAGTGCAGCATCATATAGAAGGGCCACAAATCTTTCTTCTTTTTTTTCATGAGCAAACCAAGGGTTTAGGGTTTAGCCAATAACTTTCATGTATTCTTTCTACTTGCAATAAACTCTGATTATTTGACAAAATGTCAATCTTTTTCTCTACATTATATAGAATTTTGATGTCAAATAATATGGTATCACATACATGCGCATACCCACACATACATATATATATTGTTAGATAGGTAGATAAAACTTCATATCCCTTCATGGTTCTAAGTTTTGAAAATGACAACTTTTTAGTTTATGTATGTGTTGTCCCAAAACTTGTCCTCATTTTAATTAGCCACTGATCAGTCATGAATGTGGTTTCCTCATTATATAGTGAAATCAATGCATAGTACTTATAGGGGTTTCGTATATGAAAAGAAATTGTTCCCATTGACTTCGAATTTTATTTTATTTTTTTTGTTGAAAGAGTTGTTTGCACAAAAGTAAACAACTCAAAATATTATTAAAAGAAAGAAAATAAAATAAAGAAAGAAGACAGTAAAATATAAATGAAAGATATGGTATTGGGGACTTATAAAATGTCACCATTCAGCTCACGGGGAAGATATATACCTAAGATCTCTAACGGTCAAGTACAAAATTTTCATACTTGGAGATTTTGAAGAATGCATGTCTCGAAAATGGTAAGGCACACTAGATGTGGCCTACTTGACCCGTCAACGAAGTTTTTTTTGTTGCAATTTTGATAAAACAGGATAAATGAATCTTCAGTAGCCCTTCTTTCTTCCCCATCCTTAATAGCTAAATTGATTTGCCCAAGAATAGTAAAAGAAAAGTTACCTTCTTGAGAAGGAAGAGTTTGGCTTAGAACATTATCATTAGACTTCTCATTGAAAGTTGTAATAGGATTAGAATTCTAGACCAAAGTAAGACTGTTGGCATTATCAACAACGTTGTTTGTAGCATCCATTAAAATCTGGTTAGCAGCACTCTCAAAAATGTTGCCAAAGACTTAAGATTTGCTTTACAAACCAAAATAACGCTACCATAGACAGTAAAAAATTGAGTCTATTAGACTCCTTTAATTCTATTGTGAAAATGCATCCTATTAGTGGTCATTTGTTTGCTTTGTTAAAATTGAGTCTACCCTTGTACTAGCTGTAGCGATGGTTTAGTTCCTTTCCTAATAGTTTTATGAGTTTTCATTTTTCTATTTTTTCCCCATCACCTATAGGTTTTATTAGTGACAAACTACCATTATAAATCCAAATACTTATAGGAAGGATGTAATCCGTTGCTTAAAGTTCGAGACTTACTCACATAGCTAGATATCTAGTTTGAAGAACAACCTTATTATACCCAGCCAATCTTCTTATATGTGTTGGTGATTCGGTTTATGAATGGAATGACTTAGCAAAAAAGAAATAAAAAAGTTTATGAATGGAATTAATGTAGATGGCATATGAATGAGTACCAAATACTAAATACACCACAAGAAATGACTCTGGTTGCTAAAAAAGACTAAGATCTTTACAAAATTTTACTAGACTCCCTACGTTATTTCGCTATATTATTTGACTTTGTCATAATTATTTCACGTGCACTCATATGTATGTTGGTGTATCTCATTTATTTGTATGTATTTATATATTTGACAACCTTACAAATGGCATAAAGGTTATGTGGCACTTTTCCCCTCTTTGAGAGGAGGGTTTCACCGAGGTTCAAGGCTTGAATTTCCACGCGTGTTTGTCTTGAGAGGGGAAAGTCTATAGTAAGGGAGATGCGTTATTCGTATTGTGTACCCCTAAAGCACTTTTTCTGGGACGAGAGCAATTGGGACGGATATATCCGTCCCAATATTGGCTTTGGGACCCTTTTGTATTAGTGATGGGGACGGATTTTATTTGTCCCAATTGGGGTCTTTTGTTATAGTGAAGGCATATCAGGCTCTTGATCAATGTATTTATCTATTTGAAAACTTCCTACATAGTTCGAACCATTTAAGTTCCTAAGGGTAAGAGCTTTGGGGCGCCACATTTGACCCCTTTATCTCTACTAGATATCGCACACTTGTGTTGCACGTGAATTATTATTTAATAACAAACTGAATTATTGTTTGAAAATTTTACATGCATGTTAGTAGCTTCTTTTTTTTCCCTGATAATTCTATTTGAGTTTAAAGGTATAGGAGTTTTAAATCCTATCCACCTTTGCCAGTGAAATTAATGATAGAATGTTTGAATGCAAATTCGAACTTGGATAAATTGCACTTTAGGGTCCAAATTTTGGATCAAGAATTCACTTTAGGATCCAAAATTTAAATGATGTCAATTTAGTACTGGAATTATTAGTTTAGTTGCAATTTGGGGCCTACTATCAGAATTTTATGTATTACCCTACTATGCCCTTTTTATGGGTTTAAAAATCCAATTTTACCCCTTTCAACATTTAATAAATCTTTATATTTTGACCAGATCTAAATCACTCTAGCATCAGATTCGTTGTTTTCTAAATGGAAAACAAAAAGTTTATTATAAGTTGGTAAGGGTAATATAGAGAAGGAAAGAAGATCAGAGTGATTCAGATTTGGTCAAAATATAAATGTTTATTAGATGTTGTAGGGGTAAAATAGGGTTTTCAAACCCATAAAAAAAAATGGCAAAGTTTGAAAAATAAAGAAATTCTGACGATAGGCCCCAAATTGCAACTCAACTAATAATTCAGGAACTGAATTGATGAAATTTAAGCCTTAGCCCCTAAAGTGAAACATGACCCAAACTTTAAACCCTAAAGTGCAGTTCAATCTACCCTTCGAACTTAAACTTCGATTTGCATTGTTTTCATAACAAAATAGTAGGAGGTAAAGCGGAAGAGTTCTATTATGAATACATTCCCTTTAATGGAAAAATATGTTGTAGCAAATGAAAAAAATTGGGGTTTTTTATAATTTTTTTAAAAAAAATCCTTTTTTATAGCAAAATAATAGGAGATAAAGAGGAAGAGTTCTATTATCAGTACAATCCCTTTAGTGGAAAAAATTTGCTGTAGCAAATGAAAATAATTGGTTTAAGAAAAAAACGTACACTATAAATCAGTTAAAAGTATTCTAAAAATTTTGAGTAAGAAGTGAACTATTTTCTTTGCAATTGTAAGTGAGGGTTTAATTATCAATCAATCTTTTTTTTCTTAAGAGAGTTTTAATTTAATAGTAGTATAAATATAGATATAATCCCATCTTACAATTATCAATTTCTTTTAATTTTTTCTTAAACAATAACCATGCCACACAATTATAGTGATCGACGTGGTAGCCGTTGACAAGCTGCTACATATCCTTATGGAATTCACCTTCTAATTAGATTTGAGATTTTCTTTTTTTCTTTTTTTGGCAAGGTAGTTTGTCACGACCCAAAAACTAGGCCATGAGTCCTTGACGTGTCCTTAATAAAATATAAATTTTATAGAAATCAAGGATGGTTTATAAGTAAAATCACCATTTAAAGAATATTTTAAAGAAAATCTGGCATGGTCTTATATGAAAATAGGGCATACCAAGTTATCGACTTTTCAACCTATGCAATTAAATCAAAATCATTCAACCATCCATAGTCAATTCAATAAAAGAAGCTGGCCGGCATTCTAGTTCCACAAGGTACTACCGTCAATACATGCAACATAAAATATATCTGCACAACATCCATAATGCCATGCATATGCTAATCTCGATGTGATGCTTCCTTGTAAGGGTCAATGTTACCATGCTCAAAATTTGCAAAATTTATTTTAAAAAAATAGGGGTGAGTAAAACTCAATAAGTTATATTTTTCAGAGATGTTTATCAAGGTTTTAAAACCATTTTGAGCATTTAAAAAAATGATATAATAGGGGTTGCATTTCACAATTCAAAAATAATGCAGAACATTTAAATAATCCATCTCATCAACCACCATAACTGGTAATCCATAACATCAGTATTACAGACGATAAATCCTCCCAGGTTATGTGGGCCCTCGCGCACAGAATAAGAGGATACACGAAAATACATCACTATCTGGGACCGTAGTAACCTCAAGAGGAGACACGTACGACAAGACATCTCTACATGAGACTACAGTAATCTCCATTCGAACCTAAGCCTAGGACTAAAAGATAAGAAGACACAGCACAATGTCCCTTTCCTTTAGTACTGCAACTAGTAATCCTATTTCCAGTAACCCTTATCATCACAATATCACATAAATTTCCATATACATGTTCTTCCATAATCATTTCATAAATAATAATAAGAAAATATTTTCCAAATCATTAGTATAAAAGTGACTCCTCAATATTACGACTGGAAAAACTTAACCCAATAGGTTTTAAAACTAACCTATTGTACTAAAAAACACACAAGGGGTTTAAATACAATATGTATATCACAAAATAGGGTGCAAATAACAAAACCCTCGGTTACCCATTTCATAAATTTCATGAAATTAAACCCCACACATGGAAAATATGAAATATAATGTGTAAAAATGCAAACCCACATGATTTTCTCACAAGATTTACAACAATGAAAAATGCACCTAACTACCTCTAAAAACGGTAGCTAGAAAAATAAATCCAAAGGTGTACGCACGTATATTGAGATAGAAATCACAAGATCCCAATGTCATGTGGTTGGATCCAAGCTCCCGGGGTCGCGTTCCTTGTCGTCGAGCTCTCTCCCCTTCCCGCGTCTCTCCTTCTCTCTCTTGTTCCCTCTTTTGCAGAAATGGGCGAGTAACCCATTAAAAATGGGTTTTTAAAGAAAAAAATAAAAGAAGGTCAAAAAGGTAAATTTGCACCTAAAAAAATTATCTCAACCCCGTAGCCCAATCGATCGGCCTTGGGGAGCCTGATCAATGGAGGGTAGGCAAAGGCCAACTGGCATTTCTAGCCCACATTTCTAGCCCACATATATTGAATTTACACTCTAACTATGTCCTAACATATTCATTTTACCTAGTAACAAGATCTTAATGACAATTAACAATTAATATCTGGGTGATTTCTGGGTGCATATTTTTGGTGTTTAGTTCTTTGAGTTTGGTTGTTTGAGCTTATTGTTTTGCTTCAGGGGTTCAGAATTCTTTCTTTTGGTCCTATGAGGTTTCTTTGGTTTTTGGAATATGCTATTTGTGGTGGTGTCTATTTAATGGCTTGGCGGTGGATTTGTCAACTCATTGTCAGTCCATTGTAGATAGGTTATCTTTTGGTGTGGTGCTTTTTTGCTAGGGTGTTCTCTAATATTGTATCCTCATCTTTCTGTTTTTTTATAAAATTAATTGATGTTGCCTACCCAAAAAATAATAATAATAATAATAAATTAACAATTAATATCCAACCATAGATATTGCTCATTCAATATTTCTAGTTGAGGAGCCTCAATCGTGCTATATCCTGGAATTCTTTGAGATTTCATCAAATCTATTTGAAATACATATTCTAGATATATCACTAAAAAGATATTTTGACAATGACAGTTTTGGTCGTTAATACATAGTCCAATGAGCATATCTTGTTGGACTCACCTAGGATGTTGGGAGACCAAATTGAGTTTGCTAGTGTATGGTCTAGTTATCTTTTAAAGTCCCAATTAATGTTCTAATTTTTTACATGTAGGAAAAATGGGGAAAATGGTGGATATGATGTACTAAATTTTGAATTAAAATATCTTGTACTCTCAAAGACTACACAAAGGAATAGGCTTGAAATTTAGTCCATTAGGAAGATCTAACCTCTGAGCCAACCAAGGTAAAATAGGGTTTAATATTTCCAAAGATGCAATGCTCTAATGTCATCAGATCGAGCTCGAGGGAAAAAAAATTTAAGTAGACAGTTTTTTATTATTATTATTATTATTATTATTTAGGAAATACTAGAATGGACCGGCACGATGTACGAGAACTAATCAATAACTTCATTAAAAGTACTTATATAAGCATAAAAAATGTTATTATTCACTTTAGGTCCAGTTAGCAAGATCAATTAGAAAAGAGATTTAACAAACAATGTGAAATAAAAAATGGCTAAACTTAGGTGATCAAGTTTTCAAGTTTGCCAAACAAACCCTCAATATTGATCCTAGAATGGACCACCGCAATGTGCAGAAAAGCAAACTTTGGGACAAATGTCACTTGTTGAAATTCTCACTCCTCTTTGGACTATCACCAATTTTGTGTATTTTGAGTAGGGGTGTTAATGGTTTGGTTTGGTTCGGTTTTAGGGGAGATTTTAAACCAAACCATTATACTTCGGTTTTGTTCCTCCCAAACCAAAACCAAACCATATTATAAAAAAACCAAACCAAACCAAACCAAACCATTATATTTCGGTTTGGTTCGGTTCGGTTTCGGTTTTAACCTATCAAGTAACAACAAATAATTGAAAATGAAAAAAATGATGTGCCAAACTCCAAATAAAAACATTTTTAATAAAAGCATTACATTAGCAACTAAAAAAAACAAACATTGTATTAAAATAGAAACATATTGACATATATTAATATGTTAATATCACACACAACATTAATAGCTAGTTTAATACATGCCAATCTAAAAAAGGGAAAACAATAAGAAATTTAAAATCAACAAAAATAAGCCCATTACCTATTTTCCCCTTATTAGAATTGGGAATTTACAAACTTTAAGTTTATATATATTATATTTTTCGGTTTTTTCGGTTTTTCGGTTTGGTTCGGTTTTTTAAAACTGAAAACCAAAACCAAACCAATTAAGTTCGGTTTTCTAAAATTAAAACCATAACCAAACCTAATGACAAAAAAACCAAACCAAACCGCCAAGTTCGGTTTGGTTCGGTTTGGTTTTCGGTTTTAACCAAAACCATTAACACCCCTAATTTTGAGTGTTAGTTGAAATAGAGTGAAAGTTATACCCTGTTGGCCAAAAAAAAAAAAAAAATGAGGGCAACTCATGTGCTAAAAAATATGGATGTCTTAAGAAAATGCTAGTGATCCATAATATATTTTCCTAATTTCATTCTTTAACGATATGGTTACTAATGCAAGGTTAGTCGAGCAATTAGATTTTAGGTGTGCTCTCTAAAGGTCGTCGTTTCAACTCCTTGCAACTATTATTGCTTGTATAGGTATGGGATGTCTCACATCATCACATGTGTCGTTAAGGGATTAATCCGAGCACAAATCTCAGTGAGAGTAAGACCCAGGATACCTTTAATTGTTAATCTAAAATAATAATAATAATAATAATAATAATAATAATAATGTGGCTACTGATGCAACACAAACTTAGCACAAACTTAAAGAACACCAAAAATATATTTGTTAATCTAACATAATGATATAAGTAGAATCATTCTTTAAGGGGAAAAAAAAAACAAAAAACAAAAAAAAAAAGAGGAAAGGGAATTGCTGACATCATGGTGTGGTGAAAAAAAAATAAAAAAAAATAAAGGAAGGGAGAGGGGAAAGGAAGAGGGAGAGGGAAGATTGTACAGGAAAGTGAAGGAAAAAGAAGAAAGAGGAAAAGGTGGGCTGACATCATGGTGCAGGTCCAAAGATGAGGAAAAGGATGGATTATGGAGGGAAAAGTTATTAAGAAGTCATGTCATTAGAAGCTGATGTCATCAAAACTCTCTTTTATAGTATGTAATAGATACCACTTTTGTATTTGATTTATTGTTGTTGTTATGGCATGATATCGTTGTATGTATGCCATTCAATTCATTTGTGTCACCACTCAGATTGGGAAATGAGAATACACCTTAAATCAAACCCAGTGGAGATCTAACCATTAATTTCTTTTTCTATTTTTACTCAATACTCTATAAAATTGTGCCATAGTTAGAGACGTTGCTTAAGATCGATAATATGAATCTAGGTTTCAGTTAGGGGTTAGGTCCTACGATTGTCAAAAAAAATAAATAAATAAATAAAGGCAAAAAAAATAAAAATGGAATTTGGGTTTCAGTTTCCAAAACCGTTCATTTATTATCCACTTCTTTTTTAATTTCAAACCTACAAGATCACATAACATTTATTGGAAAAATTCAATGAATTTATTTAGAGAAAATGTAACCACCATTTCCACCTTTCTCACTCCCTATATAAACTCAACATCCTTAACCATGTAGACCTATCTCAATAAAATATTATCTTCTCTCTACAATTAATAGAGCTAATTCAAGAAAAAGTTTAAAAGCATGGCAAAGCAGCAATACAAGTTTCCCATGATGGTGGTTCTATTTCTAGCATGTGGTGCAATATTGCTCACAACACAAGTGGTGCCAACATTTGCTAGCGTAGTGGTTGCCGATCCCTCAGACCCTTGGTACAACCAAATCTTGCCCCCACAGCCTAGACAAGGCTATTATAAATTTTTGGGGGATTGCATTGACTCGCTAACCAAGCCATGTGGCCATCAGATGGCTAATTACGTTTTCAAGAATCAAGCCATTGGCATTCCTTGCTGTAGAAAGGTAAAACAAATGGGCCAATTGTGTAGCAAGTCATTATCACTCACACTAAGTCAAATTGCGAAGTTCAAACCTCTTGGAAAGCAAATCATCCAGAAGAGTAATGTAGCCTATGAGAAGTGTGTTAAAGTGGCGTCAATGCGCTTTTAGAGTGCAATATCATAGAAAGTCCACAATTTAGGAGACCAATAACTTTCATGTGTTCTTTCTACTTGCAATAAACTCTGATTATTGGAGAAATTCTCTCTCTCTCTCTCTCTCTCTCTCTCCATTATATAGCCATGAATCATATCCCTTCACTGTAATAAGTTTTGAAAAAGGATATCTATTTTACGTTCTGCCCAAAAGTTGTCCTTGTTTCAATTGGCCATGAATCAGTCATGTTTCCCCTTAAGGGTACTTCTACGGACCAAAAAAGCCTCTTATGTGAACACGGTCCACAATAAAAACAAGCCAACAAAGGGAGCCATTGGCCAAAACAACCACAAGCTGCATGTTCTGATGATTTAGTTCCTTCACTGAGATATATATATATATATATATATATATATATATATATATATATATATATATATTTCCATTATTATATATATATATATATATATATATATATTTCCATTTATTTGCCAATCCCTTATTATAGGTTGTATTATCAATGGAATCTAATTATTGCCCCTAATTTACTTATGCTTATGGTTTTGTCCATCATTATAAATCCAAATACTTGTCGGAATGACGTAATCCATCACTATGACTTCGTTAATTTTTCTCCTATTGATAATTGAGAGGGTCACCAAGTTTTTTTGTTTTTTTGTTTTTTTTTTGTTACAAGTTTGCAAATGACACCATCGTGATCGTTTAAGTTTTTTTTATTTAATTAAGAGAGAGAGAGAGAGAGAGAGAGAGAGAGAGAGAGAGAGAGAGAGGAAGGTTTAAAGATAATGGTTATAAGAATACTTGTGATCTTTTTGTCAATCTTTTTC
This sequence comes from Liquidambar formosana, assembly GCA_039720395.1. Lineage (NCBI taxonomy): Eukaryota > Viridiplantae > Streptophyta > Magnoliopsida > Saxifragales > Altingiaceae > Liquidambar > Liquidambar formosana. Next base: position 239,432 of record JBBPBK010000215.1, on the reverse strand, counting down.
AACCATGTTGATTGAGATATTCGAGCATTTCTCAAATATCGATATTTTATTAGAATATGGTTAAAGTTATTGGGAAGCTATGATATATTAACTATAAATAAAAAGTCAGCATTTTAGTACAACTGTGATCAATATTATATTCAAAAATCATGGTTCTTTCACAAAACGTAGTCTTTTGTGTTAGTAAAGGACGCCTATTTCTTGTTTATAATCTAAGTTTTGGTAAGTCTTTTATCGCGGTTCGAGAGGAAAATATGAAAATACAACAAATCTTGCAAAATTAGTTGGACCCACAAATTAGTGCCTTGTTTTTGTCCTACACAATAGTGAAACAGTTATGGAGTTTTGCGCCATTAATGCATCGCCTGTGCCACGATGATTTTTATTTATTTATTTATGAAGTAAAGAAAAGGTCCTAAAACAAAAGGGAAATTCAAGGAATCCCAACCCTTTTTTTTTTCCTTTTTTATAAGCAAATGATTTATAAATTATAAATATGAACATTTCTGTGATCGGCTTCCTCAAGGAATCCCAACTAGGTTGGCACTCTTTAGCCTTCGGCATCATCATGTGCTTAACGCCCTATATATTATTAAATGATGAAAAATTAATACAATTAATGGAAAAAGAAAAAGAAAACTAGTCTTGGTGACTTATAATGATGTTATTATCCAGTTAATTGAATCAAAACCAAATTAAGTGACTAATTTTTATATTAAAAAAAAAAAGTAATATATATACATATAAGCTCCGACTATACTAATAAACAGGCCCAAAGAGGTGAATGGGTCTTTTAAAATTTGCCAATAAATTAAATCACCCAATTTTTCTAAAGAAAACTACATTGATCAAATATCACAACAGTTGCATGCAATTAACATATCAACAAAATAAATAATAAAGTGAATTCAATTAACCTACTCGATCAAATACATCAAGGATATATTTTTATCAAGCAAGTTAATGAAATTATAAACAATCAATCAATCATGATACGCATGCAAATTTAATGGTCCTCTCACACACAGATGGTTTGAAGATTATGGTTGTGATTTAATGGTACGGTCTCTCATGCATAAACTTGGAGATCTCACTCTATGGTTTCTCGGCCTAGAGAAGGATTGAAAGCAAGCTTTCACAATTGATAAATGTTCTTAGGGTAAGCTTCCTTATGGTTTTTTGCTAAAAAGAATAAATATATATATATAGTCTCACAAGTAAACCCATGAGTAAGGTCAAAAGAGGGACTGTGACACGGTAATAAGAGGGACTGTGACATGGTAATGGGAGTGAAGTAAAGTGTGATTGTGGGTCAAAAAACACTTTGACAATCTCACTTTTACTCTACTCTCCTTGACTTCTAATACCATGCTAGCTCTACTCTATCCATCGAACTTATAGACCAATCAATCGAAGGTGTCCAAAATTGCTTGTTAAGCTTTGTAGTGAACCTCTTTTTAATGTCCAATTAATTCTAAGATAATTTGAGATCAATTTCTATTGATCCATTTGCGGTCTTTTTGGTCCCTAGGTCTCTTTCCTTGCTTAAAGTAAGCATGAGATTGAGCCTTTAATGCAACTCTCTTTATCCTTTATGCTTGAATGACTCCTCTCACGATCACATCAACAACAATTGTACAAAATTGAGGATTGAGATCGATGGCTGGCCATGTGCTCCAGCAAGACGTACGGCCCTCAATGGCTGGGGGTCCCTTCTCATAACAACAATTGTACAAAATTAGCTAACCCAACGGCTGGAAATTAAGTTTCAACGGCTAGAAATTAGCTAACCCAACGGCTGGAAATTAAGAATGAGTAGTGGTTGTTACCCTGAAATCATTTAGTGATCCACACCAATATTTGAGGCTTTTTAATTCCAAGAATAAATGGTTCATCTACCCGCCCCCCATATACTCCTCAATTTTAACGCATTCACAACGGCCAATAAGAAAAATTCAAAGAAGCCCAGAATCTTGGGTGGTAGACCAAGTGACCTCGAGACCTCTTACTAAACAAGAAGTTTTAAGTAAACTCTCACTACTCTCTCTTAAGATTCCGATGAATTTATGTCTTGTAATTACTTGGTGCATATGAAAATGAGGAATTAGATGTGTCTAGAGAATTTGTTAGAGTTCGTAAATAACTTAGAACCTCTTAATATCTAATATTAAAAATAATATTAAAAGATATAAAAAAAATAAAAAATAAAAAACTCACAGAGCCCAATGGCCAAGCCCATATGGCCCTACGGCAAGACACTATCAATAACCACCTATATTCAAACCACGTGGCCCACGAAACCCCCCCCCCCCCCCCCCCCCCCCCCCCCCAAAAAAAAAAAAAAAAAAAAAAAAAAAAAGAAAAAGAAAAGAAAGAAGGGGAAGAACCTATATATGTATATATAAACCTTCGAGCAGGTCTTCAATTCCCCACAAAAAAGCCTCCTTTATTTCTTGCTTTTGCAACATTTGGAGATAAGCCTTGATTTATTTCTAGTCATGGCTTCTTGCCAGTCCTTCATCTTAGCCTTCTTCATTGCTTTGTTATTTTCAAGCATCCATACAGCCGTAGGGGCTCGTCATCTTATGGAAAGTACCACTGAGCTAGTGGTTAAACCAGGGGAATCAACCTTGCCTGTTATGCCCACCTTACCTAGGTCCATTTTTCCTCCATTCCCACCAACCCCAGCATTGCCCACATTCCCACCATTTCCACCAGTACCTACCTTGCCCACCACGCCCGTCGTTCCACTGGTCCCATTCCCTCCAGTGCCAAGTCCCCCCTAGACTCCAAGCTTTCATGTTTACCCACTAGCCCTTAAAATAAAAATGTCCTTTTGTGTTAATTCCAGCAGATATATGTGGCACTAGCATATATATAGATGCATGAAATTAAGCAGTTTAATGCAGGTCAACCTTTGAATGCCTCTCATATGGCATGTTTATGTATAATATAATGTATGAATGTATGTGTTTGCCTTCTTATGATTATCAGTATGAATAAGAATCCTCATATATTTGGTCTTACTGAGATATCGTTGTCGGTTTATGCTGCACTCCATTTGAAGTTTGTAAAGAGCTTATTTGCAATGGTTAGAGATTACGGCCTGAGCTCCAAAGCCCTCAGGGTTTACCATCCAAAAGGTGCAAAATTTTGGAGCTCGGTTTCACTAGTGGATGGTCATCCAATGACTATTCATAATGTGTCTGGCCATCCCATGGAAATTACATATATTGCCTCATTTTTAATATATATATATATATATATTTGACACTACAAATCCATCATATTTTTAATTTTTTTTTACTTGTAAAATCAATATATCCATCATCTAAAATAGGGACATGCATTAAAGAAAAGATGAGCAGCCGCCACCATCAATATATGAATGATTATATTCTTTTTTTTCTTTTTTTTTTCCCTCCTATTAGATGAGAAGAAAATAAACACCTTATGCAGAGTAAATCAGATTTGAGTCCATAAATCCACTCAGCAAAAAAGGAAAAAGAAAAAAGAAACAAAAGTCCCTAATTCCTCTTCAAAAGGGCCTACACATGCACACAAGTCTTGAATTACATGAAACACCACCATTTCAAATATCTCTTTTATTTGTGATGATCGCTGCCATTCCCATAAAACTTAAAAAGGACAGTTTAATTTCCACACGATGAGCAAACGTGCCCTTTTTTTATTTTTTTTCAGTCATTAATTAAGAACGAAACATTATTCACATTACGTGAATGATGCTGACATATATAATTACTTGAAAGGGGACTTGTTTAAGGTCCGCCATAATGTCACTAGCTAGAGCTGTCTTTTATAATTAATGTTTAAAGTGGTATAATCAATAACGATCATAATTAATATGTCTCATTGATATTTCATTATAAATAGGGCATAATCTATTTAAATGGTCATAGTGTAACATTTTCGAATGTTAAGTATACTGGCATAATCAATAAATGGGCCCATTAATTGATATTTCATTTTTATCAATAAATGAACCGTCATAATAAGTAGGGCTTCTTAATGGGCAGTGAGACCCGATTCTATTTTAAACGTTGGCTGAATTAGGTATAAACCACGAACCATGATGTTTATGGTATCCCGATAGTGACTTTTGTTGTTGCCTCACTTGTTGAGTGAGTGATCTTGAATTTAAGTTTATGGAATAGTCTTGATAGTAAATATTAGGAGGGTTAGGGACATAGGAGTAAGAGTACCTAAGTTCTATTGATTGTCAAAATTTAATAATAATATTTTTTTTTTTTAATGACGTGGAACCCTCTACCCCACTCCCATTAACCGTTCGTGAAACCAGGGTAAAACCCCGGATAACTACAATCACCTGCAAACCACAGTTATCAATTAAGCCTAGGCAACAACATCAAGAGGAGTCAAATCTAAGATGTCTAAGTTTATGGCTCATCCCAAGCAAGCCCCATACCAGTTGGGCTACCCATTCAGGCAATAATAATACTATTGCTAAACAAAAAACAAAACAAAAACTAAAAAATGAAAAAAGAGGTAAGTTACTAGTTAGGCTCCCAGCTAGTCCCTTTCATGACTTATTCATGTCTGATTCCACTTGCTTAATGAAACTCATGGTGAATTGCATAGGCCTGTATGCATAAAAGATATTTATTGCAATTCCTATATAACCATGCATCTTTGCAATCGTAACCTAACACAATGCCTCACGGTTCACCTTAGCAAGCATTGAAACCAAATTTGCTTGCTTTGTTTGTTCATCTTAGGCCATCCGCTCCTATTTCAAAGCTTGGTAAGCCTAATTTTCATCTGTGATGGCCTGTTGCCTGTTGTGCTCATTCTTGCTCAAACCACCAATATTGCCACCAAGGCCTCTATTGGCACCTAAAGACTTGCTTTTTATCCCCTATTTATTTTACACTTTAAGATTTTATGAAAAATATGGAAGGTTTTCATAAAAATTTATCGCACTGTTTATTAGAAAACATCATTTGGAAAAACATTTTGGAAGAAAGTTTTTCCAAAATCTATCACTTAAGTAACTTTTTAGTCATTTATGAAGCGAAGACTATAGTTGGGAAGTTCTAGCCTCCGGAGCCAATTAACCAACGAAGAATAGGGTTTAATATTTCCAAAGATGCAATTCTCTAATGTCTTAAAAGCTCAAGGGAAAAACAAATTAAGAAGACAGTTTATCATTATTATTATTATTTAAAAAATATACCACTTCTGTATCTGATTTGTTGTTGTTGTTGTTTTGACATGATATCGTTTTATATATTGCTTCCATTCAATTAATTTGTGTCACCACTCAGATTGGGAAATGGGAATACGTACACCTGAAATCACAACTAGTGGAGAGGTCCAGCCATTAATTTCTTTTTTTATTTTTACTCAATACTCTATAAAATTGTCCTATAGTTGGAAATGTGGCTTAAGTTAGTATGAATTAATCTGGCTTTCAGTTTCCCAGTTCATTAATTTATTATCGACTTCAGTTTTAATTTCAAACCTAAAACATCACGTAACATGCATTTATTGAAAAAATTCAATGAAGTTTATTCAGAGAAAAAGTAACAACCATTTCCACCTTTCTCACTCTCTATATAAGCTCAACATCCTCAACCATGTAGACCCATCTCAACAAAATCTTCTCTTCCCTCTCCATTAATAGAGGTAATTCAAGCGAAGTTTAAAGCATGGCAAAGCAACAATATGAGTTTCCAATGATGCTGGTCCTCTTTCTATCATATGGTGCAATATTGCTCACAATACAAGTGGTGACAACATCTGCAGGCGTAGTGGTTGCCGACCCCTCAGATCCTTGGTACAACCAAATCTTGCCCCCACAGCCTAGACCAGGCTATTACAAATTTTTGGGGGATTGCATTGACACACTAACCAAGCCATGCGGCCATGAGATGGCTAATTACGTTTTCAAGAATCAAACTATTGGCATTCCTTGCTGTGGAAGGTAAAACAAATGGGCCAATTGTGTAGCCAATCATTGTCATTAACACTCAGTCAAATTGAGAAGTTCAAACCTCTTGCAAAGCAAATCATTCAAATGAGCAATGTAGCCTATGAGAAGTGTGTTAAGGTAGTGTCAGTGCGCTTTTAGAGTGCAGCATCATATAGAAACGCCACAATTTTTTTTTTTTTTTTTTATGAGAAAACCAAGGGTTTAGGGTTTAGCCAATAACTTTCATGTATTCTTTCTACTTGCAATAAACTCTTTGATTATTGGAGAAAATGTCAATCTCTCTCTCTCTCTCTACATTATATAGCATATTGATGTTAAATCATATGGTTTCATATATATATATATATATATCTTTAAAACTTCATATCCCTTCACGGTACTAAGTTTTGAAAAGGATGTCTTTTTAGTTTATGTGCTGTCCCAAAACTTGTCCTCGTTCCAATAAACCATCAATCAATCATGAATGTCGTTTCCTCATTATATAGTGAAATTAGTGCATAGTACTTACAAGGTCTTCACATTTGAAAAGAAATTGTTCCAATTGACTACCACTTAATAAGTGCTTTACCAAAATATCATTGCAAAAGACTGTAAAAAATGTTGTTAGACACCTTCAATTCTATTGTGAAAATTTAGCCTTGTTAGCCTCAAGGTTTCATTTTATGAATATATTATGATTTTGATGATAATAACGCAATTGATGATTATCCACTAATTTTTATCATTTGAGTTGATCATTATAAGTTAGGTTTTTTTATGCTCAAATGTACTATCATAAGAAAAAAGCTTAAAGAGAACAAGAGAAGCAAAGAGCCTCAAAAAAGAGAAGATTCAACTCTCAAGAACCCATTAAGAGAAGACTTGAAGATATTGAAAACTTGTATTTAATTGGGTGAGAGTTAGGATTTCATGTAAATGGTTGAATAATGAAAGCTCAATGACGTTAGGACCATAGACCATAACCCCAAGAAGTCCCAAACTTTAATCGAAAATCTTTTATGGATTTAGAGGTTTCTTAGTCATCCAAGTTCAATTCCAGACGTCCAATAGTTCATTTAGATGTCCAAAATTGTAACTTCAACATCGATTAGTCTGAAACTTGTAAAAGTGCTTATAATTGTTGTCAAGCACTTTCAGACGACCAGAACACTTTTGGACGACTAAAAGTCACTTTCGGACGTCCAAATTTACTTTGGACGTCCAAGAAGTCTAAAATGACTTTATCTTGACATTACTCTCTGGAATTTTCGGATAATCCTTTCGAACGTCTAAGACTACTTTCAGACGTCTGAAATCACTTTCAAACGTCCAAATCTATCGGGACAGAACATAACGGCTAGTTTTCTAAGCCCCAAAAAGTACTCCAACGGCTCTATTTTTTACTGGGCTCCTTCCCAATGGTCATAAACAATTTCAACCTATATTTAAAGTTTTCCAAACACTTTAAGAGCATGGATTAACAAAAGGAAAAGGATTATACTCTTCATATCCATTATCAAGTCCTAGATCCACATACTTGAGCTTTCATTGTTCATATTATATTAGGTTAAGCTTAATTCTCTATTCACCCTATCAAGAGGGATTTGTTATTATATCTCATTTATATCTATCTTTGAGAGATTGAGGGTTGGGAATAAGCCTTGTTGAGCAAAGGGGATTTGCTTATTGTAAAGATTTGATCTACATCCACAAGTAGATTAGGTTTGGTCTTCACCCGCAAAGAGATTGGTTAGTGGATTGGGAAATCCTCAAGTGGAGTTCTTAAGGCGAGGATGTAGGTGGGAGAGCCGAACCTCGTTATATCTTGTGTTTGATTTCTCTAACTTTCTCTTATTTATTTGCTTTCATTAATTGTGTTATTTGAATCATTGTTTTATATTTATTATATTTGCAAAAGTTTTTAAAGTTCCATATATTTTGCATCAACCCAATTCACCCCCCCCCTCTAGGGTTGATTATTTGGGCTGACAAGCCTTTGGGCCAAGGCTATTGCCACCACATAAAATACTCTAAGCCCCCTATTAAATTTATATTTTTAAGGTTTTATGAAAAATATAAAAAAAATTTATGAAAACTAATCACATAGTCTATTAAAAAATATCATTCCGAACAACTTTGTACAAGAAAGTTTTTCCAAAATCTGTCATTTAAGTAGACTTTTTGGCATTTTTAATGGAAAATGAAATAGAGATTGTAAATGGCCAAAAAGTGTGCTTAAATGACAGATTTGGAAAAAATTTCTTCTACAAAGTTATTCAGAATGATGTTTTCTAATGAATAATGTGATTAATTTTCATAAAAACCTTTTATATTTTTCATAAAATCTCAAAAAGTGTAAACTAATTGGGGGGCTTTGAGTACTTTATGTGGCTAGCAATAGCCTCACTCCAAGCCTTATAGTGGCCATTTTGCTTCCATTGTTAAAATTGAGTCCACCCTTATACCAACGTTGGCGATGGTTAAAAAAAAAGTTCCTTCCCTAATAGTTTTATGAGTTTTCTTTTTTCTATTTTTTTCGTATTTTTTCCCCATCACCTATAGGTTTTATTAGCGACAAAACCATCATTATAAATCCAAATACTTGTAGGAAGGATGTAATATGTTGATAATTAAAAGTTCAAGAGTTACTCCCATAGCTAGATATCTAGTTTGAATAACAACGTTACTATACCCAAATCTTCTTAATTATATATGTTGGTGATTCAGTTCATGAATGGAATGACTTAGCAAAAAAAAAAAAAGAAGGTCTACAAATCGATTGTAGATGGCATATGAGCAAGTATCAAATACTAAATACATCACAGGAAATGACTCTGGTTGCTAAAAAAGACAAAGATCCTTACAAAATTTTACTAAAATCCCCACATTATTTCGTTATAATGTTGGACTATCATAATTATTTCATACACACTCATATGTATGTTGGTGCATGTATCTCATTTATTTGTATGTATTTATATATTTGAAAACCTTGCCAATGGCCTTGAGGTTTTGTGGCACTTTTCCCCCGTCTTTGAGAGGAAGGGTTTCACAAAGGTGAAAGAATAATATTAAATTCATACTAGAAAACTAGAACACAAAATAATAATAATAATTAGAATAAGCGCATACCTGTGGAAGCCATAATAACACGCTAGCAATTCTTTCTGTAAAAGAACACGTTAGGAGGCCGATCTTCCTCTACTTGCTCCTTTACTTTATGCAGCCACCAATGGGACAGGCTACTAGGGTTTTCAACTTATGGAGTGTAGAGGGGACCTGGCCTATTTATAAAGAAACTTTATGGAGTCTTTCCCATTATGGACTCCTTGATCTACAAGGAATAGGCCCACACTTTATAATCCCTCATCATGGACCAAGGTGCACTAGAACCCAATTACTTAATTGATCACGCACTATATTGGGTTATACCGTATATCACATCAGGCTACATATCAACCCGTTTTTTGCAATCCGAAAACTCAATCAATGTAAAGCCCACATATATAAAAAAGTCTAACATTCTCCCACTTGGGCTACATTGATTGTTATTTGATTTATAACAATAAAATAATACATAAATATATATTTTATTTGAAAACGACTCTCGAGGTTGAATTACTTAAGTGGCCACATATACATATAGCCTGAATGAAAACACCTTAGTATTCTAATCTGGTCCAATAAGAATACGAACATCGAATCATGGAAGTCATTACATCATTTAGTGATATAAGACCCCTCCACGATCACAAATGCTAATATCCCTATCGACATGGATTTTAAATGATGAGTAAGTGTGACATGAAAATAGCATACTAAAAGTGATCAAAATTTTGCTAAACTCATTTTTGGTCCTCTTTATGGTTTCTCATAAAACCTCTTTATGCTTCACAAGGAAGCCTTTATGCTTCTAATCGAAGCCCACATGTCTCCAATGAGACTCTTATGTCTTTACTTTATATCTCTAGATCTTTATTGATGTCACAACAATAAGACATAAGTACATGGTATACATCATATTCTCAAAATTGACATCAAACATACTTTATGTGCACAATCACAATAATATAAAACACATAGAACAAAAATTATTTTATTAATAAAAAACTTAATAGGTCTTTACAAAATAAAAGAACCTCCCACTAACCAAGTACATCAAAGTCATCCACAATACCCATAGCTATAATATGTTTCTTGAAAAATTTAGGGTGAAGACCTTTGGTTAATGGATCAGCAATCATTTCCTCTGTATCTATATACTCTACTAGTGTCTGCCCTTCCTTAACTTTTTCTCTAACTATCAAATACTTAATGTCTATGTGTTTAGAACCATTCAAATTTTTATTGTTCTTTGAAAAGAACACTGCAGCACTATTATCACAAAATATGGTGATGGGTCTAGGAAATGGAATCAACTACTTTGAGTTCAAAAACAAAATTTCGCAACCAAACAGCTTATATTGTAGCCCAATAACAAGTTATAAACTCTGCCTGCATAGTAGAAGACGTCACAAAAGTTTGTTTGACACTTTTCCAAGAAATAGCTCCTCCAGCCAAAAGAAAAACATAACCTGAGGTAGATTTAAAATCATCTCGACAACCAGCAAAATCAGAATCTGAATAACCTACTACCTCAAGTCTGTCAGACTGCTTATATGTAAGCATAACATGCTTTGTTTTCTGCAAATACCTCATAACTTTCTTTGCTGCTTGCCAATGTTCCTTACCCGAGTTGGACTGAAACCTGCTAAGCGCACTCACAGCATATGCAATATCTGGCCTAGTGCAAACCTGAGTATACATCAAACTCCCAACAGCACTAGCATAGGGATATTTCTTCATTACTGCTCTTTCCACCTCATTCCGAGGACACTGGCTCTTGTTAAGCTTATCACCTACAACAATGGGAACATCACCAGGTGCACAAGTCTTCATATTAAACATTCTCGAGGACACGATCAATATATGCCCTTTGAGAAAGACCTAAAAACTCTCGAGACTTGTCACGATGAATCTTAATACCAAGCACAAAAGAAGCCTCACCAAGATCTTTCATTTCAAAATGAGAAGACAATAAGTGCTTGGTCTCATGAAGCAATCCCAAGTCACTGCTAGCAAGCAAAATATCATCAACATATAACACAAGAAAAATAAATTTCCTCCCACTGACCTTAAGATAAATGCACTGGTCCATAATGTTTTCAACAAAACCAAGTGATGTCACTACCTCATCAAATTTCAAATTACCACTGTCGAGACACTTGTTTGAGCCCATATATAGATTTTTTCAATTTACACACCATACTTTCCTGGCTTTCACTTCAAAACCCTCAGGCTGACGCATGTAAACATCTCCATGAAGATTCCCATTCAAGAAAGCCGTCTTGGCATCCATTTGATGCAATTCTAGATCAAAATGAGCCCCTATTGTCATAATAATCCTGAAAGAATCCTTTGACGAAATAGGGAGAAAAAGTCTCATTGTAGTCAATGCCCTCTCGTTGAGTAAAACCCTTAGCTACTAATCTAGCCTTGTGTCGTTCAACCTTCCCTCTCGAATCCATCTTGGTTTTGAATACACATTTGCACCCAATTGGTTTAACACTTGAAGGAATCTCCACCAAATCCCAAACATCGTTATGCTCCATAGACCGCATCTCATCTTCCATTGCTTCAAGCCATTTTTCTGATTCAGGACTAGTAATGGCTTGACTATATGAGAAGGGGTCAACATGGTGGCCTATATTAAAGTCACTCTCTAACAAGTAAACAATGTAATTGTCAGGCAACGCAGATCTCCTTTCTCGTTGGGACTTCCTAACTGATGCAACAACAACTGGCTCAACATGGTCTAGGAGAATTTAGAGGATCAATTTGCTGAACTGGTTCTACATTTACCCTCTCAACAGTTTGAGAAATAATCCTCTTTTGCACAATGGGCATAGGAACTACAATTCTTTCTGGCTCAAGAACAACTTCTCTCACTGTGGAACTCCCACTATAATCTGTATCATTCTCTAAAAATTTTGCAGTGATAGATTCAACAATCCTAGTGCTGCGATTAGGACAGTAAAACCTATACCCTTTAGATCTGTCTGGATACCCAATGAAAAAACCTGGAATGGATCTAGGGTCTAATTTCTTTTCTAGTGGATTATAAATTCTAATCTCAGCAGGACAACCCCAAACATGAAGGTGAGATAAGCTAGGTTTACGCCCAGTCCACAATTCGAAAGGAGTTTTGGACACAGCTTTACTAGGAACCCTATTTAAAAGATACAAGGCTAATTTAATTGCTTCCCCCCAAAGATATTCAGGTAAATTGGTTCTACTCATCATACTCCTCATCATGTCCTTAAGAGTGTGATTTTGTCTCTCAGCCACACCATTCTGCTCAGGAGTACCAGGCATGGTATATTGAGCAACAATTCCACAATCCTATAAATATTTAGCAAAAGGTCCCATATTTTGGCCAGATTCATCATATTTATCGTAGTACTCACCACCTCGATCTGATCTCACAACTTTTATTTCCTTCTCACATTGTTTTTCAACTTCCAATTTAAAAGTTTCAAATTTTTCAAGAGCATCAGATTTTTCATTTATGAGGTAAACATATCCATAACGTGAGAAGTCATCAATAAAGGTTATGAAATATTTATTCCCACACAAAGTAGAAGACAAAGGTCCACTAATGTCAGTATGAATGACTTCTAAAATACCTTCACTACGTGTAGACCCTTTCCTCTTTGTTTTAGTCAATTTTCCTCTTATGCAATCTACATAGGTATTAAAATCATCAAAATCTAGAGAAGGAAGAAAACCATATTTTATTAATCTCTTATCCTTGGCTTAGAAATATGACCTAAACGCCTATGCCATAAAGTAAAAGAAGTTTCTTTAATTAATGGTCTTTTCTTTCCAACATTCACAACATGTAGGGATTCATTTTGAGGAGCTAAAGTCAACCTGTATAAACCATCACATACGCAACCGCAACCAACAAGTCGAGAATTATAGAATAATTGAAAATTGCCATTACCAAAATTAAAGGAAAACCCAAATTTATCAAGTCTAGAAACTGAAATTAAATTCCGCCTCATGGACGTACAAAAACAGTATCTTCCAAAATAAGAGAAAAACCAGACTCTAATGACAGCCTAACAATTCCTATGAACTCAACTTCAACTTGAACTCCATTGCCTACGAATAGTTTGACTTCATCCTTATTTGGTTTCCGTTTGCTTATGAACCACTGTAAAGAATTAGTTATGTGAATAGACGCTCCAGTATCAATCCACCAAGAATCTAAGGGAACATCTACTAAACTAGATTCAAAACAAACATTGGTAAAGAAATTACCTCCAGATTTGTTCTTCTTTTCTAACCAAGCTTTATACTTTGTAAAATTATTCTTCTAATGGCCCTTCCTTTTGTAGAAGCGACACTGATCTTTACTGATGTTAGGTTTAGGACCTGGAGGATGGTGGGATTGACCAGTGTTCTTGTGGTGCTGATTGGAGCGATGAGCATTACAGTTGTTAGATTTAGGCCTCTAATTGTTGTGGAAAGGTCCCTTATTTGGTTGTGGCTAATAGACAGCATTCGCACTCTGAACATTGTCACGACGGATTCTCTCTTCTTCTTGGGCACACACAGAAATAAGCTCATTCAAATCCCATTTATCTCGCTGGGCATTATAGGCAACCTTAAGTTGGCTAAATTGAGGGGGAAGTGTATTAAAGGCATGATAAACAAGAAAAGGTTCGGTTATAGGCACTTTTAGGGCTTCTAGCTTTGAATGCAATATTGATCATTTTCATAATATGTTCCCTAATCCCACATTGATTATCATATTTCATGTTCATGAGTTTATCCATTAGGTCTCCAGTTTCAGCTTTATCATATTCTAGGAATCGTTTCCCAATCGCAGTAAAGAATTGTAAAGCACTATCACTATGAGGAACAGCACCCAAAATAGAATTAGATATGGACTTCTTAATAATTTTCAGACTCAACTTATTAGCCCTCACCCATTTTTCATAATATGCCTTTTGTTCTGCAGTGCTACTATCAGTGGGTTTGGTAGGCTCTGGGTTAAGAGCTATGTCTAGGTCCATTAAACCAAGTGCAATCTCAACATCCCATTTCCATCTCCCATAGTTATTTCCAGTCAAAGTTTCAATTGCAGACATTTGGCTAGTAAGAGCAGAGGAATTGAAAACTGTAGAAACAATTCATAAACAAAAATTATAAATCATCCAAACAAAATGCATGCAATTAAAATAATAGATTATTAACCTCTTTATCTAATCAACATGGACAATTGATTAGATATACTCGTAAATAAGCTCGAATAAACCTTTATGAGTCTTATACGGTGAGAACCCTGGGTGCATCATCATAAACTTCCCTTTGGGCAGAGAATACAACATGCTAATAGGTGCTCTCCAAATCCTTTATCATGAGGCTGATTGACAAAAACTACACAGATTTTCGAAAAGTCCATCACCTTTAGGCAGAAAGTACCATCTAAATCTATGCATTCTTATTAGTCACCCCATGCCATCCTTGAATTGACACACACAATAACCCCCTTTGGGCAGGTGATTGTATGTAACAACCCAAAAATGCAATCCTATCCCGTAATACATTGAATGAGAAATTATGTCAACCTCCATGAATGGGCCACTTTGGTAGCTACCACCCACTTTGGCAAACAGCATTCTCCAAACTAGGATAGTCTTTATGTCCATTCAAAATCTCAATCACAAGTTTCTTTATTTGCATGCTAAAATTTCTTTATGTATGATTTAAGAATAATTCCACATTTTTATTTGTTTATTTATGCTATCTAGGGAGAGTATGTACTTCCACAAAATAATAAGGAGTATATAAATAAGTAAAAATGTAATAAAACAATTAAATAATAGTTCTTTAAAAAATGGTCCAACTATTTTATTTATTTATTTATTGTTTCAAACAAAACCAAATAGAAAAGTATAAAAAAAAAAAAAAAAAACCTCCTCTTTTTTTTTTTTTTTTTTTGATAACTAATTTTGGGTGCGTAAGACCCACTGTGCGTGAATAATATTTATTTGTTCACATCCCGAATGGGATTAGCTGCAAAAAAGTGAAGGTTTCTTTTCCCAGAATTCTTGACCATATGTAAAGAAAGCACTCAACGCCACTAGGGCATGGTTTTGGCTTGTCAAACTATAAAGAATAAATAAATAAATCAAACGCCAGGATACTACCTCCTCCCAAAACTAGCACAACACAAGACAAGTTAGTAATGGGCCCAACATAGCCCCACAAGAGACCACGTGCCAAGCCCAAAAACAATAACAATTCCAATGGTAGACGGAGTGCGGCCAGAAGAACGAATTTTTTTTTTTTTTTATCAAATCATTGGAAGGCTCCAATTTAATAATGATAGTATGCAGACGTAACTGTAGCTTTACATTAACACTCTGTTGCAGCAAATTTTTTTATTTTTTTTAATTTATACGAACATGTGTATTTTAAATAAAAACACCATACAAAAACATGAATATTCAATTATTGGTTCTAGTCCTAACATGATGGCTCTGATACCACTTGAAAGAATAATATTAAATTCATACTAGAAAACTAGAACACAAAATAATAATAATAATTAGAATAAGCGCGTACCTGCGGAAGCCATAATAACACGCTAGCAATTCTTTCTGCAAAAGAACACGTTAGGAGGCCGGTCTTCCTCTACTTGCTCCTCTTACTTTATGCAGCCACTAATGGACAGGCTACTAGCGTTTTCAACTTATGGAGTGTAGAGGGGACCTGGCCTATTTATAAAGAAACCTTATGGAATCTTTCCCATTATGGACTCCTTAATTTACAAGGAATAGGCCCACACTTTATAATCCCTCATCATGGACCAAGGTGCACTAGAGCCCAATTACTTAATTGATCATGCACTATATTGGGCTATACCGTATATCACATCAGGCTACATATCAACCCGTTTTTTGCAATCCGAAAACTCAATCAATGTAAAGCCCACATATATAAAAAAGTCTAACAAAAGGCCCAAGGTTTGAATTTCCATGCGTGCATTTTTCTTGAGAGGGGAGAGTCTATAGGAAGGGAGATGTGCTATTCCAGTTGTGTACCCTCAAAGGGCCTATTGGGCTCTTGACCAATGTATTTATCTATCTGAAAACCTCCTATATAGTCCGAACCATTTAAGTTCCTAAGGGTGAGAGCTTTATGGCTCCCCATTTGTCCCCTTGTATCTGTATATACTCCATCTTACAATTATCAATTTATTTTGATTTTTTCTTAAACAATAACCATGCCACGCAAATATAGTGACATGGTAACCCTTGACAAGCTGGTACATCTCCTAATGGAATTCACCTTGTAGATTGGCTTGGTGTTACTTTATATATATATATATATATATATATATATATATATATATATATATATATATATATATATATATATATATATATATATATATAGATAGATAGATAGATAGATATATAGATATAGATATATATAGATTGAATGTACACTCTAACTATGTCTTAACTTATTCATTTTACCTATTAACAAGATCTTGATGAAAATTAACAATTAATAGCCAACCATAAACATTGCTCATTCAATATTTCTAATTGACGAGCCTCCCACTATATTCTGGAATTCTTTGAGATTTCATCGAATCTATTTGAAATACATTTATTTTATCATGCAAGATATGAATACTAAAAAAATATTTTGGCAATGATAGTTTTGCTCGTTAATACATAGTCCAATAAGCATATCTTGTTGGACTCACCCTAGGATGTTGGGAGACCAAATTGAGGTAGTGCATGGTCAAGTTATCTTTCCCAATTAATTTTCTAATTTTTTACATGTAGGAAATATGGGGAAAGTGGTGGATATGATAGACTAAATTTTGAATTAAAATATCTTGTATTGTCAGCATTCCACACAAAGGAATTGGCTTGAAATTTAGTCCATTGGGAAGATCTAGTCACTAAGCCAACCAAGGTAAAATAGGGTTTAATATTTCCAAAGATGCAATGTTCTAATGTCATAAGAGCTCGAGGGAAAAACAAAATAAGAAGACAGTTTATTATTATTATTATTATTATTATTTAGAAAATATACCACTTCTATATCTAATTTGTTGTTGTTGTTGTAGTTGGTGTTTTGGCATGATATCAGTGTATGTATGGTTGAATGGTTTGCCTTCGTTTAATATGTGTCACTGCTCAGATTGGGAAATAGGAATACACCTGAACTCAAACTCAATGGAGATATCCAACCATTAATTTCTTTGTCAATTTTTTACACAATACTCTATAAAATTGTCCTATAGTTGGAAATGTTGTTTAAGGTAGTATGAAACCAGGTTTCAGTTGGGTTAGGTCCTATTAATTGTCAAAAAAAATTTTATTAATTAATTCGGGTTTCAGTTTCCAAAACCATTCATTTATTATCCATTTTGTCTTTAATTTCAAACCCAAAACATCAAATAACATTTATTCAAAAAATTCAATGATGTTAATTTGGAGAAAAAGTTACAGCCATTTCCACCTTTCTCACTCTCTATATAAACTCAACCTTGTAGACCCATCTCAACAAAATCTTCTCTTCTCTCTCCATTAATAGGGGTAATTCAAGCAAAGGTTAAAGCATGGCAAAGCAGCAATACGAGTTTCCAATGATGGTAGGTCCTATTTCTATCATATGGTGCAATATTGCTCACAACACAAGTGGTGCCGACATCTGCAGGTGTAGTGATTGCCGACCCCTCAGATCCTTGGTACAACCAAACCTTGCCCCCACAGCCTAGACCAGGCTATTATAAATTTTTGGGGGATTGCATTTACACACTAACCAAGCCATGCGGCCATGAGATGGCCGAATTACGTTTTCAAAAATCAAGCTATTAGCATTCCTTGTTGTGGAAAGGTAAAACAAATTGGTCAACTGTGTAGCAAGTCATTGTCATTGACACTTACTCAAATTGAGAAGTTCAAACCTTTTGCAAAACAAATCATCCAAAAGAGTGATGTAGCCTATGACAAGTGTGTTAAAGTGGCGTCAGTGCGCTATTAGAGTGCAACATCATATAGAAGGGCCACAAATCTCTTCTTTTTTTTTTTTTTTTTTTTTCCATGAGCAAACCAACGGTTTAGGGTTTAGCCAATAACTTCCATGTGTTCCTTCCACTTGCAATAAACTCTTTGATTGTTGGAGAAAATGCCAATCTCTCTCTCTACATATATAGCTTTTTGATATTAAATAATATGGTATCTCACACACACACACACACACACACACACACACACACATATATATATTATATTTATAGAACTTCATATCCCTTCACAATACTAATGTTTTGAAAATGATATCTTTTTAGTTTATGTACTGCCCCAAAACTTGTCCTCGTTGCAATGAGCCATCGATCGATCATGAATGTGGTTTCCTCATTATAAAATGAAATCAATGCATAGTACTTAAAGGGGGCTTCGCATTTGAAAAGAAATTAATTGTTCCAATTAACTACGACTCGACTTGCCTTACAGATTAAAATAACTGTTGCAAAAGATGTAAAAAATGTCATTAGACACCCTCAATTCTATTGCGAAAATATAGCCTATTAGTGGCCATTTTTTTTCGTTGTTAAAATTGAGTCTACCCTTGTACCAGTTGTAGCGATGCTTTAGTTCCTTTCCTAATAGTTTTACAACTTTTCTAGCTTTTTTCTTTTTTCTTTTTTCTTTTTTCTTTTCTCTCTTTTTCCCCATCACCTATAGGTTTTATTAGCGACAAACCATCATTATAAATCCAAATACTTGTAGGAAGGATGTAATCTGTTGCTAATAGTTTCTCTTTTTTCCCCATCACCTATAGGTTTTATTAGTGACAAACCATCATGATAAATCCAAATACTTGTAGGAAGGAAGTAATCCGTTGCTAAAAGTTCAAGACTTACTCCCACAGCTAGATATCTAGTTTGTAGAATGACCTTACTACACCCGGCCAATCTTCTTATATGTCAATGATTCAGTATATGAATGAAATGAATTAGCAAAAAGGAAATTAAAAATTTTATGAATGGAATGTCGATGGCATATGAGTGCGAGTACCAAATACTAAATACACCATAGTAAATGACTCTGGTTGATAAAAAAAACTAAGATCCTTACAAAATTTAACTAAAATATTACTAGACTCCCTACAATATTTCGTTATAATATTTGACTTTGTCACAATTATTTCACGCGCACTCATATGTATGTCAGTGTATCTCATTTATTGGTATGTATTTATATAATTGGAAACCTTGCAAATGGCATAGAGATTATGCAGGACTTTTTCCCTTTTTGAGATGAGGGTTTCATCGAGGTTCAAGGTTCGAATTTCTACACGCGCATTTGTCCTAAGAGGGGAGAGGCTATAGGAAGGGAGATGTGCTATTCTCGTTGTGTACCCCCAAGGGCCTATAGGGCTATTGATCGATGTATTTATCCGTTTGAAAACGTCCTACACAGTTCGAACCATTTAAGTTCTTAAGGGCAAGAACCTTGGGGTGCTGCATTTGACCCCTTTATCTCCACTAGATATCGCACACGTGTGTTGCACGTAAATTTTTATTTAATAACAAACTAATTTTATGTTTCAAAATTTTAAATACATGTTCAAAGTTTTTTTTTTTTTTTTAATATGATAATTCTATTTAAGTTTAAAGGTACAGGAGTTTTAAATCCTATCCACCTTTGCCAATAAAATTAATGTTAGAATTGAATATTTGAATGCAAATTCCAACTTAAACTTTCACTTGTAATGTTTTCATAACCAAATAATAGTAGGTAAAGGGGAAGAGCTAGTTCTACTATGAGTACATTCCCTTTAATGGAAAAATATGTCATAGTAAAAGAAAATAATTTTTTTTTAAAAATCCTTTTTTTAAAAAAAATCCTTTTTTTATAGCAAAATAATAGGAGATAAAGTGGAAGAGTTCTATTACGAGTACAATCCATTTAATGGAAAAAATAGGCCGTAGCCAATGAAAATAATTGGTTTAAGAAAAAAACATACACTATAAATCAATTAAAAGTATTCTAAAAAATTTGAGCAAGGAGCGTACTATTGTACGTCTTTGCAATTATAAGTGAGGGTTTAATAGTCAATCAAAAATTTTTTTCCTTAAGAGACTTTTAATTTAACTAGACATGGGCACATGTATGTTGCACGTGAATATTATTTAAATAATAAAAGATATATGAAAATTAATAAATTCTCATTTATATATATATATATATATATCGGATGATGATTAAGTAAGCACGTGCTGATATAACTTATATCAATACCCACATTGGGTGTTGTACTTTATGCATTAGTAGGATATGAGGTACATTGAACTAATACAAGGAATAAAACCCCTAGTACATGGTGCTGATGGCAACATGACCGATATATATATATATATGTAGAACATAGAACTCTAATTATTTGTTACTTTTTGTTAATTTAAGTCATTAAAATAGATGTTCAACACAATAGGTCAAAATTCATACCATAGCTAGGAGCCATGGTAGGAATAAGAAGTTGGTTAAAAGAGATGCATAGTAGTGGAAACTGTGTCGAATTCATGAAGTGAATGTCATTATCTTTTTTCTCCTTTTTATATTCATTCTTTTTTGCTAAAAAATAAACCTTCTTATAAATTGATTAAATACGGGGAGTAAACAAGTATTTAAAATTTAAAATAAAGGTATAATGTTCAATCAAAAGTTTTTTTAAAATACAAACTTTTATAGGGGTAGTATAGTATAGATACATAGATATAAATATGGAGAAGGTTCCAATGACACCCGGTGTAAAACTTTTTACACTTACACTCGTCAATATCTTTCTATAGAAATTATATTTCACCGATCCAACCATTAAATTACATATTCCTATCATGGACATCATGCATGCCAAATTTCAAGTTAATCGAATATTAGGAAGTATTTGATCCATAAACTTACATTTATTTTAATAAATAAAACTTTAATTTCGAACACTTTATGGATGACATAGCTCCTAATCTCCAATTAACTTGAAATTTGGCATGGATGACGTACATGACAAGAATATATAATCCAACGGTTGGATCGGTAAAATATGATTTCTATAGAAAGATATTGAGGGATGTAAGTGTAAAAAGTTTTACACCGGGTGTCAATGAAACCCTCCCCTATAAATATAGCTATAGATAGTAATATAGATATAGATATGATCCCATCTTACAAATATCAATTTCTTTTAATTTTGGGGGATTTAGCCATCAATCCACCAAATAACACTTATTTGGCAAATAGTCAACCAACTGTTTTTTTAACTTACTTAGTCCATTTAAGTCATTACTGACCAAAATACCCTCACCTTCATTTCTTTTTCCCTTCTTCTCTACCTATCCAACTGCCATAAGAGAAGCAGATTACCTCTTTCTTGACTCAGAGTTGATAGCAGCTCATCACTCATCCAATAGAGACCCCAAATTGATTAAGTCGGATCCCGTGCTGAGCTAAACCCACAATAAATCTAGCCCCTGAAACCCATAAAGCCTAGCTATTTTGATTGAAGACTGGATGAAAGATTTCCTTGTGAAAAGCTTTGCTCACCATTAAAGACAAAGTTGTAGAGTTTAGGTATTTGAGTAAGGACGGACTGAGTCGTTTGGGCCTCTCCAGCCCAGATTGATAAAAGCATAACAATGGAGGGGTTCTTACGCTTGACAGTATTGATGAAGATGGAGAAGATGGTTGCATATGAGGTAGAAATCGAGAGGCGGTAGGTGGAATTGTCGACTGAGGTTAAGATTTTTCAGTACAGAGAAGAAGCAAAAGTTGTCGAGATCACACGACTTGCTTCTGATCGTAAATGACGATTATTAAGGTTTGTGGGCTTCAATTCTCCAATCCTGTTGAAGTCTTTGCTCCAGCAAGATGGGGAGGAGAGACTAGATATCTCATCCATCAATTGCTACTACTATTGCTGCTATCCATGTTGGTTTTCCAACCCAAGCAATTCCAATTCCAAATCCCTAGCACTCAAAGCAATTTTCAACCTGCTACCAGGGAGCTACAGCAAAGGTGTTGTGAGGTTAACCTTGTTCTACCACATGGTTCCACCTTAGGCAATGAAGCGGTTGTAGAGGGCGACATGGGTGGTGTAGAACAAGTAAGCATTAACATCGATGATGAACTAAGAGCCAACAGACTCATTCCCGCCTCATCCAATCCACTAGTTGTAAAAGATTTGGTAAAGTAGTAAAATTTTACTACTTCATTGTAAAATTTACTTTGTAAAGTAGTAAAATTTTACTACTTCACTATAAAATTTATTAATTCGTGAAGTAGTAAAATTTTACAGTTTTAATTTTTTTAATAATTACCTAATCAATATGGATTTTTTTTCGAAGATGCCGACGAGTAGGTTCCAAAAATATGATTTTTTTTAAAAATGGATATGTATATTATAAGTTATAAGCTTTTAAAAATTATAATACTAAAATGTTAAGTTAGTTACATAGGGTGCCCTTAATAACAAAAAAGGGAGTGCCCTTAGTAATAATAAGGGCAAACCTGGCATTTAAAAAAAAAATGTGACTAATTGATAAATAAGTTCAGTCTCCTTGATTAATTGACTTAGAAAAATTCTTACTTGATTAATTGCCAATATTTTACCAAAAAAGTGGACTAATCGCCAATTTCCCCTTTAATTTTTTCTTAAACAATAACCATGTCACACAGATATAGTGATCGACATGGTAACCGTTGAGAAGCTCCTACACATCCTTACGAAATTCACCCTCCGTTAGATTTGGAAATTATTATTGTTATTATTATTATTATTTTGCAGGGTAGTTAGAGTGGGTTTTGGATGGTAGTTAGACTGGGTTTTGGATGGAGTTTTTCTATAATCTTTATCAGTCCATGGAACTAATGTAAAGTAACACTAAGCCAACCTATATATATATTGAATATGCACTCTAAATATGTCCTAACATATTCATTTTATCTATTAACAAGATCTTGATGACATTAACAATTAATATCCAACTATAAACATTGCTCATTCGATATTTCTAGTTGACGAGCCTCCCTCTCTATCCTAGAATTTTTTGAGATTTCATCAAATCTATTTGAAATACATCTATTTTGTATAGATATATCGCTAAACAAATATTTTGACAATGACAGTTTTGCTTGTTGATACATATGTGAACACCATGTCCTAAACCACACGGCTCAGGAATACACCACTAATCACGAATGGTTAGTGCAGAGAGGAGTCGCCACCCTGATGATGTCTGATCGAAACCAACCTCCACACATAATTATTGATTTTAATTAATTTGGTATCTGATTAAATCTAACCCTAGGAATATGAATATGCAATAATATGTCCGGCACATGAATGATGATGGAATGAGAATAAATAAAGAAAAGAAATAAAAAAGAATCAGAAGACAGAAAAACAAAATATATAGAAATAACACATCATAAGAAATAATCAAACTAAAGTGCACCATTTGCTCGAGGTAAGGTGCATACGTATTTAATTGGGCATTTTCACATCACTTATAGGTGCGTAGGCATTTAATGGGCATTTTCACATACTCATCACGTGATAAGCAGAACATAAAAGGCAACAACTTTGCCTAAGGCGGCCACATTACCAACGCAGGCCCTGTCAACTTTACCAAAGCCCACGTTTAATTTCCATCCCAAGTGCATAACCCAAGTTCCACCATAGCCTAAGCCCACGTTGCCTCTGCCAATTCTATTTGTGTGATGAATGACAAACCAAAAAAAAAAAAAAAAGTAGCTCTAATCAAACTACGCCATGTGGAATATACAAATTAAGGATAGAATAGGTAGTTGTGAATCATTTAGGGCATGTTTGGGTGTCCAATTCTGAATTAGGCAAATCAAGGTATTTTATACAAAATCAAAGGCACAAATCCAAAATCTTGAATTGACAAATTCAAAAACATGTTGGTCATCATCACAAATATGGGGATAAATTCAAAATTGTGGCATTTCATGAATTTGTAGAAATTGATTAGATACCATCAAATTGGACACTCTAACAGACCCTTAGCTATCCAAGACAATATTTGCAGCATTTTTTTTTTCAATCAGCAATATTTGAGGCTTTTTAATACACAAGGATAAAGGATTTATCAACCTTCACGAACTCCCTAAATTTTAACGCATATCCCAGTCATCCATGAGACTATGAAAGCCACGCTCACATTTAAAGCCCATACGGCCAAACCCACAACACCACCGGCCTATAACTATATAAACCTACGAGCAGGTCTTTATTCCCTGCCCCCCCCCCCCCCCCCCCCCCCCCCCCAACCCTCCCTCTCCCCCCAAAAAAAAAAATTAAATTAAAAAAAAAAAAAATCCTCCTTTATTTCTGGGTTTTTGCAACATTTGAGATATAAGCCTTGATTTGGTCTACTCATGGCTTCTTGCCTGTCCTTCATCTTAGCCTTCATTATTGCTTTGTCATTTTCAAGCAACCATGTAGCCCTGGGGGCTCGTCATCTTGTTGGAATCATTTGGTGTAGGTTGCATTCGTTGGATCTCTCTGACAGTTGTTGGAGACTTGCAAGAGAACTTCAGTACTACTGTTGAGTGTGGACCTTAAAAGCGTCTAAGCTTCTTCTGTCATATCTATAAAATATTTACACATACGTGGTGTTGTTGCCACTAGTATAATGCTTCCCTCCATTTTGAATTTGTAAGGCTCCTACCTATTTACAATGGTTGCCTCATGTTTCCCTCTTTTTTTTTTTTTGACCCCTTTTCGTTGCAGGAATGTATGTGTTGGATTTCATTAATGAGAAGACATTACAACCTCAAACGAAACCATGCAGGAGGCTCTTCCAACCAGGCCCCAACATCATGATGATCGATGATGACCTTTCCTAACTAAACAACGTGCAACAGTATTGCCAAACCTCTTCTTTTTTTCTTTTGAGAAAAAAAATATATACTCTAAAGTGAAATTATACCCAAACTCAAAAAAAAAAAGAAAAAAGAAAAGGCCAGAGAAGCACCCCACACCCAAAAGCCTGAAATGCACCAAAGGTCCCCTAGCTACGTACTAAAGGAAAAACAACAAAGCAACCCTCACAAGAACAAAAAGCACCCACAAAACACTAAGACCATGAATTAGAACAGGACAATCGAACTGAACCAAAATTAAAATACAAAAGAAATATTAAAATATAGGAAATTAAAGGACGTACAATAGTTAATTAAATTGCAGACTGACAGCTTGAGTCAAAAGCCTAGCATCCTCAACTAGAAGCCCGAATGAAATTCATTACAACTACTCTGCTTCCAGCCCCAACCAACTCAGAGAAGATAACCCATCAAGTTAATTTTGTAGTACCTTTCTCAAGAGCAATCCACTTCATGTGAAGTGATCGATTTGTTCAACAGT
Source organism: Liquidambar formosana (assembly GCA_039720395.1). NCBI lineage: Eukaryota > Viridiplantae > Streptophyta > Magnoliopsida > Saxifragales > Altingiaceae > Liquidambar > Liquidambar formosana. The sequence goes on along the minus strand of JBBPBK010000215.1, from coordinate 213,952 downwards.
ACTCATTCTTAAGCCAGAATGAAATCAGCCAAGAAGGACGGGGCAAGGCATGCTATAAATTAGCTGCCAATTAAGGGTCTTGATTCTTTGGTTTGTGTTACTTTGAGCACTTCATTCACATGCTTCCTCAATGCCCAACAAGTTCACCTTTGATATCCCATTTTTAATTAAGGGCATGCTCCTCATTTTGTTCCATAATAGGGTAAAATGACTCCCCAATTTTGCATTTGTGGTGAATTGATATGTTGGTTCCCCTCCATTTCATGTTGTTGAATAATGCAAAATGTAAACTAAATGCAACATGCAAGGAACCTTGTCATGCGCCATGTTAGAATGCCTATCTTGAGATTAGCATTAGTTTGCGTCCACTTAGCCCTAAAATTAAAATAGTTTAATTTATAAAAGAAATTAGTAATTATTGGTTTACCAAGAACAACCATGGTGGTCACAGGACATGTATTAGTACAAACTACAAGTCTACTACTTAGGACCTCAATCTTTTAGCCTTGTCATAAGAAGCAGGTGACGCCAAATCTTCAAAGAGAATTCTATGGTACCCACATAAAAAATGGGATATTATACCCGAAGTGGTTACATTTTATAGTAAGTGGTCACAATTTTTCTAACCTCAAGTTACATTTGATATGAAGCGGTTACATTTTATTGTAAGTGATCAGTGGTCATTTACCAAAATGTGACTTGAGGTTATAAAAAATGTGATCACTTATCAAAAAATGTAACCAACTTAACATTTGGGTACTAGGGTACCATAGAATTTCCCAATCCTCAAAACCACCACACTGATGGTTAAGAGAAAGAGAATGACCAAAAAAAAAAAAACACAAAAGGGCTGGCTGTCTGAAGTTCTTGCAGCTGTGCTTGATGTTATGGAACATAAGCAAGCTATGCAGGCCTCGGTGATCTCATTTTCCGCATTAATGAAATGGCATTTAGACCACTCGCCCAACAGGACGCCACTGATAAACATCAGTTTCTTTTTTTTCAATCTAGTTTTGCTTTCCGCCTTGGAAACTAATTAATTGTTCAATGCCACATTAGACACGCGCGCGGTTACATTTTTGGACCCTACACAAATTTATTCCAAAGCCAAATTTTATGGATTAAAACAAAACAAAAACTGGCCTGTTGCATGCTTGCAACAGAAAATATGGTTCCTCTTTGACTCTTTCCTGACCTTGATTCTGTGTTGATGGAGCCACAAAAAAACAAAATAAAAACTGGCCAGTGGCATGCCTGCAACAGAAAATATGGTTACTCTTTGACTCGTTCCTGACCTTGATTCTGTGTTGATGGAGCCTACTTGCATCTAAAATTTCCCTTGCTAGTAGTTGATTAGTTGCGACGTACTTAATTGGCTCAAGGTAGCTAGGAAAGAATTATGTTAACGCATGGGGTCCATTATAAGGCAGGCACTCGAAATAACTCACACTTCAAAAGGGACCCCTTTTTTTTTTCCTTTTTTTTTTTTTTTTTGTTTTTGGAATAATAATAAAAAATAGCATAAAGGGGCAATCAGTCGTGGTGACTCTATTTGAGCATGATCATTATAACTCCCTACCATTGAGAAACCAATGATAGGAGGAGCTAGATGAGCCTACAAAAGGGGGAACCGTAAGCACTCTTTCAAGTCGGTTGAGTTATAGCCTGACTTCAACTCTAGCAAGAGTTGGTGGCTCTAGTGCATGAGTAGGATCATCAAAAAACAAATATGCATCGCGCCACTGCCTTGAAACTTGAACCCTTGACTACCTGACTTTTACACTTTTACCACTAGACTAGCGCCCTTGGTGGTCAATAAAGATTGGTATGATAGTGTTTGCTGGTGGTCTAAAACAAATGAAAGCTGCTGAAAAATACTCTTATATGTAGGATTTTTTTTATTTTTTTCTTTTTTGAACAGCTCTTTTTTCTTTTTCATTTTTATTCTCTACATTTTATACCTTGAGCTTTTTAAAATTTCTAGATTTTGTCTCCCCTATTTTATTTTATTTTTAATTTATACCTTGAACATTTTCAAAATTATAGATTTATCTTCCCTAAACCCCTTTTATTTTTCTTTCCCACCCTTTTCATTTTTTTTTTCTTCCTGTAAAAGCTCTAATCCCTTGCCAAAATTAATTTTATTTGATTAAGTACTAACAACCAAACAAAATATGTCTTCTCTGAATTGAGTAATACTAACAAGTAACAACCAATCAAAGTTTGTCTTCTCTGAACTGAATTTGTATCTTTGTCCTTGTCTGTGCTAAAGATCTTTTCTTCTGTAGCAGCTTCATGGCTGTGTGTTTGTGTCTGCTTGCTGCTCTTATATAGGAGGGTCGTCTTCTACATTTTTTGATATGCCATGACTCATGAGGTTGGTTTGGTTAACACTACGACCTTTCTTTTTTCTTTTTCGGCTTTTCTTTTGTGAGATTGAATATTGTGACTTCTAATGGTTTTTGATGGAGCATGTGCAATATAGTCAGTTGGTGAGATTGGTACCTTTGGGCTTTGGAACTGCATTGGGCGAAATCCATTTTATCCTTAATTGATTTTAGTAATAACTCCATCAAAAGTATCTTTAACCCTTTAATCCAACATAATTATATTTTTCCTTAGCAATAAGCCCATCAATTTAAAAATAAATAATTCATAATTTACCCTTATTTGTTTGAAGAGGCACTCCTTATTTTTTGTTATTGAGGATGTCATATGTAACTAACTTATTTTTTAGTTTTCTAATTTTTAAAACTTTATAATTTGCAGGATAGACATCCTTTTAATTATAAAATTTATAATTTTAAAATCTACTCATAATGATTTTTGAAACAAATTAAAACCCATTGTTATTAGGTATCCTTAACAAAAAAAAAATAATAATAATAAATGAAATAACATGTTATTTACCACTGTTGTCTTCCATTGTTGTCAAATAATTTGTTACTGTTTTATCACATTAAAAGGAGTAGCTATCCCCTTCCTCCTTCCCACTCTCTCTAGTTCTCAATTGACTCTCACTCTTCTTAGATTTGTAAACAAATATTTTGTACATTAATGAGTTTTATTTAAAAGAAAACATAAACAAAATTTGTTGTTGAAAGAGGTTATTTTTATTTTGGGAGGGAATAACTCTTTTTCATTTTAAGAGTTAAAACCTTTAATAAGGTACCTAATATGTGTTTCATAGAAAAGAGAAAAAGGATGATGGAGAAGAAAGAAATAAAGAAGTAATAGATTGAGCTACTTCTCCTCCTCCTGTTGCATCAATTACAGTCTAGGACTGTAAAACAAACCAAACTACTCAGACTTGAGTTGAAATCGTCTCGATATAAAGTTCCTTCGAACTCGCTCGTTAGATAAATGAATCAAGTTTAAGCATCATTTTAAACTTTATCAAAAATACTATTCGAGTTCAGCTTGATAAAAGCTCGGTCAGATTCGTTTATAAGTTAAATGAGCCAATCTCAAACTTTACTTTTGAACTCATTAATTTAACAAGCTGAACTTGAGCAACCTACTATTTGGATTTGCTTGGCTCATTTACACTCCTTTCACACTAGCCCAATCCAAAGGCATTAATTGCACAACTCAATCGCACCAGCCTAGTCCAAAGGGACCGCACACTAGACCTAAACCAAGCATCGCACACGAGACCCCAAGGCTCCTTCTCCTTCATTGCATCAAACCAAATTTAGACCTAAGGCATCACACAACTCAATAACGTGCACCAGACCCGTACCTACGGCATTGCATACAAAACCATGCCAGACATCTCGTCTCCAAGCGTGCACCTTCAGCTAGTCATGAACCACAAATTGTGTCCTCGTCCTTATCGACCCTTCTACAAGTCTCATGAGCCATCTAAACAAACCTTAACTCCATGACAGTTGTTGGTGAAAGTCATTGACAGTGAGAGATGTTACTTGTGGGAGTCACTAGGTTTTATTATAAATTAATGTATTTTAATCAGAAAATTTGTAAAATGAGTTCAAAGGAAAAATTGTTGGACTTGTTTATAAAATAAGGTTCAGGCAGCGGAGCTTGGCCAAAATTTTATTTACGGAGTATTTATTTATTTCCATTTTGCCAACGTGTTAATACCACGTCCTGTTACCACGTCAGCGGTCTCGTCGGCCCCCACTCCCTCCATGCTCTGTCTCATCTCATCAAGTCTAAAAACTCTTCTGCAGCTCTCTCTCTCTCTCTCTCTCTAGCGTCCTCTCTCAAATCTCTCTCCCTCGAGGTCTCTCCACTCTCCTCTGAAGATCATGCCGTTATGCTGAAGAGCCCTCGGCCCCCTTTCTCTCGCCCTAGCCCCTGAGCCCTAGCCAGACTGCCGAGGGCCGAACCCTATGTTTGTGGACCTGCGGTAACCAACGTTGCTGACTTTCTGTGTGCCTGTGTTCGCTGAATCACTGCTCCTTCCCCTTCTTCCTAGTTCCTTATCAGGTAATTTCATCCCTAAGGTTTAATCTCTCAGCCTTTCAATCCCTCCCCCTGCTCTCCTTTCTTCCCCAAGCAAATGGAAAAAAAAAAAAGCTATAAATTATCTGTTTTAGGGTTTTGGAGGCAATTTTTTGTTTCTTTGGTAGTGTGAAGGTTTTGCCTTTTCATGTCTGATTTATTAATTCTTGGTTTTGCAAATGTTATATGTAGATGTGTGTATTTTTCTTTTTTAATTTAGGCCGTGTTTGTCCTAATGTCGCTTTTAGGGCTCCATTTATGTTGCCTATATTGCCTCTTCAATTGGTCTGGGGAAATTAATTTTTTTTTTATTCAGCCATGGATGCTTAGCGGGGAACCTTGCAAGTGTGGTCTAATGCGTCATTAGCGCATACTGCTTCCGGAAGAATACATATGGTTACCATGATAAATCTTTGTCTAATAACATGATAACTCCATTACTTTTCTTGTGAAAATTCCCATTTGAGTATTTTCTCTGGAAACAGGATAGATATTTTTATTAAAATTATTATGGTCATGAAGTTTTTTTGTTTTTGTTTTTTGATACTTGGGAGTATCAATTTTATTTTGTTTAATCTTCGACTTTGGTAGGCGTTGGAATGTTCTTCTGAAAGATGGGATTTTTAAGGTTTCTAGAACTGGTTATTTATATAATTGGAGGTTACAAATGGATTATGGGTTGCTTTCAAAAACCTGGTTTTGGGGACTTTTAGCATTAAAATAGGTTACAGGTTGCTGTTGTAGATACGATTACTTTACTTTGTAATGATATGGTGGAGATAAACTAGAGCTTTAAACATTTCTAAAATCTTGTAAATGATGGTTTTTTTATTTTTAATTTTTATTTTGGTTCTTAAATGTTGGGTTTGATTCTTGTAAATCTTTCTCAATCTTGCTTCAATGTCCTAATATGATTTTCAGTCTCTACCTTTAATTTTTATGAAAAACCAATGAAAGGTTGCCCGATTCCATTAGAGTAAATTTCTGGCTCTGCCACAAATTCTAATCTTGGTTTTGGAAAGTGGAAATACTTCAAAATCAGTATCAAGCTAGATATAAGATTTGAGTTTCTCTTCTATGGAATCTCTATTTGTTGATTAAGAATCCCACAGAATTGGAATATCAATTCCAGTGCAGTGTTCAGCTTTTCTTTTTAATTGTAATAATCTTGGATGTTTTAGTCACGTACTGTTCACTAGGGTATCATTGATCTTCTTTATGTTTGATACTATAGGTTTTGGCATTTGTAGTTCCTCTTTTAGGGTTTCAGGTTCATCATGTGTAGCCTACATGGATTTTATATAATAGTCTGATGTTTAAATTTGTTGTTGCAGACCTGTAATTACGTTATGGGTTCCGACTCAGGTGGTGCTTCCCAGGATGGCCGGGAGGAAGGTAAGTTTGTTGCTTTATCTCAGAAATGTTCTGTCAATGTATTGGGTAATGTTTTGTTAGAATTTTGAAACTAATTTATTCCTTTAAAATGCTAAAAATCAATGCAATTTCTACTTTTGAAAGCAGGAGAGTATACTTTGAAATTGCCACCCAAATCATGGCTTAATTTTTCCATAGTCTGGAGGTCTAAGTTGTCATATGTCATACCTGTATGAAGAATAAGCCTACAAACAGGACTACGTATGTAGAATGGAAGGCCAAGTATCATAGCCTCTCAATGGGAATGATAGCATTGTCACTGTCAGCTGTTGAAGATGGCTTGACTTGAACGACACTACTTTTGATGACTTGGGGAGTTAGGGCCATGTTTGGTTGTTCCATGGAGTTAAATGATTCTATTGTATTATATATATTATTTGTTGGTGCAAATCCATCTATGTTACATGGACACTTGATAAGTGTGAAGTACCCATGTCGGACACATGTCGTGGGTAAACCTATTAGACACTTAAAAATAGTTAAAAATCTTCATAAAGTAGACTATCCAGCCCCTAGACACATACCCACCCGAAACTCATACCCGTGTCCATGTACCATAGAAATCCACCATTTTCGTATAATATTAGTGTTACAAGTTGATGATATGTAACCAATGTCTTAAAAAACGTGTTTTGGCGCACCCGGGGCATGTCCTAGGGCATTTTTTGGGGTAAACGCCTCAAGGCGTGAAAAATTAGGTGGTGCACCATTGGGGTGTACGCCCTAGTCACGAGATGCACGCCTTGGACCCAAAAGACGTGGATTTATTTTATTTATTTATTTTTTTTTTTGCCTTTTGCGGCCTACTCAGGAAACGTATGCCCAACAGGACCTGATCTCTTTTAAATACTAAAAACCAACACGCTGTTCATAAACAAAGGAGACGAAGAAATTACGGCAATGAGAAGAAATGAGAAGATGGCCACTTCAAATTGAAAACAAAAAAAAAAAAAAAAAATCAGAAAATAGAAGGAGAGGACGAGAACAAAGGATGAGAAGAGAGAGAGAGAGAGAGAGAGGGAGAGAGAGAGAGAGAGAGGGAACAAGGGAGGAGAAGAGAGAGAAGAGATACCTGAAGTCAGCGAAGAGGATGAAGATATGAGGGCCGACAATGGTCGGCAAGATGAGGGCGATGACAGTCGTCACACTTGAAAACAAACATAAATCTCTCTCCTCTCTGTCTAAAAGGCAAACGATGCCTTTTAGTCTAAAGGAGTAGCCATCCTTTTTTACTTCAGTCTAAAAGGGGTTAGTGTTGTAACGATATTTTTTTTTTCCTTTTATGCGTTGGGTTCCTTTTATAAGTTATTAGGAGTATCTCTCTTCATTTTTTCTGTTCTTTTTATATACACTCACACACGCACGCGCGCACACACATAATTTTTTATATATAAAAATTATATTTTAATGTTTTGTTATATATAAAAATAAAAAGCTCGAAAAACTTGTGCCCCATGCCTCAGGCCTTACGTCTCGCCTCATGAGAAGAGAAACGCCCTTTCATGCCCACGCCTTTTAAAACATTGATTGTAACTATCACTTCTGTTGATGACTGCCATTTCCTAGAAAAGGAAACAAGTATATGAAAAGAAATGAAATGAGGAAGTTCTTGGTGAGTTATAGAAACGTCACGATCCAACTCACAAAATAAAGAAAAAGAAAAGAAATCTAGGCCCTACAAATGACCTAAGGCTTAAATCTATAATGAGTTAGACTGTACAAAATTACAAATCAGGATAAATTTCCGATAGAATGTCCATAGGAGCATTCCACCACGACTTGAAAGCTGTGTGATCAAGGCCGATATTAGCACATCTATCTGCTACTGAATTTCCTTAAAAAAAGTAATGAGATCACTGAAATTTCGCATGATGCAAGAAAAGAACTTACTATTCAACCATCTATTTCGGAGATCCCAAGGAGGAACATAAGAATTCGAAGTAAAACAATTAGTGGCAGTTGAGTTATTACATTGAAGCCAAAATTTTCTCCAACCCTTATACCAAGCTTTCTCAATACAAATCAGGGCCGCTGACAATTCTGCAATAACAAGCTTTATGAATTTGTATGTTGATACGAAAGTCTCTGTTCACAAATCCTCTGCTATTTCTGAGAACACTCCCTAGAGCTGCTGGGCAGGATGACCTTTAGCTAAGCCATTAGTATTTACTTTGATCCAAGAAGGGATGGGGGAATCCAATTAATACCAATGGAATGGAGAGTGCTTTTACTTGCAGAACCGACACTTATTTTTCCAATATATGAGAGCATATATTTCATATGATATCAAACTCTGCGAAAACTTGGCTTAATCCCTTTGTAGGACCGAGTGCTAATCATTTCACCTAAAACCAACTGGCATCAGGAGAGGCGCCCTTAAATCTTTTAAACAGCATAGCAATCAACGACCATGGTTCGAGTAATCTCAACTGGCATGATGCTGATCCTAGCCCCCTGCAGTCTAGGCCAACACCCTTCAAATATGTGCTTATTTCATGTATGCCAAATGGAATGAAAAGTGAGAAAAATATCTGGAATGAAAAGTGAGAAAAATATCTGCTATCCAGAGGTTAAACAGCTGTGAGCTCATCCAACCAAAAATCAACTATAGAAGGTGCAGTAAAATGAATGGTAATGTGAAACATATCAATAACCCCAACCCCATAAAAACTTAGCAAACTCACATTGATGAAAGAGATGGAAGGTGGATTCAGAATTGCTAGTTCATAGACTGTATCATAAGCAAGATAAAAAGCTCTCTTTGAACCTGATCATTAGTAGGAATCCAATCCCAAAGAAGCTTCCAAACCATAGCAGAAACTCCGGGGGAATGAAGCTTTGCCACAAATGTGAGGACCACCTCACCAAAGGATATTTACTTCTCCAAAAAATGATACTTCCTTCTTTCCTCCTTTATTGTCCTCCGTTCTATTTTGGGATGTTCCAAAATTATTGCCCCATTCAAAAAGTCAATGACTTCTTTGAATTGATTTCCTAAAATACCCTTTCTTACGAGTGTTTTACTTTTTCCACAGTTTTGTACACTTGAGGGTAACATTAGTATGTTAAAACATTTATATTGACGTGAAAGAAAAAACGTGTTTTTTTTTCAAAGGTGATAGTCAAATAGGAACAGAGGGAGTAAGCATTAGCAAAATTTCAGACACCAGATCTGTTATGTAGCCAAATAATGACATCATTAGTATCCTCAACAGGCAACATAGTAGTTTCAATATCTCTCGCAATATCAGAAAATTTAGCTGAAAAGACAATGGGTATGTCCCAAGAACCATTGTGAATAATTTTTTTTTTTTTTGATAAGAAATGAAATTGTATTAACCATTGTGAATTAATTGAGATACTTGACAATGAAGATCAACAACAATATGTGAAAGGAGTGCTCGAGGTCTTGTGGGAAGGTCATGGGGAAGGGCATGAGGATCATTTGGTTAGTTGGGATATTGTTTTTTGTTTAGTGGCAAAGGGAGGGCTCAGGGTGGGTAATCTTGTTGAGAGAAATATTGCTTTAACTGGAAAATGGTTTTTGAGGTTTCCCTAGGAATCCAATTCTTTATGCAGTGCTGTGATTAGGAGAAAATATATATATTTTTTGATAATGGTTGGGACTCTCAGGTAGTAGAGTTTCAGGTAGATGTCCATGGAAATTCATTTCTTAGGGTTTGCTTCGTTTCTTGGAGTGATCTAGTCTTTTTGTGGTAAGGGTGATAAAATCTGCGTTTGGGAGTATGTTTGGCAGGGATGAGTCTTGCTTCTCTATTCCCTCGGTTGTGTAATTTGTCATTGGCTCATAATGTTCAATCTCTTCTGTGTCCCTTTCTTCATTTCCTCATGGTTGGGATTTAAGTTTTTTAGCAATATGGATGATAGGGAATCATCTAAGCTTGCTTCTCTATTTTCTTTGCTTGAGGGTGTTTGTCTAAGAAACCCGGTCCCTATAGGAGTAAGATGGATTGCCCATATTTCAGGTGTTTTTTCTTGCAAATCCTTCTTTGATGTATTGGTTGAGGATTCCAGTGTTCCTTTTTTCCCTTCTTCTGTGATGATTCGGAACACTAAAGTGCTCCTCAAAGTTCAAGTGTTTGCTTGGCTTTTAGCTCACTAGAGAATCAATACCAATGATTTGGTCTAGAGAAGATCTTCCTTTTGTTATCTTCCGTAATGTTGCATCATGTATAAACAGGAGGCTGAATCATCAGATCATTTGTTCTTACATTGTTTAGTGGCTGCTGGGTTGCAGCATAAACTTTTCTAGATTAGTGGCGAGTATTGGGTAGTTTCAGGGTTTGTTACACAAATGTTTGAGCTTGGTTTTGTGTGTATGGAGGGCTCAGAGAGAGTAGAAGTGCTTTCCTTCACACTGAGCATGAACTTCCGATTTTAGGCTGTTGCTGTATGAGGAAGATTGCTTATGACGTTTTTTTTTTTTTTTTTTTTTTTTTGTGTGGGGGGGGGGGGGGGGGATAAGAAAGGAGTTTTATTATGGAAATGTGCTGTGCTTGCACTTCTTTGGGTTGGTTTTTTTAATGAAGTAATGTATTGTATTAGGATGAGACAAAGGGCGTAGCCCAAGTACATAAGGTATAGACATGTACTATCATATTAAAAAATGAAAAAGGAAAAAAAAATATAGCTTGAGAATCAATAAAGAGAACCAAAGAGGGGCTGCCCCCTTCAAATGGCTACAAAACCACGAAAAAAGAGTTTTGACCACAATTAGTTTCAACTCTATCAAAGACATATCCCACCCCATCAAAGGTTCTTGCGTTTCTTTCTTTCCAAATGCACCAGAAAAGAGCATGCGGTACCATTGTCCATACTCATTTGGCATCCTTTCTTCCTGTCTTAGTGCACCAACTTGATAGGATGTCATATGTTGAATAAGGTAAGATCCTTCTTTGGGTAATTTGGTTGGAAAGGGATGAAATTGTTTATTTTTCTATTATTTTATTATTTTTATTTATGAAAAGGAAGGATGTGTGGATTGGTTATGGGATACAGTTTATTTTCTGGCCACTTTTTGGGCTTTGGTTTCAAAAGAATTTCAGGGATCCATTATTTATTATTAGTCAGTTTATGCTTGATAGTGGTTGTTTTGTTTTGTTTTATCTTCTTGGAGGACCTCTTGTTGTTCTTTGTACTTATTTCTATTTTTTCATTTATTAATAAATTTCTCTTTGGTGCTGATCAGAAAAAAGAAAAAAAAAAAATCAAGCTTTTGAATTATAGACTGACCCAGCCAATTATGATGCCAAAAGTCTTTATCATTCAGTTCCCAACCAGCCACTGAGCATGAAAACTGATTTTAGAAAAGGCCAACTTAAGCCAGGCCAGATAGATGACATTTTATAAGTGCTGGTAATATTTGGAAATTCAGAAATAATATCTCGACACTATTTGAAGAGACCAGATTTATTAAGAACTTGCAAACTTGTCAGACCTAACCCCCCTTGTCAACTGAGGCGTAGTCCCTTGCCAATTGAGCTATCTGGGGTTTAATTGATTCTATGTATATATTTTATTTCTTAATATATATTTTGCGGAAATTAGCAATTAGTCCATAATTAGGTAAAATATTAGCAATTAGTCAAGCAAAAATTTTTCTATTTCAATTAGTCAATTGGGGTGAAACTTATGTAGCAATTAGTCACCTTTTTTATTTTGAAATCCCTGGTTTACCTTATTGTTACTAAGGGCACTCCCTTTTTTGTCATTAAAGGTACCCTATGTAACTAGGTTTTTTAGTGTTCCAATTTTTAAAAGCTTATAACTTGCAATATACCCATCCATTTAAAAAAAATATATATATATATTTGAAACCTTTTATCTACATCTTCGAAACAAGATCCATATTGTTTAGGGAATTATTAAAAAAATTGAAGTCTGTAAAATTTTACTGTTAGGCTCGGTCCAATACTCCAATATAATTCGTTAAACTGTAAAATTTTTCTACTTCGTATTGTAAAATTTTACAGTTTGACATGGTCCACTTTGTAAAACTGTAAAATTTTACTACATCGTAAAACTATAAAGCACTTTGTAAAACTATATGTATAAGCTTCCAGAGGAGGGCATTCAGAGAAATTAAGACATCACTCATCTCGAGGTAAGCACTTCCCTTTTTTAATGCGATTAAAATTTAGGGTAAATCACACTCTTCAATTGGCTCCTCTTTTGTAGTGTTTCCCTGGTTCTTTGGCAACCAGTAATAATAGCTTGTTACCATCGTGTGGGCGTTGTTGCCTCCATTTTTCTGAAAGTAGTGAAAAAGATTTAGTTTGCATTACCATCCCTCTTCTGAGAAATGAAGGTTGTGGGTACCATGTCCATACCTATTTGATGTTTTGAATATGTATGCTGCATAAGCTATCTAGACTGGCACACAAATGATTAAAACCATTGAAGAAGACAATGATGAGGAATCGTTCTTTGTCCTAGAGTTCACAGTCTCTGACAAGGAACAGATCTGATGAGGCTTCTAGTTCTGGCAGTGGCCATACAGATTTGTCAATCTCTCCTTCTCACGATTTGTTCTTCAAAGGCCGACTGGTGCCAATTGAATTTTCCATTGTTTAATCATGTGATGCGCCTATCATGATGAGTGAATTTGAAGCGGATTTCAAAGTCAGAGATGAAAGCAATAAGCTGTGTTTCTCCAGTTCTGCCATGGCCGAGCTTTTTCAAGATCTACCATGGCCGCTGATCTATGTGCGACTGGACAGAGAGGGAAGGGAAACAGAGAGAAGAGAAGAGAGAGAAAAGCGAGCTGTGTTCCATGTTTGACCAAGCTGGGGTATTTTTGTCATAAAAGGGGCAAATGGACTAAATGAGTTAAAAAAAAGTTGGTTGACTGATTGCTAATAAAGTCTTATTTGCTTGACTAATAGCCAAATCCCCCTATATATATATATTTATTTATTTTTTTGTTAAAAGCTACTGAAATACTTATCTAGGAATTTAGAATTTGCCTAGTATATACAATTATGTGTCCACATGGCATGATAATTTGAAATTAGTATTAGCTTTCATGTTATTCTCATGCAATTTTTAGAATTTGCCTAGTATATACAATTATGTGTCCACATGGCAAATCGAAATTAGTTTTAGCTTTCATGTTATTCCCATGCAATTGGGACTCAGTTTGGCATTCTTCTGTTAATCTTGTTTCCAATGTATGAATTGGCAGATGAGGAGGATGAATATGAAGAGGTTGACGGGGGTAACCGGCTTTTGGGATTTATGTTTGGAAATGTTGATAACTCTGGCGATCTTGATGTTGATTACCTTGATGAGGCAATTTCTTTCTCCCCTCACATTATTACTATACTTGCAAAAGAACAGCTGTAAACATATGCATGTGTTTAAATCAATATTTATGTTTAAAAATTTAAATTGTATTTTGCCCACTTCTGATGACTTGTTTATAGCTGGCTTTTGGAGCGTGGAGAACAAAATAAGGTGGCTAGAAGTGGTGTATTATCATTTGCTTTATTTATGGGAATCATTTGATTCTTGGGGACAAAGACAGTTACTTTGGAGTTTTGAGAACTCCTTTTGGGCTTCTTTTTGGGATAGGGTTGTGTATTTGGCTTCTTTTTGGGCATCAGTGGCTAAGGAGTTTAGTTGGGTCCCTTTTGTTATTAATTCTAATTGGAGGGCATTCTGTGAAGTATAGTTTTCTTCCTTCTGTTTTCTTGTAGGACTTCTTGTCCTAATTTGTAATTTTATATTCATTAATGACGTTTTATTTTGTTTTTGATCATTAAAAAAAAAAAATCTTCTCTTTCTTTTCGTAATAAAATGAGTTCTTGTTGCTGATCCACACAAAAAAAAAAAAAAAAAAAGGAAAAAGAAAAAAATGAAAAAAAATCTTAGAACCTCTTTCTAACAGATGTGGTTGTAAATTTGAAGATGCTTATAAATTATTGACTGTACAAGTGCCATTATTCATGGGTCAAATGAATTTCATGTTTTTGTTGACATGTAATTTTAAAGTATCTCATGTAAGTATGTAACTGAGAATTTTTTTAACTGTAAGAGTGCTGTTATTCTTGGGTCCAAATGAATTTCATGTTTTATTTTGACAGTAGTTCTTTTGAATTTAAAGAACATAATATGTGAAAATTATAAGTTTTAAAGGACTTAGTTGAAGTATTGTACCCAGTGTTATCACACACACACATCGTTTTAAAAAATGGGTCGTAATGGCCACAATGACTGTTACGAAACAGAATTCCCAGGGGTGTAACGGCGTTACACATGGTGTACAAGGGCTTACGGTGTAATGGTCCTTTAGAGAGGGTAAGAAAGCAGTTACTCTTTGGTGGTGTGCTGTCCCTGTGGTTTTTTGGGGTTATATGGTTGGAAAGAAAAGCTAGAATAATCGAACATAAAGATGAATCATTAGAGGGGTTGTGGGATTGAGTTCAGTTCTTGTCTTCTTTTTGGGTGTCTAACTCTATGGCTTTTGATGGAATCCCATTGGTTGTTATCAAATCTGATCAGTTTGCGTTTAGGTTGTTTTTATTTTTTATTTTTTTAGGTGGACTTCTTGATCCCCCTTGTAATTTTCTTGCCTTTTTTGTTATTGAGATCTTTCTGTTGTTGCCTGATAAAAAATTTTCCTTTAACGACGCAGTGGTTCATATCTACTTTACTTTTATGATGATAGTTGTATTTATTGGAGTATAAAAGAAATTTAGAGGGAGAAGGTGACATAGTGGAAGTACAAAGGAAGAAGGTGAATTGTTCACCTTGAAGATAAACCCTAGAATCCTCTAGGGGACTTGGATTCCACTACAAGTCCTTGAATCCACATGGAGAATAAATAAGATAAATTTTTAAAATCTTGCAAATTAAAATTTTGCCTTTAGCAAGATAAGAAGCCCTGGCATTTATAATAGCGTAGCCCTAATCTCAAAATATCAACAAATGTGAAAATAGTAGGAATTGCTGTAAATTGCCAAATATGACAAATCCTACTTTTACATGAAATTGAAGACTCTAAATAATTAATTGACAAAGTTCTAAACAATTTTAGACTGCAAAATATTAAATTAAAGCTAAAATAAAAATTACTAAAAGTAGTAAAGGCATTTATTTTATATTTTCTTTAGGACCGCATCTACTAGTTTACTATTATTAAAATCTCCTTACTTTTTAGGTTGTCAAGGGTATTTTGGTAATTTTCTGTTTTGGGTCTAATTGGGCTGGTCCTGTATGGGCTTTACTTTTGGGCTTTATTTTTATATTTGTATAAATTTTGGTCAATGTAGTTGGGCTTTTTTTTTTATGGTCAAAGGGCCGGGCCTTTTTCTTTTTTTAGTCCAAGTCCATTTGGTCCAAGTTCACTAGCTTGTCTTGGAAGCTTACTTGCTTTCCAAGTTGGCTTGTGTTGGAAGCCTACTTGGTCTCCAAGTTGGCTTGTGTTGATGTCATGTAGTAGCAGAATTTTAAATCAATGAATGAACAAAGTCATGTAATAGTAGAATTTTAAATCAAAGAATGAATGAATGAATGAAGTATGGCATAATTTTTCTACTTTGTGAGTGATTCACAAGCTTTTCTAGGAGTGATTCCTTGATTATCTTTCTTCTTCTTATGGAGTTTTATGCTGCCGTGTTTGCTTTAAATTCACCAAAATCTTTTGTATCCAAATCCTTTAAAACCATTAATCCTATTTCTCTGTTAACCCAACCAGGCCTTCATCCTACCACTTTAATTCCTCAAGAAGCTGCTATTAGACTCACCCTTAAACCTTCTACAAAGCCTACCATTCATCAACCTTTGGTTTTTGCCCTACATCAAGTTGAACTAGATTAGAGAGCGAAAAAGTATCCTTTTGATGAGAGGTAGTTGATCTCCTTTATTTATAAGCTAAGAAGCACCAGCATCGACATGCGACATGTGTACGACACGATATTGTATATACATATATATATATATATATATATATATACAGTCCCAATCAGGTGAGCACGTGGTCACCTAAACATGACACGTTGGGGATACAACAATAAATGAATATATGTTTATAGTTTATATATATAGTCCCAATCAGGTGAGCACGTGCTCACCTAACTTATATCAGCATGTGTTCACTTGATTGTCATCCTATGTATCTATATAGTTGATAGTTCCATTAGACATATCAAAAAAGAATTAAAATATTTGGAGATGTAAAAAAAACATAATTACATAAAGAAGCAAGACATTTGTAACCCCATAAGTCATAATAAGTATTTAAGTTCTAATAGGGGCATTCCTTATTAAAAAAAAAAAAAAAAAAGTTCTAATAGGGGCATTGAACTTAAAACATAGTTCCATTTTCCACCAAAAAAAAAAAAAAAAAAAAAAAAAAAAAAAAAAACGAACACTCCCAGGCTCGTCCAGCGCGTATCAGGCAGGTGTCGTCCATATTTTTTGGGGTGTCAATGCTTCCTACATTATAAGTTTGCTTTCTTTATCTAGTGCCTATTTCTACTTATTCTTACCCAAGGGAGCCAGTCTGTAGCTACAAGCCACTCCAATAGGTCCTCTAGAGCATCCAACTTCAAATCTTGAAGGTCTCTTCGAAAGAAGGGGTGCCATGCCACTTCATAATGAGCTCTAAGACCTGCATATATCCTCACAAGAAGATAGTTTGCATGATGAAAGGCAAACCAGAAACTCAACAATCTAGCAAGCAATTGCTAGAAAATGAGAGAAAGTGAGAGGGAAGTAAGGGAAAATTAAAGGAACTTTGATTTCTAGAGAGAGAGAGCTCTTAGCTCTTTAACAACTCATACAAAATGAAATATTCTTCAAAAACTGAGTTGATCTAACTCTAATTGACTATTTATAGACATTCAAAGCTGTAACTACTCTCTAACTCTAACTAACCTCTAACTCAAACTAACAAGTAACTAACTATAGAAGCTTCTACAACATACTAATACAACTAGGAAACAAATACAAGTAAAACAACACTTGCTAGAAGCTGCTGGACAGTATACTATAGTATACATCAGCGTGATAATTCAAGCACATCAGGACTCCCTCCACTAAAAGAAACTTGTCCTCAAGTTTGAAGTAGAAGTGGGTCTTGATGTATCTTGTTGAAGTTCTCCCTTAACACCACCCAAGCAAGATCTCTTGCTTTGAAAAGAAGCTTCTATCTTCGATCTTCATCTTAAAACTTGTGCTTGATATTGAGTTTCTTAATCATGAGCGTCCTAGAAGCATGAAGATCTTGCAAAAATTCACCCACTTGTCTTCCCATGTCATACATCTTCTTTGGAAATGGAAACGAAGTGTAATCTAAACCACTTGAAAACTTTGAACCCAAATCACCACATACATATTCCAATTCCCAAAGAAAATCACCACTAGAGAATTCTTTTTTATGCTGCCAATAGAGAACTTCAATCTTTGAAAGAGATATTTGATGAATAACCTTAATATGAGATGCTCCCTTAGGCTCCTCATCAAAGCAAGATAACATATCTTGCATCAAAGGCAATCCGGAAGGTAAAGCACAAGAGAATTCATCAAACCATTGCAGTAATAGTTCAAAACCAGCACTTGAAAACCCCTCCATTTGTTTACTTTCTACCTTGTCAACTTTGTACACTTGCCCACAATCTTCTTCATCAACATAGACATAAAAAAATTGGGGCTGTTTTGAAGTCATCAACTAAAATTTTAGTGGAAACTTCTTCCTTGTTGGTAAACAAACCATCATCCTTATCAAACTCAAATGTCTCACTATTATCCTCATCAAACACAAAGGCCTCCTCGTGATAATCATCAAACACGGGAGCTGCATAATCCAAAATACCCATCAATTCTTCACTAGGAAGACTTCCCTTCTTTGCCACAACACAAGTGTCAAAAGAAACTAAAATTTCATTTTTTGATAAGGTAAGAATATATATTAAAAAGAAAGGGATTGAACCCTTGTACATGAGACATATACAAGAGGAAAAAACCAAAGCTCCAAAGAACAAAAAAGGAGCTACCAATAAAGACCTCATCTCCCAATCAGAAGGGAATCAACAAAAAGAATAAAAGAGGCTTTAGAACCACTCTTGTAATTACAAAACCACCAATAAAGAGTTTTAACCAAAAGAGATTTGAGCTCCACAATAGATGACTCCATTCCTTCAAACTAAAATTTCTTGCCCCTTGCAATGCTCATTGACTATTTCGAAGTCAATTGGCATGTAATTGGAGGGTAGAAATTTCTTTTCAAGTTTTCTTTTCATCTTATCCCATCTTTGAATCTTTTCCTTTCCAATCCATTGGCGAGAATGTTGCAAACACTTCCACCAATCAGAGGCACTACCTTGAAGGTAAGACTTTGCTATCTTAGCTTTTTGATCTTCCAGTATGTGATGGTAAACAAATACTCTCTCAAGAGCATTTGTCCAAGCAAGAAAATTCTCCAGATCATGGTTCTCTTGAAAATTCGGGATTTCAATGTCATAAGAGGCATCAAACACCTTATGAGGAGGTTGTGACTACATCCGTCAAAGTCTCAATTTGTCTCCATAACTCACCAATTTCTTCTCTTTGTTGCTGGTTTTGTTGGCTGGTATCATTCCTACGCATATTTAGATGATTCTCCACTTCAATGTCAAAATTCTTGACATTTCCTCTCTCCCTACCCCTTTGACTTCTTCCATGATAAGCCATAACAGCTATAGACACTCAAATAAGGTCTTATGAGCATTCAATATTGCAACCATGAGCAGTTCAGCAGGCAACAGATGCTGTAACAGCCTTATAAACACCTTCCAGCTGGTTCGAAGCAAAGAGAAATGGATTCTAACAGATCAGAAATAGCAGGTGACACCAAACAGTCCCTAGCTATTCAGATTGAGTCCTAAATTCTCAAATCAATTACTGTTGCTACACAGAATCTCTCTTTGACAGACTTAGCAAGCTATGATCAGTCACAAAGAAATGATTCGAATCCCATCAGTCCTCCAAACAAAGCTATTACAGGTCGCAATCCAGCAAAAAACCTCCAAAATGCATTCTTGCACAGGAAGAAGGCTTTGACAAGACTGTTGCTGCAACAAAACGCTTCAATCAGACCACAAGAGAACTTGCGACTACAGCTGAAGCTTCAATCTCTGTTTTTGCACCAGAATAGAAGTCCAGAATGAATTTCGATAAGAAGAAATACTTCATCTCTCCAGATTACTTCCTCGAAGCAAAACAAAGGGCTTCAAACTGATCTTTGGCTACGAAAACAAACTTGACTGCTGCTATGCAAGACTGCGATTACTGCTTTGCTGTATTTCATTCAAACCAAACCAAACCCTAGGTGAAATCAATCAATGATGGGCTCATGCACACATCATCACGACACAGGGAGAAGATAAAATTGAGCAGAAATTATCATCATGGGGATCGAAATCCTTGTGCTCTGATACCAAATAGGAGTGCAACTTGGTTCGAGTAGACTTGAGAACCAGACCGTTTCAAGCAATTCAGTCTGGTCCGGTCCAGGCCAAACACTAATCAGTCTGGTTCTTGGGCCACAATTTTAAGAATCGATGAATTCGGTCCGGTCCATGGTTTAGGGGTTTCAGAACCGGCCCGTACTGAATTCCCGAATTACGAAAAAAAAATGATTATATATATAATTATATGTTATATTAATATATTATACTCCATATATAAGTATTATTGAATAAATAATAATACTTATTCAATAAAGTTATTACCTTAATTAAAAATAAAAAATAAAAAACCAAGAACCAAACTGTTTTTTCCAGTCCGGTCCAATACAATTTCCGGTCTGGTTCCGGTCCAATTTTTGAGGTCTCAAATTAATTCAGTCTGGTCCAGATGTACCCTTGGCCCGGACCGAGTTGCACCCCTAATACCAAATGATGAAAGCCAAACCAGAAAATCAACAATCTAGCAAGCAATTGCTAGAAAATGAGAGGGAAAGTGAGAGAAAGTTAAAGGAACTTTGATTTCTAGAGAGAGAGAGCTCTCAGCTCTTTAACAACTCATACAAAATGAACTATTCTTCAAAAACTGAATTGATCCAACTCTGATTGACTATTTATAGACATTCAAAGCTGTAACTACTCTCTAACTAGCCTCTAACTAACTCAAACTAACAAGTAACTAACTATAGAAGCTTCTACAACATACTAATACAACTAGGAAACAAATACAAGTAAAACAACACTTGTTAGAAGCTGCTGGACAGTATACTAGTATATATCAGCATGATAATTCAAGCACATCATTGCACCATGTGTCCTCCCTAGTAGACTTGTAGTATTATTGCTATTTCCTGCCTCAGGGTGGTTTCTCTTATTGCAAGTCATTCCATTCTTGATTTCCTGGTAGGGATTCAGGAAGTTGTTAAACGCATGTTTGTTTGCCATTTTTTTTTTTTTTTTTTTGTAGACAAGTAGATGGTTGCTATTGTATTTTTCATTTTTTTTTTTTCTATATGGGTAGATGATATTCATTTGCTTTGAATCCCATAATCTTGATTTTTCACCAACGGGAAATTTTTTTGGTTACACATTGGGATGTTAAGAATTTTGAGCTAAGTTCAGTCTGAAATGAATTAAACTACCGTTTAGGCTCTTGGCTGTAACTGATTTTGGTTTGGCCACTTTTCAAATTTTGATGCAACATGTGGAAGATGGAAAGTTACGTAGTGAGCCCTGCAGGGTTTGTTGAACATACTTCTTTTGCTTTCAATCTTAAATTACACTCCAATGCAAGTTTTATCATTCCTTGAAATTTTCTTTTGATATATGGAAGGGGTATTTCTCTTCTTGTCGTTTAACTCTTGTTTCCTGTGGCTGATGATATGATATATATTATATATATATATATGTATAGTTCTTGTTTTCATTTTTTATTTTCGTTTTAGTCAATGGCAACAAAGAAATTTTTTTTTTTATAAAGAAAAGGAGTACAAAATTGGACGAGAGGCTCAACAAAGATGGAAAGAGAAACTAAAAAAAGAAAATAAAACTGTCCCCCATCTGCCCTTCAATCAGTTTTAAATATGATAAATTTTCTTTATTTCAACATTCTGATATTGATGCTAAAATTATAATTATGTTCCTCAGGACGCGAAGGAGCATCTTGCTGCACTAGCTGACAAGCTGGGTCCATCTCTGACAGATATCGATGTATGGAAATCTCAATCCTGTGTTTTTTCTCTGTAGTTTCGAATCGTATTTAAGGAGGCCGTATAGGACACAGTGGCCTATGGTTCCCAACAAGTTCGGATGTTAGACTTCTCTTTGATGCTTATGCTGTCTCTTCTAAAAAAATAAAATAAATAAGTGGCCTATGGTTGTGGTATTTATTTATTATTATTATTATAATTATTCTTATCTTGTGTGTAAGGAGACTAGGGTCCCAACACCATGTTTTTTTATCATATGATACTAATGATTTTGTTTTCCTTTCAGTTATCAGTAAAGTCACCAGGAACACTTGCTGATGCTGCTGAACAAGGTGATGTATGCCAGGGGAAACTATCTCATGCAGTTTTTGATGTTAGTTGATCTTATTGAACCTATCGTTGTAAAGCTATAGCTCGAAAGCTGGCCTTACCTTCTATTCTATATTCTATCTATCTCTGTTTCAATTTTTCTTTAATTTATTGGACTTTATTCTGACCAATGGTGTTTAGTCATAATCTATAATTTGCCGTTCAATATTAGTATCTATAGACACAAACAGTGTTTAGTTAATACAATACAGTGTTTCCGTTAGGAAGTTAAAGGTAGTAGTATCACTGTTTATCATTTCTTTTTATGTGATTTGTAACACATAAAGTCAAATATAATTAACTGGAAGAAGCAAAATCTATGTTGGATCTTGGAGATATCAGTTTTTAGATAGATTACTGTAATATTCTTGGGTGTATTAGAGCTTGCTTGAGAAAATAGAATGTAATTCCAATTAGAGATGCTCTCTTCTGTTTGTTAACTATTTTCAGTAGGGTAGGAATTTTTTGCTTTCTCAAATATTAAATGTTACTGGGCACATATGTGAATGTGCTAGCTACACCTTGTATGTAGAGAAGCATTAAATAAGTGCCAAGTGATGCAAAGCTGTTAAACCATAATAACTGGTTTTTATTAATCATGACATCTGAGACATAAAATGCAAATGAGTTTAAAATTCTGTTGCATTAAATTTTCTTATCACAAGATGCTTATCCTGATCACTTTTTCTCCCCTGCCCAGTTTCTGATACTGCCATACTGGAACTTACATGTATTATTTTCCCCTGTTACTGGATGTTTTTGATTGGACATCCCCAAGTGACAAACGAGCACTCCTCTTAAATAAGGATCTATTTATTTGTTTATTTATTTATTTTTTATGAAGTAAGTATTGTATTGGTAGCAAAAGGGCAAAAAGATATTTATTTATCTTAAATAAGGAATTATTGTTCAAAACTACCCTTTAGCTCTATCATGATATGTACCTCCACAGCTGCACATTAAGTGTTTCAGAGCCTAAATTATTGGTGGTGTATTCATTTATCAAAACCAGAGGGTTTTTTTTTTTTTTTTTGATGAAGTAAAATATATTATAAACAAAAGCGCAAAAGCGCACATACAAAAAAACAACAAAAACCAGCCCCTGTACACTAGTGGTATATAGATAAACTGAAGGGCTAGGCTATCCAAAAAAGCTAAACAAGGCAAACACAAACAAAAATTAGACGTATCACCCCAAGCAAAAAGAAGGTCAGCAACATGATTTTCTAAATCTAACACTGTGTTTTCTCTATCATTAAAACTTCTATTGTTACGCTTTGACCAAACAACCCAGAAGATGACATGGGGAACAATTTTCCACACCCTTAACGCCTCCTTCTTACTGCTCCTGCAACTCCACGTATTCACAGTAGCAATAATATCCTTCGACGTAACCCACTTCAAACCGAATAAATGCAAACAATAGATCCATAACTGGTAAGTGACATCACAATGAATCAACAAATGGTCCACTGTCTCCCTTTGCTGTTTGCATAACACACACCTGTTAGCTAAGTGATACCCTCTCCTCTGAAGGTTATCCAATGTGAGACATTTCCCCCAACATGCTGCTAACCAGGTGAAAAAACAAACTTTGGAAGGAACATATGCCACCCAAATTTTAGAGGCAGGGAACCTAGCTCCCTCTCCCACCACCAATGAACGATAAAAAGATTTCACTGAAAACTCCCCCTTACAACCACCCCTCCACTGAATACGATCCTCCTCCCCTCTACTTACTTGAGAATCATAAACCTTCTCGAAGAAAGAGAAAACATCATCTAACTCCCAATCTTGTACATTCCTCCCAAGCATAACATCCCAGGAATGCAAGCCATTGGCCCAAACCAAAAAATCAGCCAACCATGCTTCCTTATTTAAGGATAAAACAAAAACAGAAGGAAACTCCTCTTTAAGAGGACGATCTCCACACCACACATCCTCCCAGAGGGTTTTTGAATTGTTGCCCTAATAAATCTGAGATATAAAGTCAATCTGCCTCACTTTTATGTCTTGTTATTTTTCTCTAGTTCAATCTTTTGATTCCATGTTCGTTAATTTTCTTATCCTAGATTATGATGAAAAGGCTGAAGATGCGGTTGACTATGAGGACATTGATGAGCAGTATGAGGGACCAGAGATTCAAGCTGCTTCTGAGGAAGACTATTTGTTGCCAAAGAAGCAATATTTTTCTTCTGAGGTTTCGGTGGCTACTTTAGAGCATACAGCTCCCGTGTTTGATGATGAAAATTATGATGAGGATGAGGAATTTGAAAAGGAACATGAGGTGGTGGAAAATATTCCTGAAGTTCAAACCATTTCTTCATCAGGTTTAGTATGGGATCCACAGTATCTATTAATTTGGTATCTTTTAGCCTCAATAAAAATATGTTACTATTATATCCAGTTTGCCATTTTGTTGAATCAGACTTTAATATTTGCTGCTTCTGCTTAGAAATTTTTAAATAGGTACCATATGTTTAATGACTTTTGGTGGCGTGACTTTAAATAATTACCTGCCTCTCAAAATGCAGTCTAATTTAGAAAATTAGGTACTCAACTATGATTTCCTTAGAATAAAAAAGAGTGGCAATAGCAAGTAATATTCATTTAATGTGCTTGTAGTATCATGTCAAGTGTCAACTATGTTTACTTGATGAGAATTTAAGCATTTAAGTGTGCCCCCCCACCCAAAATTCTTTTAGGCATAGCATCTTATTAATTGTAATTTTTGTATGGATTGCTCTCTGTTGGTACATACATTCAATTACTGTATGCAGTTTAGTTTTGTTATATTGTTGATTTTTGCCTGCTCAAATTTTATGGCTGCTCAAATGCAGTATTTCAAATTTTAATGAATTTGTTTTAGGGTCATCATAATTTATTTGTGTGTTGAAGCCTTTGATTGAAATTTATTCTGTTTATTAAGGGATACAAAGGAATTGAAATCAATTTTTTGCATTTGTGATAGCGTTTTTATGTTTTATTTGTTCTTTCAAACACTTTATAAAGTAGGGTTCAGTTAATGGCCTCACTTTTATTTGTTCTTATACTTGTGATATCTCCAAATCACGGTACCAACTTTATTTTTTGAGTTGTGTAAAATACAAATTGTCATTTACTGGGACATCCACGCAAGGTGGTTGTCCCAGTACCCAAAACCACCCACGCAAGGTGCCGTGTTTTGAAATAAGTTTCTTCTCATGTTCTCCATTTACTGGGACATCCACGCAAGGTGGTTGTCCCAGTACCCAAAACCACCCACGCAAGGTGCCGTGTTTTGAAAATAAGTTTCTTCCTCCTAACATCAGCTTTGGCTTTGTGTTTAACGTTGCATTTCTCACCCTCGGACCCTTTAAGAGCGTGCACATCCTCCATTAATTCACTCACATGCCTTTCATTATTATATGT
This sequence comes from Liquidambar formosana, assembly GCA_039720395.1. Taxonomy (NCBI): domain Eukaryota; kingdom Viridiplantae; phylum Streptophyta; class Magnoliopsida; order Saxifragales; family Altingiaceae; genus Liquidambar; species Liquidambar formosana. Next base: position 189,096 of record JBBPBK010000215.1, on the reverse strand, counting down.
AATCTTTGGAAAAGGTAAAGAAGCTTTTCCTAAACCACTTGCAAACTTAGAACCCAAATCACCACACACATTTTTCCAATTTCTAAAGAAAAGAGCCACTAAATTTCTCTCCTTGATGCTGCCAATGGAGATTATCCATCCCCAAAAGAGGTATTTAATACGTAACCTTGATAGGAGATGCTTTCTTGGGTTCCTCATCAAAGCAAGATGGCATATTGTGCATTTAAGGGAATGCAGAAGGTAAATAATAAGGAAATCCATCAAAACATGGCTCATGTGGATTGGAATTTTCTTGATTATTTGATACAAAACAAAGGTTTTGGTATTAGATAGAGGAAATGGATGAGAAGATGCCTTAGTTCTATGAACTTTGCTGTGATGGTGAATGGTAAGCTTAGAGGGTGGTTCAAGGCTTTGAGAGGTCTTAGGCAAGGGGATAGTTTGTCTTCGTTCTTGTTTACTCTCATGGTGGACGGTTTGAGTAGAATGGCTGCTAAAGCAGATGGGGAGAAAGTTGTGAGAGGTTTTGAGGTTTGGAGAGAGAGAGAGAGTTAGGGTGTCCCACCTTAAGTTTGCGGAGAATGTGTTGAACTTATCCCTTCTAGTGAAATGTTTTGAGATGATATCAGGTTTGGAAGTCAATCTAGCAAAGATTTCCTTAGGAGGGTTAATATGGAGCAGAATAAGTTAGAGAGGTGTGCTTCCCTAATTGGTTGTGCTGTTAGTGTTTGGCTTATGAAGTACTTAGGTATGCCCCTAGGTGGTAACCCTTTGTCTAGGAGCTTTTGGGATGGGGTGGTCGATAAGATTGGTAAGAGATTAGATGGTTGGAAAAGAGCTTACATTTCTAGGGGAGGTAGGCTTACATCTTACTATAGTTAGCTCCATATTAGCTTCTATTCCGACTTATTATTTGTCCCTTTTTAAAATTCCTAAGAATGTGGCTAATAGAATTGAAAAGTTGCAAAGAGATTTTTTATGGGAAGGTAGTGGGGAAGGGAAGAAAGACCATTGTGTGAATTGGGAGATGGTGTCTTGCCCTAAAGATAAAGGTGGTCTAGGACTAGGCAATGTTGTCTCTAGGAATGTCGCTCGCACCGGTAAGTGGTTGTGGAGGTTTCCCATTGAACAAGGTTCTTTATGGCATTCTGTTATCAAGAGAAAGTACTGCATTTATGATAACATGTGGGATTCTCATTCTGTGGATAGGGAGACCTTTTGGTGTCCTTGGTAGTTTATCTCTCAAGGCTTCCTCGTTTCCTGAACTGCATTAAGCTCATTTTGCGTAATGGAGCTTATATTCGCTTTTGGGAGGATGTGTGGGTAGGAGAGAGGCCTTTGGCCGAGGTTTACCCCCATTTATTTTATCTTTCTCGTGCTAAAGGTGCTCTCATCGCTGAGATTGCCTCCTTTGATGCCAATTCTTCTAGTTGGACTTTTCACTTTTCCCGCAATTTGAATGATAGAGTTAGAGGCTTTGGCATCTCTTTGGGTGTCCATTCAGGGTCTCTTTCTTTTGTCTTCTAGCACTAATAGAAGGTGTTGGACTCATCATTCGTTTGGTATCTTTTCTTGTAAATCATTTTTTGATTCTCTAATTGAGGATCCTACGGTTCCTTTTTTTTCCCTGCTAGAAAGATTTGGAAAGCAATCGTCCCTCTCAAGGTTAAGATCTTGGCCTGGTCTGCAACTATTCAGAAGACTAACACTAGTGACATGGTTCAGAGGAAAAGACTGACATATTGTCTGTCCCCGGAGTGGTGTATTCTTTGTAGGAGGAGAGCCAAGTCGGTAGACCATCTCTTTTTGCACTGTGAGATGGCTTTGGATTTTTGGCAAAGGCATTTTGTTTTGGTTGGAGTTAGTTGGGTTAGACTAGAGCATATTTCTAGCATGTTTGAAGTATATTTTAGAGGTTTCGGTAGAAGCAAGAAGGCCAGAGTTCTGTGGGATTGTGCATTTATGGCTATTCGGTGGGTGATTTGGTTGGAGTAGAATGCGAGGATTTTCAAAGACAAGATGGAAGAGAAGGAAGGGATGTGGGATATGCTTTTTTTTTTTTTTGCTTCCTTATGGGTTTCGGTAGACAAATCTTTTGAAGGTGTTCCTCTCTTTTTGAACATGAGGAATTGGATCAAGATTTGTCTCTTGAAGAGCATTAAGAGAAGGGGTAGGGGAGGTCATTTTTATCCTCCTTGAGTGCCTTTTTTCTTTTTTCTTTTTGTTGGGTAGTTATGGTTGTTTCTGGTGGCCTTTGTTTTGGCTGTTTTTGGTTCGGCCCTTTGAAGGAAATCTCTTCCTTCTTGTGTTTTTCCTTTTGTGATTGATACAAAGTCATTTCTTATTAAAAAAATAAAAAATAAAAAAAAATCCGTCAAAACATGGCTTTAGTTACTCAAAAACAGTGCTAGAAAATCCATCGATTCCTTCATTTTATACCTTGTCAACATCAAATTCTTGCCCACAATCTTCATCATCATCATAGGGATCAAAAATAGGGGTTGCTTCAAAGTAATCCATTGAAATTTCAATGGAAACTTTTTCTTTGTCAACAAAGCATCATTCTTATTAAACACAAATGCCTCGTTACCATCCTCATCAAACACAGGCCTCCTTGTGATAATTATCAAACACGGGGGCTGCATACTCTAAAATATCTACTGATTCTTCTGTAAGAAGACTTCCTTCTTTGTCACATCACAATTGTTGAAAGAAACTTGAATTTCTTACCCCTTGCAATCTTCATCATCATCATAGGGATCAAAAATAGGGGTTGCTTCAAAGTAATCCATTGAAATTTCAATGGAAACTTTTTCTTTGCTCAACAAAGCATCATTCTTATTAAGCACAAATGCCTCATTACCATCCTCATCAAGCACAGGCCTCCTTGTGATAATCATCAAACACGGGGGGCTGCATACTCTAAAATATCTACTGATTCTTCTGTAAGAAGACTTCCTTCTTTGTCACATCACAATTGTTGAAAGAAACTCGAATTTCTTACCCCTTGCAATGCTCATTGATTATTTCATAGCCAATTGGCATATATTGAATGGGAAGAAATTATCTTGAAATTTGCTCTTCATCTTGTCCCATCTTTGAATCTTTTCTTTTCCACTCCAGTGGCGAGATTGTTACAAATGCTTCCACCAATCGAACGCACTACTTTGAAGGTAAGTCTTTGCTATTTTGACCTTTCAATCTTCCGATATGTCATGATAAACAAATACTCTCTCAGGAGAATCCATGCAAGAAAATCATCTGGATCAAGGCTTCCCTATAAATCCAGGATTTAAATGTCATAAAGAGGCATCAAATACCTCATGAGGAAGATGTAGCCATTGGCTATGTCCCTCAAAGCCTCAATTTGTCTCCTCAAGTCACCAATTTCATCTTTCTGCGGCTGGTATTGTTGGTTGGTGTCATTTCTACTGATATAAGCTTGATATTCAGCCCCAAGATCTATGTTCATAACGTTTCCTCTTCCTCTACCCCTCCTACCATGACCACAGTGTGCCTTAACAGCAATAGGTACTAAAAAATAAGGTCTGAAATTAGAAGAAATTGTAGCCGACAGCAGCAATGTGAAAGAAACTCCTAATGAAAGCTGTGCAGCACTCAAGCAGGAGCTTCAATTCAATAAAAGATGGCCAATGGCAGAGCACAACAAGAAGGCGATGACAAAACAGGCCCTAGCTGACTCAGATCGACTCCATATCAATTGAATCCTCCCATTCCACTGTTACCGCTGTTTGGTGAACACAGGACTGATCGAGAACTCCTAGCACCTCTACTTCTTGGACTGGTGGACTAATAGATCCCTAACAGGCTTTGATCAAACTAGCAATAGCTTCGATTGTGGACAAAATCACTACTTCAGGATTAAATGATAACAGTAAGATCAAATCTGACTGTCGACTGATCTTATCAACTCTAAACACAGCTATAGGGAGTCACGATCCTTAGGAAACATACAATGTGCTTTCATGAACCAAACAGAGACCTCAAAATGAACTTTGGTTTCCAGGAGAGGTTCGAGTGTTCAACTACCTCTAGATTATGTTCCGATCAATCCTAGGTAAACCCTAAACAAATCGATCAAAGCTGACGATTCTTCTCTTCTTCACGACACAAAAATAGAGGAGAAACAGAGCAGAATATTGGTCGAAATCGAACTCTAAAAACATATGATCATAATAGCAGTTTTGACAGAAGCCTTCGACCTTGAATTTTTACAGGTTGAGGCTCGATCTTCTGCGATTGGTTCTGGCAGCAAAGATCATTCACTTTAATGGAGGAATCGAGCAACTAAGGGATGCTGAACTGAGTTTTAAACATAAGATGAAGTTTGATTACTATGTACTAGGGTTTCGACCAAACTCTAGGCAGCTCTAGATTGATTTAACCAAGAACCGAAGCTCATCTATTCATCACAACACTTTGTTAACAACATGGTGTGTAGCTGGTGGTTAGAGCCAGTGGACTCTTCATTGTCCCCATCATAGAGAGGTTCCTGGTGCCTCAATGATTGGCGTTGTTGGCCATGATCTCTGGGCCAATAGCAGACATAGTTTTTTTTTTCTTTTTCTTTTAGGGCTCGGTCTTTTTTTATATTTAACTTGGATGACAAATCAAATTAATTGATGAAAGTGTAATCAATTGTTGAAAATGTAATATAGAATTAGCATGTTTGACTATGTTAAGTTTCCAACCTAAAAGCCTAAGTTTATAGTTGGAGTGCCCAAACAGGTATATGAAGCAATGTCAAAGTTTATAATTAACCAATGTGGGATGTAGTATTTTTCCAATACTCGCCCTTAGGTACAGGCCTAATAAGATATAAATGGGCCTATCATATGGACAACAAAGATGGGCTCGCAAATGAAACAGCCCAAAGAACAACAATAACAATAACGTGCTCTGATGCCATGTTAATTTTTCAACCTAAAAGCCTAAGCTAATAAGTGGAGGCTCAAACAGGTATATGAAGACATGTTTACTCGATATTTAATATATCAATAGTTCCCCTCATGTGCAGGCCTAATAAGATTCAAATGGCCTATTACGTAGACAACAAAGACTGAGCTCACTGAATGTAATGAGCCTAAGAATGACATGCTCTGATACCATGTTAACTTCCCAACCTAACAGCATAGCCTTATAGGCGGAGTGCTCAAATAGGTATATGAAGCAATGTCAAATTTTATAATTAACCAATGTGGGATGTGGTATTTTTCCAATAGACTACTAGGAGATCGATTGACCATTTCTTGTCCCCACTCAAGAAAAATGCTCCGCCATTGGTTTTTAAATTATGACAACTTCTTGGGTAATGGACCTTTTTTCGAATGAGTATTTATACAAGCAAGACAAAACAAAAAGGAGCCTCTAGTTTTAGAGCTTCAGAGAATCTTAAAAATATATGGACCGAGAACTCTAATTCCACACCCACTAACCCTTTGAATGATTTTGTAGAAGAAGCTTTTTTCGTAAAAAGAGGCTCCAACTTGATCAATGAAGCTTCAATTTCATAAAAAAAATTATTGTTTCTCTCCTTCCAAATGCATCGACAAAGAATATTAGGAACCACTCTCCAAATTATGTAATGGACCATTCTATTGTTTTTGAAATCTTCTTTCAGTCTTGAGTCTTGACCATTCAATCCATTTAGCCTCATTTAGATGCGTGTATTAGTGTATATAAGTACACACACACACATATGATGCATATATGTATACTGAGTCCCTTTAATATCAAGTGTACTTGATGCAACTTTGCATCAAGGGTACTCCAAAACTCTTACCCGCTACTCGTATGCAAAACCAATAGTTGGATTAAATTCAATTCATATGTAGGTTATGCATTCCAAATATCATATTAATCCAAGATTAAGAGCTACTTCATCCATAAATGTTCATAAATGAGCGATTGCTATTAATTAAAAAATGTAAGTTTTGGATCAAATAGCAATCAGTCTCGGATGAACTTGATTTTTGGCATGGATTGCCTACATGAGAAGGCTACCAATCCAACGGTTGGTCTCGCAAAATACGAGTAGCGGGTAAGAGATTTGGAGTGCACTCATGGTCTTAAATATCGGATATATCACCAATATATCGATATATCGGTGCGATACAAATTCCGACGTATTTATCTTTTGAGCAACTTATTGGAGATATTATCGCCAATATATCGATAATATCTATAATATCGGTAAAAATCGAGAAAAAAAGGTTTAATACCGACGACATTATTCGATATATCGAAGATATTTGTTGGATTGTTTTTACTTTGGTGTACATAGTTGTTTGGCTCCCATACACGCAACTGCCGGAGAAGAAGGAAAAAAAGAAGAAGAAGCTGCCATTGCCGGAGAAGGAGAATAAGACGAATACACTTTACATACCTGGAACAAGCTGTTGCCACCATCCTTGTTGGTGCCGTTGCCATTGTCCTAGCCATCGACGTCACCGCCAAACCTCCATGGAAGCTTCTTTGAGCTTTTGTGTTAAGCCCCTTCTTATTTGTCCAGCCCTCACATGACTAATAAGTGATAACTTATCACTTATAAGAACCTTTTAAAAGAATAAATAAACCTTTCTTTCTTTCTTTTTTAATAAAAGGTCCACTTTTTACATAATTTTGCCAATGCTACCTTTAGCTTTGTAACCTTTTCAAAAAGACCCCTACTCATTTTTTATATTTTTTTTTGTGGTTATAATTTTATTTTAGTCTTTTAATAATAAATAACTATGTTTAGCCTTTTCACATATTTTAAGTATAATTTCCAAGTCAATGGCCTTTGGTCTAATGGCACCTTATATGTATCTTAACTCTTTAATGATAATTGACATTTAGATGTTGAGTTTGCATAAATTCGTAATTTTTAATTTCTCAGTGCGATACACTTTTTATACCCTACACAATGGGTAATAGTCTTAAGTACCATTTAAATTGCAATCTTTTGATTCTAAATTGGGTATTTGGGTCTAAATCAATGTTTTCCAAAGTTTCAGTAAAAATTTCCATGTTTAACCTAATAAAATCCGTCATATCTCTAAATTGATACCGATATTTTGATATATCTATCGATATATCTGATATATCCGTATTTTTAGACTATCGATATATCCATTAGTATGGATATTTAAGTCCTTGACTGTGCACTTGATGCAAAATTACATCAAGTGTACTTCATACTAAAAGGACTCTAAGTATACTTCAACCAAAACCAGTCTTCTCCTTTACATAAGAAGGGGCTGTTGGAAGCAGGATTGGTTTGGCTGGTTAGTATATTTGCCTAAATGTTGAACTAGTAGGGTGCTTAGCTCTCTAACAACTTTTGCATTTTTTTTTTAATGAATTTTTCATTGTAAGCATCTGTTTTCTTCTGGTTGAGTGGGATTAATTAAGTGAAACTGAAAGGAGATTGCATATTAACCAAAAAGTTTTTGAGATAAATTAAATAATACATTATTATCTATTTGAGATAATAATTTGAGTGTGGTAATAGAAAATCGATAATGTGAAAACCTGTTGTGTTTAGTAATTCTTACAATTGTTAAGCCTATATAATTTGTACATGTGTTGGCATGTTTGCTTTGCCTTAGAAAATCCAGTAATTTCTCACCATTGAACATTTTTCTTAGCTTTACATTTTAATGCTTGACTTATTTAAGCACTGTTTCAGGTGAGCAGGGTGAGTATCTTACGGTGGTTACAAAATCTCCTGAGGATGATCTACAGCTTGGTTCTTTTGAAACTGAAAATTTGGCTGTTGATATGACAGATTTTCAGGTGAGATTGAAATCTCTCTCTCTCCCTCTCAAATTCGCTATATTCAAATACTTGTTTTCCTTCCCTCCAATTTTAGAATGTTCTCATTTTCTTTGATGTTGAAGTTGCTTCTAGTTTGATGTGTATCAAGCACATAATATTTCCGCCAATTCTTGAATACCTCTGACTTTGTTTATGCCAAATATTTTGAATTGTTAATGGAGTATTACTTTTGTATTTTGAACACCATTATGAAGCTGAGACCTGATGTTCTTCCTAGAAAGGCATGAAGGAAAGAGACAGACTAAAATGTAGATAAAATTGTTGATGATTACAAATGTTGAACTGTATTTTGTCTCTTTATTTGTGCATGCCTTTATTTGGTGACGGGGTAATTGGAGCACTGTCTTTAAAATAAACTCTTTGATAAGTATATTTTTTATCTTTGCCTCTTTATGTGCCATAATCTGCACTGGTAAACTGTGTAGCCACTGCACCTTTTATCTTTTGGAGCTTACCCTTTAAGTAATAAGTTACTTCTGTTCATCAACTAGATTTTTTGCTTAATACATCTACTTATTTCTTTCCACATGAATGATGATCTTTAAACTTGAAGCTCTTATTTATTTATAATTTTGTATATTTCTTTGGTACTCGAGGTTCGAACCCTAAACCTATCCCATTCCTACCTCTTTACTACCTAGGCCTATAGGCTTTAATTTATTTAATTTTCATGTGAATGGTGATGTATTAACTTAAAGATTTTAGATTGCCACTTAATGCTAACTAACCCTTATTTTAGCTGTTTTCCTCGCTAATTAGATTAGATGAACTAATACAAGAATAGAGAAAAGAAGAAGAAGAAGAGAAAGGAAGAGAAGAGAATGCCTGAGAAGTAGAGATTAGGGTCTATTTGGCCATGTTCTTATAAAGTAGTTCTCAAAAAACGTGTTTTAAGTGAGGACATCTTGTCTAAAAGCTTTTGAGAAAGCTGCTATATTCATTAACGTGAATCTGAAAATTACAAAGTATATAAATACTAGAAACCCTATACAAGAGAAATACCAATAATACCCCTAATATATGAAATAAATACAAATATATTCTAACACCCCCCTTAAACTCATGATGTGATCGTGGGAAGCATCGAGAGTTTGCTAAGAAGAAAACGGAAGCGTGTGATGGTGTGTGACTTAGTAAAGAAATCGGCCAACTGCATGATGGAAGTAACAAAGGGCAAGGAGAAAGTTCCGAGCCGAAGATGATGACGCACAAAATGACAATCAATCTCAATGTGTTTAGTGCATTCATGAAAGACAGAATTATGCGCAATCTGAATGGCACTCTTGTTGTCACAGTACATCGAAGTAAGGAGATGAAGATGGAACACCCAAATCAGTGAGCAACTAACGCAACCAAACAATCTCAACAATAGTAGTAGCCATAGCTCGATACTCGGCCTCGGCAGAGGAAAAGCAACAACACTTTGTTTCTTACTCCACCAAGAAACCAAAGAGTAACCCAGAAAGACACAAAAGCCAGTAGATTGACGATCCTTAGCATCGCCAGCCTAATCAGCATCAGAAAAAGCTCGAAGCTCTAAAAAAGAAGTGGAGGAAAACAACAAACTCTAATGAAGAGAGCCGCGAAGATAACGTAAAATACGAAGAAGGGAAGCCCAATGAACTGAAGTCGAAGCAGAGCCAAACTGACTAACAACATGCACTACATAGGTAATATCAGGGCATTCATAGTGAGATGGACCAGACTACAAACAAGCACTTAATACAAATTAGGATCTGTTAGTAAAACACCATTAGTAGATGTAAAATGAACATTAAGCTCAATAGGAGTGTCAACAATCCGAGAATCAGAAAGCTGGGCCCTTTGTATGACATCAGCAGCATACTTGGACTAAGAGAGAAGATACCTTAGGGAGACGAAGTGACATCAATTCCAATAAGGTAACGAAGCGGACCAAGATCTTTTATTTCAAAGTGATGCTGCAATTGAATTTTGAGAAGAGAAATCGCAAGTGTGTCATCACCAAAAAGAATCATATCATCAACATATAGTAAAAGAACTATTTGCCCTACAGAAGTAGAACGAAGGAACAAAGCAGTAGAATCCACATCACCAGAAGTTGAAGAGGGCTCAACTGAGGTAGTAGGAGGAGCAAGATTTGTAATTGAAGGAGCTTTGTTCTTGCAAGAATACGTATGCATAATAATAGGAGGATGACAACTAGATAAAGGAGACATAGAGGGGAGATCAGAGGGAGCTAAATCACTGATATAAGAGCCAGAAGGAATAGTAACAGGAAAGGGATCAAGATAAACAAGATCAGATTAAGAAACAACATTTATGGCAGAGGGAATAGAAAAGAAAGGAATATGATTAAGAAATATTGCATAACGAGAGACATACAATTTTCGGGCAATAGGGTTATAACAATGATAACCCTTTTGACCATCACTATAACCAAGAAATACACACATCACTAATCGAGCAGATAGTTTAGTGCGTGCAACCTGGGGTAATAGAACAAAACAAGTACAGCCAAAAATACGTAATGCATAATAATTAGGAGACCTACCATACAATCGTGTAAAAGGAGAGAGGTTAGAGGTGACAATAGAAGAAATGCGATTGATAAGATGCACAATAATAAGAAGAGCCTCCCCCCAAAAGGAGCTAGGCACAGATGTAGAAAATTACAAGGAACAAGTAGTTTCCATGATGTGCTGATGCTTACGCTCAGTAACACCATTGTGTTTAGGAGTATCAATACAGGAGAACTGCTGAATTGTGCCATTAGAGGTTAACATGTTGAGAAAATTAGTCTCTATATTTCCCACGCAAATCACAGTGAAAACATTTAATAAAAGCATAGTAGGCAGCAAAAGTAGACAGAATTCAAACAGGAAACCACTGCAATCAGAAATATCATGACTATACAAATTCTCTAAAACACGAGTCGAAACTAAATACTTCAAACGGAACCTGAAACATGTCCAAGGCGAGAATGCCACAAATAAAAACGGGATGACTTAGGATTTAAATGGAAAAAAAACAAATCTACTATAGAAGCAGCCAAGGCAGGAACATGCAACTCCTCTAGCATATACAGCCCTCCCACCTTACGGGCCGGTCGTCTGGAGTGAGTATCCTACATAGTACAACCAGTGGAAAAGAAGTGAACAATGTAGTCAGTATCAGAAAGTTGACTAATTGAAATTAAATTCAAAGACAACTGAGGAATACAATAAAGTAAAGAAAGGTAGGATGTCAAAATGGATCCAACACTTGCCAAAGGCATAGATGTGCCATTAGCAGTCATAATAATAATTGAAGGAGGAAGAGAAGAACAAATAAATAGAGAAGGATCATGAGTCATGTGATGTGTAGCACCTTGAATCAAAGACCCATGTAGATTGAGATATACCTGAAGGAAGTGAGGACAAACCTACAAAAGGTGTGACAGATAGAGCATTAGGCTGAGAAGAAACAAGAAGCTTCTGCAAATGTTCTGCTATAATGGCCAAAGAAGGATTTGGTTGACCATTAGTAGAGGGGGCAATAGTGGTTGTATATTGGGCACCACTTTTCTTCTAAGGCTGATATGAATTAGAAATCTGTTGAGATGAGCCAGACGGCTGTCGACTCAATAGTTTAGGGCACTAAACCTTCCAGTGACCCTTCTGATGACAGAACCTACAGTTATCCATGGCTATTTTTGGTTTCCGTGTGCTAGTCTGAGGCTTGGGAGGAACTACACACACTGATGGAGTAGGCAATAGAAGCAACCCTTTTTTGGATTTAAACGAGTTTCCTCTTCCAACAACTCATTAGCCACTGAATCAACGGAAGGGAGAGGAGTACGATGAAGTATAGTAGCATGAAGTCCCTCAAACTCATCTGAAGGGCCATAAGAAACTAAATAAGTCACTTCTCCTCCCTAGAGGTGCAATACACAGTGTTCACATTCAATTCCTTGGGTTATGAAAGAGCCAATTGATCCCAAAAACTAGTCATAACTACAAAAAAATCTTGAATGCTTTGGTTCCCTGAGGAGTTTCCCTTATGCCATGTTTGAATTGATACCTCTTTGCAAAATTGGATTGAACATATACCTTGGACAAATAATCCCAAATTTCATTGGCGGTAGAGAACTTAGCCAATTGCATTCCAATAGATTGTTCAATTGAATTATTTATCCAAGTAATAATGTTAGCATTGTTCATTTCCCATACTGAAAGTAACTTTTCAAATTTTTCAATCTTGGCATAACTTGGTTTCTTAAAAGTTCCAGTCACATAACCCCACATATTCTTGCCTATTAAAAAAATTCTTTACAACATAAGCCCAATAGGTGTAGTTATCACCTGTCAATTTGACACTAATTGCCTGAAGAGAGTCTGAATTTCCATTAGCCATGAATAAGGTTAATCAAGTAATAAGAGAAATTAAAGGACTGATTCCAAGGAGAGAGTTGTGACTGTTGCAAGCTACTGCTATGGACTTGCAAGTTGCGACTGATTCCGAAAGTGCAAAATTGGGGCTAGGGCTTGCAATAGACTTGCGACAAAAGGAGAATCAATAAAAGAAGCTACAAGAGAGACGAAGAGAGAGAACTTGCGATGGGTGTGTTGATGCTTGCGATTGAGAGAGAAGAAGTTGTGGTTGGAATAGACAGCAAAGAGCCTACGATTGGGTGCAATGGGGTTTGACAAGGCTTGAATGCTTCAATGAGAATGGTGCGATGTGCGATTGGAGTGAGATGCAACTGTGATTGGGTCTCGATTGCAATAGGCAAGCTGCTATGGGTCTTGCGACTGATGTGCAAAGAGGATAAGTGCGATTGATGTGTGAAGGAAGCAAGGAGATTGACTGCTAGGTCCTGCGATGAGTTTGAATGGTGCGATTAAGGGGTGCGACTGAGTGCAATTGGTTGCGAGGAAGTCAATCGTGGCTGCGATTGGGTGCGACAATCTCAGATGACTTCAATGTGATTGTTTTAAAAGAGAGAGAAGACAAATAGGTGCTTTACGAAATCCATTGGCTCTGATACCATGAAAGCTTTTGAGAAAGCTGCTATATTCATTAACGTGAATCTGAAAATTACAAAGTACATAAATACTAGAAACCCTATACAAGAGAAATACCTATAATACCCCTAATATATGAAATATATAAAAAGCCAAGGAATAGCTCGGGTTAGAGAGAGAAGCTCTCGACGCATTTTAGTTTTTTTTATATTGCTAATGTGCACCTATTCTAGACGATTCTCCTTTTCGATGAGTCTTGATCAGATCTACTAAGGATACCGCAAGATCACACAGCTTCTCCGTTCCCCTCCGTTCTCCTCCCTTGGAGGGGATTAGATATTCCTTCCCTTTTATGGTCTCTAGGGCTCTCGCGATTTTTGGTTTGGAGGGGATTGGATCTTCCTTCCCTTTTCTAGTTTCTAGGGCTCTCACGATTCTAGGGTTCTCGTGATTTCTAGTTTCTAGGGCTCTCGCGATTTTTGGTTTGGTAGATACAGTGTTGACGATGAAGAAGTTGACGATTATACACAAGTTCGACGCAAGAGGGCTATCATGAAAATGGAGAGGGCATACGAGAACAGATTTCTGCAGATCGACACTAAATCTTTCGATCTGGTGAAATCTGGTGATGAAGTGAAGATCACTGAATGTGGTAGGGGTTTCTCCAGATTCATCTAGCTTGGAGGCAAAGGGCTCAAATGGCTAATCAAGGGTCTAGATTTGGTAATTGACAATAGACCTGTCTCGACTAGCACTTGGTACTTGGGAGGAAGCTGATAGAACCTTCTAGTTGGACAGTCGTAAGAATAGCTATGGAAGGTACCTAGTGTTGTGTTCAGCAGTCAAAGACAGGAAACGATTCTTGGTCGTATTCCCTTAAGGTTTCAAAGGGGAAGGATGGTGTGCTTTAGTAAAAATTTTGAAAGGTTGGAGGCTAAGATCAGGGATGAGAATCACTGTTCAAAAGGAAACCAGTTTTCGCAGAGCAGATTTGAGCTACAAGCAAGCAGCGATGACTCGGGAATTTCTAATGGAAGGGCTCTGTGGTGTCAACGGCATAGAAGGAGAGGTGACACTCGAGTTGGACCAGATTCAGGTGAAAAAAAGGGTGGAGTTTCTCAAGAAGTGCTTAACTGGTACTTTTCGTGAAGATGTTGGCTCGATCGAAGAAATTGAAAGATGGGCTAACAATTCCTAGAAAGTGGCATCAGGGGTAAGGGTCTCCAGACTTATAGATGGGGGTTTGCTTTTCTGGTTTCCTTCAGAATCAGAAGCACTGCCGAATCCTTCTTAGCAGATCTAGAGTGAAAGGGATTTCTTTCTGGATCTTGATCTATGGAATCCAACCATGGAGGGTAGGGCTACGGCGTTGAGGGCCGGAATTAGGTGGCTGCGAATAGATGGCCTGCCGCTACATCTATGGAGCCAGACTTGTTTTGTACCATCGGTGATATGTGTGGAGGCGTTGTGGCGGTGGAGGATACTCTTCACCCGGTTATGGAGATCAAAATTATGACTAGAAGGGTGGGTTATCTTCCAAAGTTTGTCAAAATTGCAGCTTTGGGTATCACCTATACGATTTCAATTTCAGAAATACAAGGGGTCCTTGGAACTTCGTCCGAGGGAGATGTTTCACAGGGGCAGAGACCTTCATGTGCTAGGCTGGGGATGAGTAGAGACGAAGGCTCACAGTACCCTCAAGACACGTGGCAAATTGTGGAGTCCTCTAGGAGGCAAAAATAGCACAGAGATGGACGGGGTAGGAGAAATTGTCACACAGCTGGACAACACTTCTCAATTCAAAATTCAAGCAATGTGGGCCTGGTTAGACATGGAAGTGAAAACAAGTGCCTAAGCCAGACCAACAGTGGAATGGAAAGAAAAAATAAAAGGAAAGGCCAAATGCAATAACCATGGAATTGGGCCCCACGTTTCAGGCCCCAATCACTCTAATAGGGCCTCATTTATGATGGGTGAGAGTTCTAAAGAGAGCTCTAAAGAGAATGGCAGGCCAGGCCCAGTGAGAAGCCTGCTTGCTATCCTCCATCTAATGAGCCAGTGGATAATCATATACCCCATGTGAAGCCTAGGCAGTAACCAAATGGGCAAGCTAAATCTCCATCTTCTTATTCTGAAAGATCTAAGAACCTTTTAGACACAGATGGAGGCGCATCGGTGATAGAAGCAAGCAAAGACAGTGGTCACTTAAATTCTACATCTACATCTTTTGCCCTCTACAAGCGCTTATGGCATTCCACCCCATCAGGTAGGCTTCACTCCTTACCTTCCATCCTTCCCCGCCTTAGACCCTCCTCTTTTCCTCATTCTCTTGAGTTGGGTACTGGAAGACATCAGCCTACCAAATCCCTAGTTATTGTTGATGGTGGTAGTATAGGGATGGAGAAAGCGATTGCAGACTATGGGGAGAAAGAGGTCTCTATAGATGATTCAAACAGAGAAGACGAATACTACGGTGATGGGCTAATTCACGATATGAGGGATGCGATTGTGGAATGTTGGGAAGATCGTGCGGAGTTTAGTGAATTTTTCGGGGAGGAAGTTTTCTCAGAACCACTAGTTTGCACCCCCCTGGTTGTCGTAGAGCCTGAAGCTACTGGGAATCAGTTACTGCTAAATTACTTTGATATAGATAGCGATACAGATACCAGCCAACCAGAAGTTTCTGAATGGGTTAAAAAGAAAATAGGTGCTTCAGTAAATTTTTAGGGTTGTCATGCGAAGGATTTGAGGATGAGGTGTTGAAGCTATTCTCTGCTATTGAACATAATTGGAGAGGCAGCAGATGCTCTACGCCTCCAGGCCGGAAACATAGGACGGAAAGCAGAGGCAGTAGGGAGCTTAAAAAGTTGCACTGGACTATCAAAGAAAGGGGAGGCAGTGAAAGTGGCAAAAGGGGACAGGGGAATAGGAAAACAGAATTGTTGTCTATAGCTTATAAATGAGAATTATTCTTGGAATGTATGGGGTATTAACAATAAGGATAAAAGAAAGGAAATTAAGGTAGCTTTCAAGAAGTGGAAAGCAGACATAGTAGTGTTACAGGAAACCAAAATGGAGGAGATAAATAGGGCCGTGATAAGAGATTTATGGTCATCTAGATTTGTGGAATGGGAACAGCTTGGAGCCACCGGTACATCAGGTGGCGTGGTTTTGTTATGGGACAATAGATTATTTTCAAAGATTGATGTTATCGTTGGGCAACACTTAGTATCCTGCCTCTTTCGTGATGCTAAGAATGGCTTGGAGTGGTCTTTCTCCAGTGTATATGGTCCGAATGATGCAGTTAGTAGAAGGGTTTTATGGGAGGAATTAGAGAGTTAAGGCGGAATGGTTGGGACCGTGGTGCATTGCTGGGGACTTCAATGTGGTCCGATTCAGCTCAGAAAGATCTAGTGGTGCAGTCTCTGCATTAGCCATGCAAGAATTCTCTGATTTAATAAACATTAATGAATTGATGGATCCGCCATTGTTGGGAGGTCAGTACACTTGGTCTAACAAACATCACCCTCCTACCTTATCGCGACTGGACAGGACAGATTCTTATTTTCAGGCTGGGATGAATGCTTCCCTAAAGGAGTGCAATTCATTTTGCCTAAGCTTTGCTCAGACCATTCTCCCATCCTTCTGGATATTGATGGGCTGAATAGGAAGAAGGGCCCCTTCAGATTCGAGAATATGTGGCTTAAGGTTGACGGATTTGTTGAATTAATTCAAGGCTGGTGGGAGTCCTTTTCTTTCTCAGGATCCCCTAGCCACGTGCTTGCTTCCAAACTCAAAGCCCTCAAGAAGGAGTTGATTCGCTGGAACCGAGAGGTTTTTGGTCGCTTGGAAGTTTCTGAGTCCAAAATTTTAGATGAAATCAAAGCACTAGACCAAAAGGAGGAAGATGGGAGGCTCACCAATGAAGACCTTAACAGAAGGGCAGAATTGAAAATGGAATTCTCAAAGCTAGCTGAATTAGAAGAGGCTAGTTGGAGGCAAAAATCAAGAGAAATTTGGTTAAAGGAAGGTGATAGAAATACAAAGTTTTTCCACAAAATGGCAAACACCCACAACAGAAGGAACTTTATTGGTAAAATTAGAGTGGATGGGATTGAGTATAAGGAGGAAGAGGAGATTGCCACTGGCATTTTGCAGTTTTACCAGAACTTATTTTAAGAAGCAGTTGCTTGCCGTCCTCTGTTAGATGGATTACAATTTACTACTTTAGAAATGGGGGAGGCTGAAAGTTTAGAATTGAAATGGGACAAGGAGGAGGTTTGGGCAGCGGTACTTAGCTTGAATGGCAATAAGGCGCCTGGTCCTGACGGATTTACATTGGCTTTTTTCCATAAATGTTGGAGTGTGGTTAAAAGAGACCTGATGAATATGTTAGACCAATTCTATGAAGAAGGAACCTTTGAGAGAAGCTTCAATGCCACTTTTGTTGCATTGATTCCAAAAAAAAGGGATGCCTTGGATGTGAAAGATTTTCGGCCGATAAGTCTACTGGGATGTGTTTACAAAATCTTAGCAAAGATTCTGGTTGGAAGACTCAAGTCAGTGATAGGAAAATTGATTGGCCCTTATCAAAATCCATTTGTAGCAGGAAGACAAATCTTAGATGCAGCTCTTATCGCTAATGAATGTGTGGACGCTAGACTAAAAAGTGGAGAAGCGGGACTTATCTATAAGCTAGACCTTGAGAAGGCTTTTGATCGTGTAAACTGGGACTCCTCCTATATCTTCTTTCGAGAATGGGCTTTGGTGAGAAGTGGAGGAGTTGGATTCATATGTGCATCTCCTCTGCCTCCTTTTCAATCCTTATAAATGGGAATCCTCACGGCTTCTTTAGAAGCTCTAGGGGTCTTAGACAAGGTGACCCACTCTCACCCTATTTATTTATTGTAATTATGGAGGCACTAAGCAGACTAATCACCATGGCAGCAGAGGCTCAGTTTGTTCAAGGCTTCTTAATAGCAGGAAGGGGTAGACTTTCAGGCAGCATCTCTCATCTACTCTATGCAGATGACACTATTATCTTTTGTGAGGCTGAGAGAGACCAACTCCGCTATTTACGGTGTATTCTTCTATGCTTTGAGGCAATATCCAGGCTGAGAATCAACTTGAGCAAGAGTGAGTTGATTGGCATTGGAGAAGGTATCGGATTCAAGGAACTAGCAGTTAATCTGGGTTGCAGAGTGGGTTCCCTTCCTTCATCCTACTTAGGCCTGCCATTAGGGGCCCGTTTAAGTCCAAGACAGTCTGGGAACCGATAGTGGAACGGTTTGGGAAGAGGCCAAGTGGCTGGAAAAAAGGTTACCTATCAAAGGGAGGCAAACTAACCTTAATTCGCAGCACTCTAGCCAGCTTGCCAACTTACTTTATGTCCCTTTTTAAAATCCCTGCTTCAGTAGCCGATAGATTAGAGAAGCTTCAAAGAGATTTTCTTTGGGAAGGATTGTGGGGTGACAGAAAGTTTCATCTTGTCAAATGGGAATCCATCTGCTCTCCTAAAGAAGCAGGTAGACTGGGATTTAGGAACCTGAGGCAAATGAATGTGGCTCTTCTTGGAAAGTGGTTATGGAGATACGCGACTGAACCGGAAGCTTTGTGGTGTAATGTTATAGTGTGGTAAGGAGGATGGAAATTGGTGGCCCAAGAATTCCACCAGACCACACGGAGTGGGGGTTTGGAAAGCTATCATGTCTGAATTGATCCACTTTGCGAGAAAGGTAAAATTCAAGATAGGTAATGGTGATAGAGTTAAGTTTTGGACTGACAAATGGAGTGGGGATACTACCTTATTGGAGACTTTTCCTTTTATTCACAATTTAGCTGTTGATAAAGAGGGATGGGTTTCAGATTACCTGATTTGGGTTTGGGACACCCCCTTTTGGAATGTCACCTTCATTAGAAATCTCCAAGATTGGGAGATTGAAGGAGTTGAGCTTTTCTTTGCACATTTGTATGACACCAAAATGGATAGAGGGACTGAAGATGCCAGTTATTTGGGGTCTGAATTCTAATGGGAAGTTTTCAGTTAAGTCTCTGTACAAGAGCTTATCTCCCCTTAGGGTTTTCTCGTTTCCAGCTACCCAAATTTGGACTCGACTTGTTCCTCCTAGAGTTGCATTTCTCAGCTGGACTGCCGTGTGGGGTAAGTGTCTCACTATGGACATTCTACAACTGAAGGGCTTCTCTCTATCTAATCGGTGTGTCATGTGCAAAACTGAGCTTGAATCCATTGACCATCTCTTCCTGCACTGTAAAGTTGCATCTGTGCTTTGGACAAGCTGCCTTGCCATTTTGATGGAATCGCACGAGCAACTCAAGCAAACTAGCTAAGAAAAGGCTAGAAAATGAGAGAGAAATTGAGAGAAAATGGAAGAAATTATGTTGAATCTTATTCAGGAGAGAGAAAATGGAGCCTAAGCTCTACAATTCTGTTTGTAATTGAATATTTCGAAAACTGCTTCTAACAGAACCCATTAGCTTGTTTATAGCAACTAAAAAAACTTGCGATTGACAAAAATACCCCTAGTAACCATGCTACGAACAGATATACTAAAGGTAATGCTGAAGAAATAAAACTACTGATTTAACAAAGGCTGAAAAGACTGAACAGCCCCTTCTTAACAAGCTTTCAGAACAAATAATCCACATCAGGACACCCCCTCTGAAAAGAAGCTAGCCCTCAAGATTCAGCTGCAAAATAGGGACTCAAGTGCTGCACATTAAACACATTGGAGATATTAAAGTGAGGCGGCAACTCCACTTCATAAGCATTGTCGTTAATCTTGCGCAAAATCTTGCAAGGCCCCACTTTCCGATCACTCAACTTCATATAAGTTCTAGCTGGATGTCGTTCCTTACTTAAAAACACCTATACAAGATCCCCGGTCTGGAAAAGAAGTTCTCTTTTCTAAGCATCAGCAGCTGTTTTATAGTTGGCATTAGACTCTTCAATTTTGGCTTGGATTTGGAACATGAAGTTCCTTCATAAAAGCTGCCATATCCTCTGCCTTAGCATTAGTCTTCTTGGAAAGTGGTAGAGGAACCAAATCAAGGACACTATAAGGCTTGGAACCATAGACAACCTCAAAAGGAGAAGTATGAATAGTCCTGTTGAAAGAAGAATTGAAAGCAAATTCAGCCAATGGAAGAATGTGTTCCCAGCCTTTAGGATTTTCACCAATCAAACACCTCAACAAATTTCCAAGGCTTCTATTAACAACTTCAATTTGCCCATCAGTTTGGGGATGAAATGAAGTACTAAAGCTTAACTCGGTGCCCACAAGTTGCCACAAAGTTCTCCAAAAATGAGCAAGAAACTTAGCATCTTTGTTGGACACAATAGAAGTAGGTATCCCATGCAATTTTTAGATTTCTCTAAAGAAATGAGTAGGAACATGAGATGCATCCATTGCCTTTCGACATGGAATAAAATGTGCCATCTTGGAGAATCGATCAACAACCACCACAATCGAATCATTCTTTCTTTGGGTTGGTGGAAGACCAAGCACAAAATCCATACTAATGCATTTCCAAGGGCTGGTAGCCTGGTAGGTACAGGAAGTGGGAGATACAGCCCTGCATTAGTGGCTGTCCCTTTACTCCTTTGGCAAACATGGCACCTTTGAACATGCCTAATAACATCTTTGTACATTCCCAGCCAAAAGTAATCTTGTTGAAGCAATTCGAGAGTCTTTTTCGCACCAAAATGACCCAAATTATGTTGTTCAATAAGCAACTTCTCTCTAAGAGAACAGTGAGGCACACACAACTTCAATCCTTTGAAGAGAAATCCATCTTTTAACAAAAACTCAGTCTAGGCAGCCTGCTGTCCACTTTGGAAAGCATAGAGAATCTTCCCAAAATAAGGATCTTCATTATAATGTGCCTTGAACTCATCAAAACCAGCCACCATATTTCGCATCTCAAGCAAGAGATGAACCATTCTACTCAACCCATCGGCTACTTTATTAAGAACACCAGGACTTATGTCTCAAAGAGAAATTAAATTGTTAGAGATAGCTCACCCACTTGGCATGCCTCTTATTAAGATGTGGTTGATTGTTGATGTACTTAAGAGCTTCATGGTCGGTGTTGAGAATAAACTCCTTGTAGGCCAAATAATAACTCCAATGCTTAATAGCTTGAACAATAGCATAGAACTCCAAGCCATAAGTAGAATACTTGAGCTTGGCACCATTCAACTTCTCACTAAAGAAAGCGATTGGTTGTCCTTCTTGGCTAAGGACTCTACCAATTCCCACACCCGATGCATCACAATCAAGCTCAAACACCTTGTCAAAATTAGGCAATGCTAGAGAAGCCTAGAATAGGAGCTTCCGTCAACTTCTTCTTCAAGAGTTGGAAACTCTCTTGGGCTGCCAAAGTCCATTCGAAGACTGTTTTCTTGAGACAATCGGTGAGAGGAGCAGCTAAGGTACTAAAATTTCTAATAAACCTTCTATAGAAAGTAGCAAGACCATGAAAACTCCTCACTTCATGCATACTAGAAGGTGTAGGCCAGTCCACAATTGCTTGGACCTTACTTTCATCCATGAGTAATCCATTTGAGGATACAACATACCCCAAAAATACTACCTTGTCAACCACAAAACTACACTTCTTTAAGTTGCCATAGAACTTTTCTCTTCTCAAAATGGCAAACACTTGATGGAGGTGTTGCACATTGGTCTTCAAAACAATGGCTATAAACCAAAATATCATCAAAATAAACCACTACACACTCCCAAAAGTGGTTGTAACATTTGGGTCTTAACTCGCATGAAGGTACTAGGAGCATTGGTAAGTCCAAATGGCATGACAAGCCATTCAAAGAACCCATTGTGTGTCTTGAAAGCGATTTTCCATTCATCTCCCAGACTGGATATGAATTTGGTGATAGCCACTTCTAAGATCAATCTTAGAAAACACCTTTGCACCGGCTAAACAATCCAACATATCATCCAATCTTGGAATTGGAAAGCGGTACTTAATGGTAATCTTATTAATAGCTCTACTATCCACACACATCCTCCAAGAACCATCCTTCTTTGGAGTCAAAAGAGCGGGAACGGCACATGGACTAATACTAGCCCGGATATAGCCTTTATTAAGCAGCTCCTTAATCTGTTTTTGTAGCCCTTCTTTCTCTTTTGGTGTCATTCTATAGGCTGCCTTGTTTGGAAGTGCTGAACCGGGCACCAAATCAATACAATGTTGGATATCCCGCATTGAAGGCAACTCAGGAGGCAACTCTTGAGGAAACACATCAGAATATTGCTCCATTAGTTCTTCAACAGCATTAGAATCAACACTTTCAGCAACTTGTTCTTGTGGAATTAAAGCAAAAACATAGTCACTTTCTAGGCTCTCTTGAATAAAACTTTTGTATGTAAGTAAAGGAGTTGTTTGAGGCTTGGAATGCACTTTTTCTTTCATAGGCAGCAGCGTATACTGTTGGTCTCCCTTGCATAAAATGTATGTATTCCTCTTCCCATCATGGATAGTTTGTCTATCATATTGCCAAGGTCTTCCAAGAAGAATATGGCAAGCATCCTATGGGTACTACATCACACCACACTTCATCAAAATACTTATTTTGAATGGAAAAAGAAACCAAGCAACACTTTGTTACCTTCACTTCATTTCCCTTCTTGAACCAAGAGAGTTTGTAAGGACTAGCATGCTCTTGAGTTGGAAGCTTCAATTTGTCTACCACCTCTTGTGAAACAACATTCTCACAACTTCCCCCATCAATGATCATGTTACAAACCCTTCCACCAACACTACAAGTTGTGTAAAAAATATTGGTTTTCAACCAATCTTCCTCGGATTCTTGCTTTGGCACTAGCAAAGTCTTCTTTAACATAAGTGCCATGCCTTCTTCCTCATCACAATCTCTACCAATTGCTTCATTTAAGGGCTGGTCATAAGTTGGCGGCATATCAAAACACACATTTTCATCAAGTTCTTCCATCAAAAGTGCTCTATTACGCTCCCCCATGGTCTTTCTACAATCGGAAGACTTGTGACTGAGTTCTCCACACTTGAAGCACTTAAAGTTTCCGCTTTGAAACTGATTTCCAGCCCCTTGACGAACTGTATTAGGCTGATTGGAAGTTGGAACAGCAGCTTTAGCAACCGTGGAAGATTGCACATCACCCCATTGATTCCCCTTTCCAACTTGAGATGAATAACCACCCATATGGTAGCTTTGGTAAGGCTTTCCAGCCCTTGAAGACCTTGAAACTGCTGACCAGATCTAGAAACACTCCGGTTTTGTTGTTTCTCTACCAACAAAGCTCGGATAAAGGCTTTCGAAACAGTCCATAAAGGTTGCAATACAAGGACGTCTTGGATAGAAGCCTTAAGACCACTTAGGTACCTTGCCACCATTTGTTCTTCACTTTCATTCAAGTCAACCCTTGCTACTAATTGATAGAAAGCATCAATGTAGTCATCAATACTGCCTGTTTGCTTAAGATTGTGCAAATTCTTATAAAGAGTTTGCATATAATTGAAAGGAATGTAGTGTTGCTTAAGCTTCTTTTTCATCTTGTTCCACTCAATAATCTTACCCTTTCCACATCGTTGACGATGCATTGGAGTTGTTCCCACCAAGGAGAAGCACTTCCTTAGAGACAAATTGACACCAACTTCACTTTCTTTTCATCCAACACTTCATAATAGTCAAAAATTCTGTCAATAGTATTGAGCCAATCAATAAATGTTTCCGGATTAAGACTTCCCCTAAACTCTGGAATATCAATTTTCAGATTATACTCCAACTTGGAGTTTTCCTTTGCCACAAAAGGTCTTCTTCTGTGATGAACCCCAAAGGGATTATCATTAGAAGTATCCGTGGCCTCGGATTCATAACTCTCCTCACTAGAAGGTTGGAGTCGATAACCATCTCCGTTAAGACCTCAATTTGCCTCCTCAAATCTCCAATCTCATCTTTGTGCTGCTAGTTTTGTGGTGGATCATCTCGTCTGCCCACTGGTGGATGATTTTCAGCTTCAAAGTCTATGTCCCTAGATTTCTCCTACCCCTTCCTCTTCTACCTCTGCCTCGTTGAGCCGTAAGAGCAATGTAAACTCAAATAGTGATCTGAAATGCAGCATGTGTAGCCAAACAGAAGTAACCTCACAAAAGCCTCAACTGAAGCAGTATACAGAGTCAATCGAAGGCCCAGAATAGACTCTCAATCACGATCGAAGAAGCTAGAAGAAGCTACGACTTCAATTCAGAACAAATTCGAAGCTTTCAATCACAGCTATGGGTTGCAACTTGCAACAGCATAAGTCGACACAAAATCTGGTCGTAACTGCTTTGATCAGGTCCAGAACAAGTTACGACCACAGGCTAGCAAGCATCACGATACATGATGCCCTTCAGACTTCAATTTCGAACCCAAACAGAGCTGCGATGGAGACTGAACTACCAAATCTAGAGTCTATTGTTGCAGATCTACTTTCAATCAGCCTAAAACAAGGTGTTCTCGAACCAAACAGAGCTCGACTGAAGCTTTAGATCTAGAAAGAGACTTGACTGCTTGCTACAAAGAACGCGACAAACGCTAGACAAACCCCAGGTCAATCGATCAAGGCTGAAGCACCATATTGTCATCTCGACATAGATAACAAAGGAAAACAGGGGAAAATTTCACCTCCACAGGACTCAATTCTGTGCTCTGATACCAAATGATGGAATCGCACCAGCAACTCAAGCAAACTAGCTAAGAAAAGGCTAGAAAATGAGAGAGAAATTGAGAGACAATGGAAGAAATTCTGTTGAATCTTATTCAGGAGAGAGAAAATGGAGCCTAAGCTCTACAATTCTGTTTGTAATTGAATATTTCGAAAACTGCTTCTAACAGAACCCATCAGCTTGTTTATAGCAACTAAAAAAACTTCCAATTGACAAAAATGCCCCTAGAAACCATGCTACAAACAGATATACTAAAGGTAATGCTGAAGAAATAAAACTACTGATTTAACAAAGGCTGAAAAGACTAAACAGCCCCTTCTTAACAAGCTTTCAGAACAAATAATCCACATCACTTGCCATTTTTGGGGTCAATTGGGTCCTGTATGCGACTGTTCGTCAAGTGATGGACTCATGGAGATGTAGGAGCAAAAATAGAAGGGCTCGGGATGTGTGGAGGACAGTCCCTCATGCTATCTTTTGGTCCATCTGGCGGGAAAGAGACAAACGAATTTTTGAAGACCTTGAGTCCACTGAAGTGCAACTGAAGAACACTTGTACAGGACTTCTTTTTTGTTGGAGCAATCCAGAGCTTTTAGACAACCGGATGACCTTCCAAACCTCTTTAGATTCCTTGGCTTTATAGCTTTCTTTTTGCTTGCATTGGTATACTATTGGTATACTTTTGTACATGGGTCTCGGCCCTGTATATGGCTATACAACTATAAGGAGAAGTTTGAAAGAACAAAAGAAGAAGTTTGAAAGATGGCTATACAACTATAAGGAGATTCATAAACTTGCATAATGTTACATGTGCCTGTATATATTATAAGATATAACACAAAGACCTGAAGAACCTTTGTTAAGACAATGAAGTTTTCTAAGAATATGGAGAAAATAATAAATAAATAAATAACCGACCACCAAATTAAAATTTGTGTGCACTTTTGGTCATCCAATTTTAAGCACGCCCATGATCACTGAATTAAGAGAATGATAAAAATCAAGATGCACTTACAATTCATTGATCAGGAAGATAAAAAACCACTACACAACTGGTATGCTATAACAGATTTCAAGAAAGAAAATTATTGACTATAATTGATCCTATAAATGATATACAAAAAAAAAAAAAATAGTGAAATTTATAGGGAACAATAACTTATAACCATAACAACGATAATTTCTTACAAACATATTTTGTTCAACAAATCACTAAAAAAAAAAAAAACCTAAAATATTATATAAAATATAAAAATTGTAACGTACAAAAAATAAAGCAAATTAATCTCTTACGAAGGGAGAATCTCCAAGATTATATTACAGACATATTGACCATATCAAAACGAAGAATCTAGAAAAGAAAAAAAAATTGGTACCTTTTTATGACTGGTTTTTGAGTCTGTAAAGAGAGAAAAAGAGAAAGATTAAATACTCAATTTATAAGAGAGAAGAGAAAAGAATTAATATCAAACTGATGCACTGGTTGACGGTTACTCAATAAGCATTATAAAACTAAACACGTTGGTATTTAATTCTAAAATTCTGAATGCTAACTATCTATGCCTAAGCCACCCCAATACAAAGTCAAGAAACAGAAAAGAAAAACCCCTATATAATAAATAATAAATATTATAAAAGACAACCACAAAAAATAAGGTAGTTCTCAAAACTTGCTCATAGTTTTGCATGCTGCCTACAAAGAAAAGGGGGTGGGGGGTGGGGGGAGATGCCAAGAATCACCATCGTTGATTATTTGTGAGATCCACTGAATAATATGCGGAGAATGTAAATTAAGACTAAATGTATAATAAAAGGAGAAAAAGGGAGAAGCATAGAGAAAAAAAGAGAAACATATGGGTAGAAGGGAGAAGGGAGACCTATGGTTGATTGGTTATATATTATTATTAGGTCTCTAAATCAATAGGATGCTTAATTCGTGTAAAATAAGTCACCTTGTTCTAATAACTTTTGTTCTATCATATTTAAATTTTTAAAGTTAGTTAAGTTATTCAGATTTCTAATTATATGTAGAACACTTATGTGTTTCTTAGTTCAAATATATTTATGTGTGTGGTTGGGTGAATGTTATGTAATCTTTGACTTTATATTGATAATTTTTTTTCCTATATATCGATCATTTCAATCAGTTTGTGGTGTAGCTAGAATTAATAATATAACCTACAACAAAGAGTCAAGACCCAAAACTCTCAAAGAAATTGAAATTTCTTTTTTTTTTTTTTTTGTATCAAAAAGAGATAGTGCACTTAAGTTCATGGTGCATTCATAATTACATAAATAAATCAATAGAAAATCACTTAGACACTCAAAAAAGAAGAAAAAAATCACTTAACTTATGCTTCAAATTTTCTCTAAATCACAATGGGGACATTGAAAACTCAACTGAACTCGATTCAATAAAACTTTATTCCCTCCTACATGAATCCTATTGGGGAGATTCACTCAAAAAAAAAAAAAAAAAAAAAAACCTATTGGAAGCAAGCGACTGATCCTTACCTCTATTTTTAAAGCACATGCACATGTATGAATCTCCATTAAAACGTCTAAAAAAAACATCACCACCAGCCGTGTTAATAGAATTATTGAAATAAAATAGATGAAGCAACCGATCGAGAATTGGGGCGTTCAGATGGGTTAAAAGGGGGAAAGTATGGAAATAGAAATGAAAAGGTATTAATTAATATGGAATAATGATACATGGGAATTGTTAAAAGCAACCTATATTAAGGTATGTGTTTTAGAATTATAGTTTCCATATTGCTATATTTCCTATATATGCAGAAGGGTGGGTAGTTGTGTATTTAAAAGGAATTATAGTTTCTGTTTCCTTTGAATTCCTATTTGTGTTTTATATATTGAGGTATGTGTTTTAGAATTATAGTTTCCATATTGCTATATTTCCTATATATGCAGAAGGGTGGGTAGTTGTGCATTTAAAAATTAAAATAAGGGTATATTAGTCAATCAAAAGTTTTTCTCACATTCATCTTTTTATAGGTAGTATAGATAAATTTACCTTCATCAAAAAAAAAAAAAATGGAATATATACAAATATATCCTAACATTGTCCTCTTCCCTCCTGTATTTTTTGTTTGTTCTAATATATTTTTCTCTTTGTTGTTGATAAAAAAAATAATAATAAAAAAGAAAACATGTTTTAAGCGAACAACAAGAAATTTTTAGAATATAATGTTTTCAATGATTCCGTTTTAAGGAAAAAAAAATAATCCAGAAAGCAGTTTTCAAAAGCTTGTTAAATTTTTGGCACTATTTTCTATTTTCTATTTTCTATTTTCTGTGACTTCGAGTATAGAAAACCATTTCGCAGAACATGGTTAAACAGGCCCTCGGGTTCTATCCTTTATTGACTTAATTTATACTAAATAAGATAAAAGAATGACCAATATACTTTCAAGTAATCATACAGGGATTCAAATTTAACTTAATTTACTCTTATTAACTTATACCTTTCCCAATTTTTCTACATCTGTGTTTATTAACTAGTACCCATTAAATAGTGGGCAATGCTCAATTTTAATGCTAAAACATTGTAACTAAAAATTGTATTGGGACCCATCATTTCTTTATATTCATCCTTAACAATTTGTTTCTGGAAAATAATAGTTACTAAACCTATTAAGCTTTATTAGTTTCCACTATTACCCATATCTGTTTGATTTAATCCTATTCTAAATTTCAATACCATCCTTCAGCAGTTAGCCTGAGAGAGTTCTCTAACTAAGATATATATATTCTAATCAAGGATGCCTCTGGGGAGAGACTAAAATGTAATGAACCTAACTAAGTGCTAAGGACATTTGACTTATGACTCAGAAACAGCTTTTTGAAAACCATGAAAATGAAAATGATGAAATTTTTTAGAACTCACCGCTATTTCTGGACATTATACTAGAAACAGCTTTCTGAAATTTCTTGAAAGCAGGATGTCTGTCTTCAAGGAAATTCTTTGGAAAATAGTGTTGAAAGCACCTTGCAATGTGTTTTCTGCAGTAGTTTTGTTTTTCCCATTTTGAAAATAGAGCAGTGTTTGATTGGTGGTAGCAAGCAGGCAATGAAATATCCATTATACATTTAGAAAAAATTTTCAGATTTTTCTCATAGAGTTTGGCAATGTTGGGCTATTGGCAATTAAGGATATAGGTTTAATTTCCAAAGGTTATGGGGTTAAAGAAAAAAAATGTTGTTGGGTTTACTCATCATGATAATAACAACATTAACCCCGTGATACATTAAAATATTATCTCGCATGAGCCTCTAATCTCATCCACAATAATGGTTGACTATTTGAATGGTGGGGATAGGTCTCTGTTTCTACCAAATGTTTGATTTCCAGGGTTGTAGTCATGCAGTCCACAGGTGATATCAAATATGATGCAATCTACAGCCATAAAACATCAAAAGAGAGATAAAAACAGGGTTTGGAGAGCAGCCATACTTGAATCAGAGAGAAATGGAGCCCTAGGCTTTGTTTGTTGAAGAAATCTGTTACAACTGATTATATTACTGAGAACTAACTCTTACAACTGATTCCAGCTGTATTTATAGGCTCTTAAGCTAGGAACAGACTATATTACTCTTCTAAGCTAAGTACAGAAGCTACTCATCAAACGTAGTACAACTAAGAAAAAAAAAACACAAATAAAACAGGAAACTAAAGGTCAATAGTTGTGGGCACTCATGTCTGAGTATTGATCACAGATTACGTTGCTTCATTTCAGGATTGGTTTCAAATCTTATCTTATGGAAATAAGTGAGTAGAAAAGCACATTAATGCTGCGAACTTCAATTTTATATTCTTTTAGATGTTATTTAATAAATTAATGTTGAGACAAAAAATTTAAGACATGCAATGCTTTTCTTATCAAATAATTGATAGTGGACACAAATGTTGGTTTCTTTCACCAAATGGTGTTCACAATTCCCATTTGCATTATTATTATTATTATTATTATTATTATTTTTAGAAGTTTATTCAATTTAACTCATTATTTGTATATCGTTTTTTTTTTTAATTTATTTTTGTTTAAACATGGTTTAACAGGAGGAACCAGAGGCTTTGAAAGAACCATTTGATGGTAAAAGTTCTACACCACTTCCTATTTTGTGTGTAGAAGATGGGTTGGTGATCTTACGGTTCTCTGAAATTTTTGGTATTCACGAGCCCTCAAAGAAAGTGGAGAAGAGGGGCCGGAGGTATTCCATTCCTAAAGGTATGTGGTTGCTTATTAGGGCTCTACTTCCTGGCTTAATTTTATGACCACTTGATTTGTTGCTATGTTACATGGACTTATGGATGAGCGTCGGGTACAGGTTTATTTTCAAGGAAATTCTTTGGAAAATAGTGTTCAAAGTACAGGTTTAGTTTAACCTCCAAATCTTGGGACATGGGGGATGCTGCTAAGTCGTTGTTGTGTGAATTTCCTTCTTCAATACGCTAGGGAAAAATGAAGTGTATACGCTATATGATATGTTAAATATGTGAACTTTCATAGTTGCATTGATTTGATCTATTGATGGGACATAGGAGTAGATTAAGAAATGTATAACTAGTGAAGAAGTTGGAATATGTTCCTTCGTTCTCTTTTCTGACACCCCTGGTCAATATGTGTCCAATAATATGCATGTCTGAAACATTCCACACCCAAACCGATGACATATGTGTGGAGGCAAAAGTTGAGAGCTATTTGGTTAAAGAAAGGTGATAAAAACACAGTTTTTCCATAGGATGGCCAATGCTCACCAGAGGGTAAACTTTATTGGGAAATTGATGGTTAATGGGATGCTTGTGGAGGATGAGTACATATTTTCTAAAGAAATAGGAGAGTATTATGAAAACCTTTTTATGAAGAGGAGGATAGGCGCCTCCTTATTGATGACTTGGATTTAAATGCTATAGATCAAGCGGAAGCAGATTGTTTGGAAAATAATTTTGAGGAGGTGGAGGTGTTGGAGTCTCTAAATTCATATGTGGTGATAAAGCCCTTAGGCCGGATGATATGTCTATTGCTTTTTTCCAAAAGTGTTGGGAGGTTACTAAAGATGATCTTGAAGGTTTTGGGGGGATGTTTTGGAAGGGCCTAGTTTGAAAAAAGTTTCAATGCCACTTTTGTTGCTCCTATTCCTAAGAAAGGGGAGATTGTGTATGTGCGGGATTTTCGTCCTCTCTTTTAGGAAGTGTCTGCAAAATTATTTCTAAAATTTTGGCCTTGAGGCTTGCAAAGGTGATTGGAAAGGTCATTTCACTTTCTCAATTCGCTTTCATTAGTGGGAGACAAATTGTGGATGCGGCTCTTGTTGCTAATGAATGGGTGGACTCTAAATCTAAAAGTGGGATTCCGGGAGTAATAGCTAAAATTGATTTGGAGAAGGCTTTTTTATTACATCAATTGGAATTTCCTTATTGCTTGAAAGGATGGGTTTTAGGACTAAGTGGCGTAAGTGGATCTCATGGTGCATCTCCACTCCCTCTTTTTTGGTTTTGGTGAATAAGGCCCCTTATGGTTTCTTTCATAGCTCTCAAGGAATCCGACAAGGTGATGTGGGTTATTTGTTCTAATAGCTTGTTAAGAGAGGGCTGTCCAGTATCTCCAGCACTTGATAAACCAGTAGCTCTATGTTTCTAGTATTACCCTTTAGTATATCTGTTAGTAGCATGTTATTAAGGGTATATTTGTCAATTGCAGCCTTTTGTTTGTTATAAATAAGCTGATAGACTCTGTTAGAAGTTGGTTTTCAAGATATTCAATTGCAAACAGAATTTGTAAGAGCTTAGGCTCAATTTTCTCTCTTGAATAAGATTCCACATATTTTCTTCCATCTTCTCTTAGTTTCTCTCTTTCTTGTGAATTTTCTTGCAGTTTTCCTTGCTTGTTTGCTAGAGGTCATCACAAGGGGACCTTCTTTCCCCCCTTTTATTTATTTTGGTAATAGAAATTTTAAGCAAACTTATCTTCAAGGCCATGGATGCTAACTTACTAGAAGGCTTTTCGATTGGTGATAGTCAGAATGGGGTTGGTAATGTTTCTCACTTAGCTTTTGCCAATGATGCTCTCTTTATTTATTTATTTATTTTTTTAATTTTTAATTTTTAATTTTTTAATATGGTATGGATGGGGAGCATATGATTAATTTGAGAGTGATTCTCCTTTGTTTTGAAGCGGTGTCAGGGCTTAAAGTTAATCTTGGTAAAAGTGAATTAATTCCAATGGGAAGGGTAGATAATTTGGAGAATCTTGCTAGCATTCTTTGTTGTAAGGTTGGTAAATTTCCGGTGACTTACCTTGGTCTTCCTTTGGGGGCTCACTTTAAAGATACTAAAGTTTGGGACCCGTGATTGTGAAAATTGAAAAAAGAATAAGTGGCTGGAAGAAAGGGTATCTTTCTAAAGAAGGGAAATTGACCCTTATTCAGAGTGTGTTGTCATGCATTCTTATCTATTTCATGTCCATCCACAAAATTCCTAAATCGGTAGCTAATAGAATTGAAAAACTTCAAAGAGAGTTTTTGTGGAATGGTGATGGGGGAGAGCAAAAGTTTCATCTTGTTGATTGGCATGCTGTGTGTCTCCCAAAATATTTGGGAGGTTTGGGTGATAGATCTATCTCTTGCACCAATTAAGCTCTTATAGGTAAATGGCTTCAGAGATTTGGTAAGGGTGATCAAGGCCTATGGTGGGACGTTGTGGTTTGGAAATATGGAGTTAATAGTGAGGGGTGGTGGATGAGGCAATTAGAGGCTCCCATGTTTTGGGCCTTTGGAAGGCATTTATGCTAGGCGTCAATGATTTTATTAAGGAGATTGTGTTTAGAGTGGGGGAAGGAAATAGAGTGAGATTTTGGAAAGATGTGTGGTGCTCAAATTTACCGCTTATGGTAGAGGTCCCCTCTTTGTATAACATCACCTTGGAGAAGAAGCTTTGGTTAGGGATTATATGGACGGTCTCAATGGTGCTATCTATTGGAATGTCATTTTTTCTAGGGGCTTCAATGATTGGGAATTGGAAAGCGTGATGATTTTTTTTCAAGCTCTTAATGATAGTAAGATTTCGGTGGGTGAGTGAGATTCCTTGGTGTGGCTTAAGGACTCTAAAAGGTCATTGTTCATGAAATATTTCTACAATGGCCTAAGATCTCAAGGGATTCCTTTTCTAACGGCAAAGACAACATGGATTTCTTCGGTTCCTTCTAAAGTGGTTTTCTTTTGTTGGTTGGTGGGTAGTAGCAAATGCTTGAGTTTGGAATCTTTGGATCACTTAATCGGCAGAGGTTGGTATATGCCGAATAGGTGTATTTTGTGCAAGAAGAAGGCAGAATCGGTTAACCACTTATGCATTCATTTTCTTGTAACAAGGAGCCTTTGGATGCTTAGTTTTAGCATGTTTGGGGTCCACTGGGCTCTTCTTTCGTCTACTCATGACCTTCTTTCCAGTTGGTGGATTAAAGGGGTAATGACAAGGAAAAAATGATTTGGAGAATGGCTCCCCTATGCCTTACCCACCCTTGGGTAGCCCAGTTAGTAAGGGTGAATTTGTGATTGTGTGGTTAGGCACACAGTCACGGGTTTGATTCCCCGCTAGGACAACCCAAGATTTAAGTGGGGCCATGGCGGTGGGTTGCTCCCTGAGGGTAAAAAAAAAAAAACCATTTTTTGGTGCATTTGGAGAGAAAGGAACCTTAGAAGTTTTGAAGGGGTTGAAAAGTTGGTCATTGATCTTAAATTTTCTTATGTTAAAACCCTTTTCTTGTGGTATTCTAGCTAGTCTAATACACGTAATCTCTCTTTTGTAAATTTTGTAGATTCCCTTATGCTTTGAAGGGCTCTTTAGTTTAGTGCTTGTATATGTCTCATGTAGTTGGGCTAAGCCCTTTTTGTTCTTTAATACATACTTTACTTCATTAAAAAAATAAACAAATAAATAAATAAAATATATGTGCGACATGATTATTTCATATTTGTCTGATGTATTTCACACCTTTTGAACTTTCCATGTGATGTAACATAAGATCTGTCAAATTCTTCCTGGGAATTGCATGACAGAAATTATATTTGGACACTCCCAAAATTTTAGTAGCAATTTGATTTACCTTCTTGGTTCAGTGGTGTTGATCTCTTTAGTAAGAAAACTAAGTAGGATTTTCTATATAAATAAAACTATTTTATTTTTTTATAATGCATTAGTCCATTCCATGTTTTGATTGTCTGGGTGTTTTTCTTTTAATATTTTCAGAGAGATATAAATCTATGGATGCTTCTGATATTGCTGAAGAGGATGAGGAGGCGTTTTTAAAGGGCTCTTTCCAAGGGTCATCATTTATGAAACAGGCACATGTTACTCAAGATGGTATCTCAGTGTTTGTGGATGATGACTCAGAATCAGAAAATTTTGGTGTTCTGCAAGGAACTGCTTCAATGACTCTGCAAGCTGGTGAGCAAAGAAAGGACTCTTGTCTTAGTGGAGAACCAATGAAAGAGGATATAACAATCGATCCGTGTGCGGGATGGCAGTCACCATTTTGTCCTCAATTTTACCCTCTTGATCAGCAGGATTGGGAGGATAGAATTATCTGGGATGATTCTCCTCAAGTGAGTGAAAATTCTGTGGAGAGTTATGAAATCTCTGGACCTGACTGTGAAGCTTTGGTTGATATAGAAACAGAATCTGAGATCAGGATGCTAAATCTTCAATCAGAGCTCCAAATTGAACCAGATGAGAAGGAGCATAGTTCTTTTCTGCATAGATATCCTGTTTTAGTGGAGTCCTTTGGCTCAAGAAATTCTTTACAATTGATGAACCTTCCTTTCTCAGAAGGTAGATATCATCCCCAACTTTTGAGGTTAGAATCGCGGTTAGAAGTGGATAATTCAAATTGTTCAGATGTTAGAAAGGAGAATGCCACTGAAGAGCTTCGCCAAAGTGATGCCATGAGGCGTTTAAGCAAACTGACACTGCAAAACAGAGACATTATGGAAGGCTCTTGGTTGGACAAAATAATCTGGGAACAAAATAAACCTATTGCGAAACCAAAACTAATCCTTGATCTTCGAGATGAGCAGATGCTTTTTGAAATTTTAGATAACAAGGATGGAAAACATCTTCGGCTTCATGCGGGGGCTATGATCATAACTCGTTCCTTAAAGTCCAGCAGTGGAGATTCTTTTGAGCTACCAGGTCATGGAGGTCAATCTGGTGGGCGATTTAATATCGCTAATGACAAGTTCTATTCAAATAGGAAAACTTCTCAGCAACTAAAGTCACATTCTAAAAAACGCACAGCTCATGGTGTCAAAGTTTTGCATTCCATACCTGCACTTAAGCTGCAGACAATGAAACTGAAGTTGAGCAAGTAAGAATAAGTGCTAGATCTTGTCAGCAGTTCTTTGATATTGTTGTATTCTACTTATCTAGCTTGGTGCTGATTTTTTTTTTTAAATGGCTGTATTCTTATCGATATGTTTTTCTATACATAGCAGTTTGTATTACATTGGTTTATTTTATTCTATATGTTTTTCTAAATCATTTTTAACTGTGTTCTATACGTAATTTTATAATTTAAACATATAATGACAAGTTATTGCTATAGCATGTGAGTAAGACTATGTCACCCTAACCTTTAGAAATAAGAAGGAATTTATGATTCCTAATCAGGGGAAGGGGGACCTGATTACTTGGCTGGGTGAAATACAGTTTGCAGAGAGCAGAAGTGATTCGGGATAACAGCTAGAATAATGTTGTTTAAGATTACCTGTGGTGCTAAGGCTATGATCAGAATAATGCTGTCTTTGAGGAAGCTAAATCGAAGGGGACAGCTAGAGTTTGGTGGGAAAAATCCCAGGAAAAAAAAAATAAATAAAAAACCACACACAAACATTATGCAGCTGTATCTTGGGATGATACAAAGACTTCTATGATGCATTGCTTTGTACTAGTTAATTATAAGCAACAAGTTCACTTGTATTTTATGCAATTGGTGCAAAGAAGTTTTTCGGTTGGAGACCACACTAGGAAGTTACAAGATTGTAATTTCAATGGAATGAAGATGTTATGATCCCTGTGTGGCCATGGCTTCCAAGGAGGCAAGAATGGATACCTTTACAAGAGCTCCAAGAGTAAGCATCACTAGGAGTGAAGGAATATTTGCATATGCAAGCCTGGGAAATTCAGTTGACAAGTGCCACGGTGGTTTCACTTCTTTCAAGATCCAATTTGGTTGTTCTTCCATATCCAAGGATGCACAAATTAGTGTGGGTTCTAGTTTTAAGACCAGAACTGAGTACAATGTTACACTCAAAGGTTTTGGACGTTTTCAAGCTCAATGTACCAAATCAATTGGTGATTTCTGTAGATATGATGCTCTTACTGCCTTGTAGACCTCCAAGTAGAATGCGAATGAAATTGTAGTCCTAGAAGTTGAAGAAGAGAGAGGTGGTGACTAGAGTTACACTAGTAGTGATGATAAATGGTTGTAGCCTTGTTTAGTCTGATCCTCTTTTCACTTCCTAGAAAAGGATTGAAAAGGAAGATTGGTGAAGGAGCAGTACTTTTTCAGACACATGTTCGATGTAGTGGGTAATTATTTCCCATGGTTATGGACATTTGTAGCTACACCAATGCTGTTTCATAGAATGTTGTTCGCAAGCTTGGATTGAAAACAGAGCCTTTTCCAAATCGTTATAAAGTGGAGTGAGTAACAAATAACATCAATCTCATGGTTCATGGGCAGTATGGTGACTTATTCCATTGGAGGATCATTGTGCAATGTGAAGTGTTACCTGTGAAAGTTTGCCATATACTATTGGGTCAGCCTTGACTATTTGATATGAAGGTGCAACATTGTGCCTACTATAATACATATTGCCTCAAGCCTGGGGACTTTAAGATGAAGTTTGTGCTTGTTCAAGACTTGTCATCATTATAGCTCATGAGAACTACATTGTTCTTCCTCCTTAAGCGCAATGTGGATGAGATTCCATTCTTGCGAGTTGCGGCCTCTAACCCAACATGGTCTAGTTCTTTTCAAAGGGAGAGAACTGATGCAGTAGCCATAGCTTGGTTAGAAAGGAAATATTCCCTTCAAAAGCTTAAAACTCGATTATGGGCCCCACTCTAGCAAAAGAAGCTGCCTTTTTTCTTTTAATAGCAACAACAAAGAAATTTTATTAAAAAAGTAAATAGGATTACAAGGGTGGACAAGAAGTCCACGTAGAAAACTAAATTACAAAGCAAGCAAAAGAACTAGGTAGAAAAAACTAATTTCCAATCACAGTTAATAATAAACAATTGAATTCCCTCAAAAGCCTTTGAAATCAAAGCAAGAAAATAAACTCGACCTACAACCTATCCAACAATTCTTCATTTTCTTCAAAAACTCTAGCATTCCTCTACAACCAAGTGACCCCAAAAAATGCTAGAACAACGCATCTTCACAAAGCAAG
Organism: Liquidambar formosana; assembly: GCA_039720395.1. Taxonomy (NCBI): domain Eukaryota; kingdom Viridiplantae; phylum Streptophyta; class Magnoliopsida; order Saxifragales; family Altingiaceae; genus Liquidambar; species Liquidambar formosana. The sequence goes on along the minus strand of JBBPBK010000215.1, from coordinate 152,077 downwards.
CTCCTTCTTATCCCTCCTAGAAACCACCTTCTCCTATCAGGAATTGAATCTTTTATGTAAATTCCATCAAGCAAAGATAAGAAGGAAAAAAGTTTAGAGTATTCCCTATCATTTAGATTTTGTAAAAACTTAAAATCCCAATTAGAAGGAAGAGAAGAAGAAGAAATAGACATATTATGAGCCAACGGCAAATTATATAACTGGGGAAACAAAGTAGAGAAAGGCTGTCCCCCCTTCCAGAAATCTTCCCATAAACAAATTTTGTCTCCTTTCCCACAACAAAGCTTGTAAACTCCAAAAAGAAAATGAATTTCCGAGGACATCTAGTTGAAACTCTGCTACCCATGTGAGAATCCTAGCCATTAGCCTGAACTCGGCATTTGCTCCTAATTATAGTGCCATAAAGAATTGGGCTCAAAGGGAAACTTCCATAACCATTTTCCAATTAAAGCAATGTTCTTCTCAATAAGATCACCGAGGCCAAGCCCTCCTTTAATCCTTGACCGAGAAATGACCTCCCAACTATTTAAATGATCTCTATAACCTTCCCCACTACCTTCCCACAAAGTCCCTCATCATATTTTCTAATTTCTTTGCAACACTATCCAAAAAAAAGGAAGCCTTTTTGGTCCAAGAGGAAGTTACCATGGTTGTTGTTTGAGCTTCTTAGTTTGTTAGTTCATTGTTTGTTATGGTATCTTAGCATAGAAGCAGAAATCACCTACGAGGAGTGCCAACCTCACTCTAAAAGCTACGCTTTTGAGATTCTTAATGAGAAGTGTGTTAGAAACTGTGATTTTGTAGAGAAAGAATCGTGGTTCCAACTTCCAACAAATAGAGAGAGTGAGAGAGAGAGAGAGAGAGCACTCGCACCTTGCCATTGTTGGAGATGCTGCTGGAGGAAAATAGGATGTTGGGGGTGCTGCTGATGGGGACACAAACCCAGGTCCTTCAAATCGGCCCAGATTGGCTTATTGACTTGAAGACCAAGGATTTACTATATTTATTTAGTTTTATATTTTGGAATTATAATTGTTGCTTTTAAATTTGGTGTTCCTCAGTTTTTTATTTCAAGCATCTTGTTCTCATATATGATCCACAATGGTGTTCGTGTTAATTTTACATGCTATGTATTCCTTTTGTATGTTCTGTATTGGCTGCAAAGTCTAAGTCACTGTTTTGCAGTAAAGATATTGCTAATTTTCATCGACCGAGAGCTTTATGGTATCCCCATGACAATGAGGTGGCGGTCAAAGGACAAGGTAAACTACCTACACAAGGACCCATGAAAATTATATTGAAGAGCTTGGGAGGCAAAGGAAGTAAACTTCATGTGGACGCTGAAGAGACTGTCTCCTCTGTCAAAGTGAAAGCTTCGAAAAAACTAGGTTCTCTCTTTTTCATATGTTTATTTACGAGATCTACATGTTACATTGTTACTAGGGTTATAGTCGGGTCTTAAACTGTACTGAGTCTACTTAATAATGTTGTTTACTATATTTATGTTTTTGAAAAGAATGAGAGTTTGAGACCTTACTTCGTAATCTTCTTTTGTAGATTTCAAACCATCAGAAAGCGTGAAAATATTTTATTCTGGAAAGGAGCTTGAAGATCATAAATCTCTAGCTGCACAAAGTGTTCAACCAAATTCCTTGCTGCATCTCGTACGTACAAAAATTCATTTGTTGCCGAGGGCACAAAAGCTTCCTGGTGAGAACAAGTCTTTGCGCCCTCCTGGGGCATTTAAGAAGAAATCCGATCTTTCAGCAAAAGACGGACATGTCTTCCTAATGGAGTAAGTGACTCAAAAATTTTGTTTTGCACATTTATTAATGGATTTTATTATTATTATTTTATTTTATTTTAATTTTTTTGTTTTTGAGAGAGGGGGGGGGGGTTGGGGTTAGGGGAATCTGTACCTGTTTAATCACTATTTTACTTCCTACCTCCTAATGCTGCTGTCATTGATGTCATGTACAGAATAAACTGTAACTAGTTGTTTTAATGCTTTTTATGATACCTTAAATCTTGGGCTTTTTATGAGGTATATGTATCTTGATCTTTTCTGTAATGGTGTTTCTCGCTTCATTTTATTACTGTTAATCAATTTGCATTCCTCCTTGATCCGGTGAAAGTTGTGTCACTTTGCACTTACACTTCTTTTTTCCTTTTTTGTTTTAACAATAACTTCTACTCCCTCTATTCCAATTTGTTCGAACGACTTTGACCAAACACACATATTAAGGTGAGGCATTTAATGCATTGCCATGTCAGCCTATTAATTTTAGTTTTCCAATGTTATCCTCCCAAAAAGTGTTAATTGATGTGACTGTTGGTAGTATAATTGTAAGTTTAAACAAAGTTTAGGGTATTGTGGGAAAGCAAAACAGTTTGTTGCTTTGACTTTTCGAAGTTATCCAACATTTTGGAACATCCCAAAATAGAAAAAGTGGTCAAACAAAATGGAGTGGAGGGAGTATTATTTTAATTGTGATACTTTGAAATATGTATTTGCATCAGATTGTGCAGACTTCAAAGTTGTTCACTGCATTTTCTTTCACAAGTAACATCTGTGGAATTTTCTCTATTTATCTGTCAAGCAGAATGTATTTTGTTGCATAATTCAATTCTGTCCTGATGCAAGTCGCTATTTTTGGTGTATAGGTTTGCAATCTTTTACTTTTTTCACATATAAATCTGTGTTATTTTCATAATTATTTTTATCACCTTAAGCATAAAATAAACCTTTATCTTTTGTAAATGCATTTGTATTACTCCCTCTTGGTGCCAACCACCTGCCAGGTTTATCTTGGGTGTTAACCAATGTGGAATGGGTGGTGGCCTTACCCATGTCCATGAGATTAGTTGGACCCAAGGACTTAAATATTGATATCGATGGATATTTCAAGGGTCCAAAAATACGGATATATCAGATATATCAAAAATATTGATATCAATTTAGAGAAATGGTGGATATTGTTACTTTTAACACAAATTTTTTTAATGACACTAGGAAACAATGATTTAGATTCTAATACACAATTTAGAATCAAAAGATTGCAATTTAAATGTGTATAATACAAGTATGTGTCGTGTATTGTATAAAAAAGTGTGACGTGCTGAGAAAATAAATAATAGAAATTTATGCAACTTAATCATCTAAATGTCACATGAAATTAAAATCTTTAAATATATATCATTTACACAATAATAAATCAATACATCAATAAATTATTGTCATACACTTACATTAGTACCACATGACTCTTGGAGAAGCTACCAAACCAGCCTTAAGTAATACTAATAAATTCAAATGTGTATAAATTAATGTCAATACTAAAAATATTAATAATACCATAAAGTAATTCATGGTCTATACTAATAAATTATTAATACTATAGAGTAATAGCCTAATAGGCAATAGTTGTAAAGGTGCTAAAGGAGTAAAGGAGCTGGGTAAAGGGAGAAAGGGGGTTGGATTCTTGTGAAGCTTGGAGAAGCTGCCAAACTAGCCTTGAAAACTACTATAAGAGGACATTAGGTGGGGGAAAAAAGGGGACAACAGTCACAGCACTCAAATTTGAGTGAGTTAGTCACATGGGTTGACATTCCTCGATATGTCATCGAAATATTGATGGTAAATTATGGAAAATTGTCAAAATTCTTGATTTATCTCAATATTGTCGATATATCAATGTACAGTTGATATATCCAGTGATAAATTGTCAAAATAATACCGAGACATGATATCGTTTTGGTGCTTGTCGATACGGCGGTATATTGACGATTTTTAAGACCATGGTTGGACCACAAGTTTGGATACCCTTGCTGAGATATTTAAAAAGAAAATAATAATAATAAATAAATAAATAAAAGAGACAAACAAACAAACAATATGTGCTCTTTCCCATTTTGTGCTCAACAGGAATTTGTGTTGTTGCCTGCACTGGTTTTAGCTTTCTAATTTTAAATCATCTTGCTTCTAAATTGTACATAGTAAGCTCTAATTTGATTTACTTTCTTATGTAATTATAAATACTTCAAAATATGGAGATTCTCTAGAAAAGTAATCATCAATTTTGTTATTTTTTGATAAGGGAATGTTAGCTTCACTTTGCTAAACTCCATGGGGCCACCCACACAAGGTTTCATGATTCTCATGCGCCTTGGACTTATCTGTGGGCCATTTGGGTTGTGGGGTCTTATATGGGCTTGAAGTTTGCCCAAAGGTTTTCTTCATCATCCAAAGAAAAAAGAGGAGAATGTTAGCTTGATATACTTTGTTGACCCATTCCCTAACAGCTTAAGCTTTTGGTGTCAAGTGGTGTTTTAACATGGTATCAGAGTTTTGGTCATTAGGGGGTCTCGAGTCTTTTCGCCTCCTCCCCAGCTCCCCCATTCATTTATCACTTCATTGTCATTTATCAGTTCACTCACTTCACTGCCATTTTATCAGTTCATACCATTTTATTGGTTCATCTCTCCACATGCGAGTGGGGTTTGCATGTGAGGGGGTTGTTAGCTTGATGTACATTGTTTACCCATTCCCTACTAGCTTAAGCTTTTGAGGTCAAATGATGTTCTAAAAGAGAAGAACAATTTTGTTGAACCTATTCTGTTATTATTGCAGGTACTGCGAGGAAAGACCTTTACTGTTGGGAAATGTTGGGATGGGTGCTAGACTGTGTACTTATTATCAGAAATCAGCCCCCGGTGATCAAACTGGCACATTGTTGCGCAATGCAAACAGCAGTTTGGGGAGTGTTCTCACACTTGATCCTGCTGATAAATCACCTTTTCTTGGAGATATAAAAAGCAGCTGCAATCAGTCATCTATTGAAACGAACATGTACAGGGCACCCATATTTTCCCATAAAGTTTCCTCAACTGACTATTTGTTGGTCCGTTCTGCAAAAGGAAAGCTTTCTATTAGACGCATTGACAGGATCGATGTTGTTGGACAACAGGTTTGTTATAGTTACAGACTGCTCTTGAGAAGTTTACTTTACCTGAGACTTGTTCTTTTTTACTTTATTAGTAATGCTGTCTTATCACCCTTTTGTCATTGATGCAGTTTTTGCTGTCAATGATTTTGGTCATGTCAATTAATGTGCCATGCTGCATGTTTAAAGCCTTGATGCATCAATTTATTTCTCGGGGAAAAAAAAAGATAAAAAGATGCCTTTGTGTTTCAATGCAGAAGGGGATGTTTATCATTTATCCTTCATTGTGAGGTGGCTTCTTTGGCTAAGAAATTTTTTGTTGGTTTGACTAATAGAGTTGGTTTCCTCCTACAGATAATTTTTATTTTGGCCTGTTATTTGTGGGTTGTGGAGGTAAGAGAGGTGGATGGCTTGGCACTTATGATTTTGGCTACTTTTTGGTTTGTTTGGGAGGAAACTAATCAATGAAATTTTGAGGATAACTGCTAATCTACCAGAGAAATCTTTGACATAGTTTGGAATTCGGTTTTGTTTTGGTGCTTCTCTTTCCAAGCTTTTTGAAGGAGTTCCTCTTTCTTTGATTGTGAAGGATTGGAGTAGTTCTCGTTGTGCTCTCTTGAACCGCACATCCTTGTGTTTTGATTCCTCCACCAAATAGTTTTTGAAGGTTGATTTTGATGGTAGTTCTCTTGGCAATCCTGAGCCATTAGGCCTTGGGGGCTTACTGTGTGACCACAAAGGCTTATTATTTCCTCTTTCTCTAAACCCTTTGGAATGGGTACAACCATACAATTAATAGCACAGAAGTTGGTGCTGTCCTTTTTTATTTAAGGTTGGCCAAATGGAATGGTGTTGCGGTTATATAGTGGAAGGTGAATAGGGAATAGTAGTAATTTCATCAAGTGGATCAAGAAGCGTATAGGAGATTATCGAAATTGTTTGGACTTGCTTAAGGAGGCTATTAATCTTTTTTCATTTTTGGGGTAGCTCCGTCAAGTGGATCAAAGAGGAGCTCTTTCTCTTTAAGACTTTGAAGGGGATTACATTCTACCTAGATTGGAATTGGTTTTTATTCCTCTTTTGTTTTTTTTGTTTCCTTGTTCTCTCCCTCCTCCTCTATGTATTTATATTTTTTTCTCTCTATCTATTGAAGATTTGTTTCCCACCCAAAAAAAAAAAAAAAAAAAAAAAGGAAAAACTATACAGGAAAGAGTAACCTTTCCTTTTTCCTTTTTGTGGCCTCCCTTAAGCTCTTGTTTGTGGGCTTCTGGCTAGTGCTTGTATGTCTCATGTACATGGACTATACTCTTTTGGGTTCAATATAGTACTTTACTCCATCAAAAAAAATATTAATAAAACTCAGCTCAAAGCGGACTCTGGATTTTCTCTGATTCTATGACACTTCTTTTTTTTTTTCTTTTTTTCTTTTTTCATTCATTCCATCTCATCATTAATTAACCAATTCCACGCAATCTAATGACAAATCAACTGGACATGCGCTCAAGTCATTTATTGGTCTTGATCAATTCATAGTCCCCATCAATTGCATCCCTGAGTGGTGTGCTGGTGACGGGCCTCTACCCATTATAAAATGTCCCTATTGAGTCGGCCCTCTGTGTGTGCGTGAAAAAGTGCACCTGTTTCTTTCTCCCACTCTCTCCCTCTCTCTATATGTGTATGTGTGTGTTTGTGTGTGTGTGTGTGTGTGTGTGTGTGTGTGTGATTATTTATCAATGTATGTGTGTGTATATGTAGATACAAATGTGTATACTCACCAAATTTGGAGATTAGTATATCTCACGGCAGGAGTGATTGCGTCATTTTCATTTTCATTTTCTTTTCTTTTTGTTTTGTTTTGTTTTGTTTTTTTTTTTTTTTTTTTTTTTTGTTTATTTATTTATTTATTGGTGTTTGAAAAACATTTAGTCATGTTGGATTTCATCAATTATTGTCCAGCTTGAAATTGATTAGCAGTAATGAAATGGTAGAGCTACTTCAAGTTCATTTTTTGTTGTAATGTGTCGTCATATACTACATTGGTGCTAATTATGTTCTGTTCTCCAATGCTCACTAAATCCATATTGCAGAGTTAATATGTATCAATATAAAACTATAAAATACTACATGTTGAATGTATCTATTTCATTGTTTTAATTTATTGACTGCTATTGTTGGAATGATATGCAATTCCACACAGATTCAGTATCACCTGAAGTTTTTATGATGTTAATGTTGTCTGATAGGATTTCGATTATTGTTCTTTGCAGGAGCCTCACATGGAAGTAATGTCTCCTGGAACAAAGGGTCTCCAGACATATATCATGAACCGATTGTTGGTATATATGTACCGTGAGTTTCGTGCTGTCGAAAAGCGTGGCTTGCACCCTTGCATCCGATCAGATGAGTTGTCTGCACAGTTTCCTAACTTCTCAGAGGCCTTTCTTCGGAAGAGGCTGAAGCATTGTGCTGATTTGCAGGTAGTGTACATCATTCTGATCAATTTTAAACATTTTCCCAAAAATCACTTCCTTTTCTTTCTTTTTTTTTTTAATTTTTTTTAAAAAAATTAGTTGCTCAAATGCTTGATTATTGCTTTGATATTAGAATGTTATGGCGCTTTGTTGTTTCCAGTTGTAAATTTAGTCTTGATAGTTATTTCTTGCATTCTTTATCAACCTGAATAGTTTACATCCCTATGAAACCTAGCAGAGGGGATCAAATGGACAATTTTTTTGGGTTATGAGGCGCAATTTCCGTATTCCATTGGAGGAGGAATTGAGAAGAATGGTGACTCCCGAGAATGTGAGTCATACTATACATCATTTGTCTTTGTTTATTTCTTAATGAATTAATGATGCTGTAATTATTTGAACATTTTGCTGTTATCTTATGAAGTCTGAATGACTAAAATTTATCTGAGTAGTTTTGGCACTTCATAAGAGGAGAAAATTATCATTTCTGCGAACTGATAAATTTGCATAATGGGGAAATTTTTTTCTATGGTGTTATCTATTCCTGTAGAATAAATGAAGATGAAATAAGCAATAGAATAAACATATGAGAGCTTTGAGAAGGAAGAAGCTTTGTGTAACTTATCAGATGTTTTTATAAGGTGTCAACTGAATGTGAGGACCCTTAGAATAGGGTTCAGTCCAAGCTATTAATGCAGGGATAGTATATATGTGGTAACATAGTATATCTAGTAGTGAGCCATGTGCATTGCGTGTGAAAATATTTATCGATTTTTTTTTTCCTTCAAGGTTTGCCATGAAGAAAAATAAAAACAAATGTGAGAACGATAGTAAAGCTACAATTTTTTGATAAGGATAGTAAAGCTAAAATTGTGGGACCATAAGCAGGATTTTTAGATTGTTAAGATATATAATGGGCATCATGTTTTTGGAACTCTAATCGAATGGAAACCCCTGCTCTAGTAATTTGTCTTTTATTGGATGTTGAAAAAGAAAGTAGAATATATGTTTTTCTGTGGGCCCTATGGGCTTGAGCGCTTGAACTTTTGTAGGTCGTGGGTATTATCAATATTATCATAAATATTGATATAGAAGTCAATGTACATGTGTAGATGAACTGTAATGAAGAAAGAAAGAGGAAAAGCATTGCTTGATGAGTGAGAAACTTTTAACTTTGGTGGAATTATAGAAGGAGAGACTGATATATTGGAGGGAAACAAGAGGAGGAAGGTGGTGGGTCTGTTGCGAGATTTTCTTGCATGCGTGCATGTGTGTTTGTATTTGAAACACTTCTATAGATACTATAAGGGTAAATTACACTTGCCACCTCCTTTAGTATCTGACAATTACAGATACACCCCATTTCGTTTCTGAAATTACACTGACATCCCTTATTTTACAAAATAAATTACAATGACACCCCCCCAAGCTAACCACCGTTAATAATTCCATCTAAATTGGCTTATGTGATGTTTATTTTTGTCAAAAATACCTAAGTTACCCTTAGATACTTATTGTTTGAACATTTAAACAATATAATTCTACATAATCTCACCTTTGTTGTTTTCCTAAACAAACAAAACACTTTCATGTTTTTCTCTAATTTGTTAATATCTTGAGCTCAAAAAAAAAAAAAAAAAAGACAAAACAAAAACTGTTAATGTATTATTTATTTATTCATTTATTTTTTGATAAAGAGATGATAGAATTAATGGCTAAAAGGAATAATAAAGCAACCCACACCACATCCCATAACTCTTTAATAGATCTTTCAAAGCTTTGTCTATTTTGATTGTGCCAAATTGTCTATGTTAGTCTCATAGCTAGCTCTATCTCATCTTTGTTTATATTAACTTCCCAAGAGTATCATCCTAACATGAACAATTGAACTTGAGCATTCCCAATAATATTTTAATATATTTTTAATTTTAAAAAAAATATTTTTATTTTCACTCATCACCCATCTCTGCACTCCTAAAAAATAGAGCATAAAGTCTAATTAAATTTTATTACCACACACACACAAAAATAAAAATAAAAAATTTTAAAAATCCAATTAAAAATGAAGTCATGGTGTAGATCCGATTTTATCAAATTAAATTGATGAAGAGGAGAGGGAAAAAGGGAGAGAGATTTATTAAACAATGCAATTTACATCAAGGGTATTGATGTCATTTTATGTGAATGGTTAACCCCATTAAACTAACCATCCTCACAGTGGGTGTCAATATAATTTCAGAAATGAGAGGGGGTACATCTGTAATTATTAGATACTAGAGGGGGTGTAAGTGTAATTTATCCATACTGTAATAGGGTTGAAAGTGGATAAACTAAATTATGATCCTACGTGCAAAAAGGAGCTGTCGTAAAGATTGACTGGAGGAAAAAAATCCATCCCCCGAATTCTGTCTAGTTCATATCCATGTAACTACATCTTTTCATTCCACTAAACTTGGATAGATAATGATTTTAATGGAGAATCTATTTTCCCTTTGATCATTACTCTGAACCTAGCTGGGTAAGAAGGTAATGATAGCAGATGAGGCTATGATGAAATTACACAACAACTGCTTATGCTCAACGGCTGCTTATTCTTGCTTCTTAATATAGTTATAGATTATAGATGTTAAAGAAAATTTGGTTGTCGAAAATGATGTGTAAGTTTTTCATATATATATGACCTTGTTTATTGTTTGCTTCTTAAATGTTTACTTATTTATATATTGGGCTTAGGTGTGCGCTTATGAAAGCATGCAAGCTGGCCTATACCGTCTCAAGCATTTAGGAATTACGAGGATGACAAATCCAAATGGAATTTCGTCTGCAATGAATCAGCTCCCTGATGAAGCAATTGCTCTGGCTGCTGCATCACACATTGAGAGGGAACTGCAGATAACTCCATGGAATCTTAGTAGCAATTTTGTTGCCTGTACAAACCAGGTAAAATACTTTTATCTGATTTCATGAAATGCGGGATAGCATTGCTGCTGTTCATGTGGTAGAATGGAAAATACTTGTTTTACAAGTGTATGGGCAATGCTATTCTATGTGCTTCTTTATAGTTTATATATGAATCGCCTTTCTTGTTCAGACACAATAGCAACAGGTGCAATTAGAAGAGTTGGCCCTATATTTCTATTTTTTTCTCAATTCAATTAAACTTATATTAGTAAGTCTCGATTTATGCTCCGAAGTCCTTCTTGATCGATGGTCCCCATTAGCATTAGTGCCAATTAGCAGCCGCTTTTTTCACAACTATCTATCCTGGGAATCCTTGCTGCAGAAGTTGACATATTTTCTCACTGGTAGTAGAAATCACACATTATCGCCCCTCCATAAAAAAGGGTAAATTGCAGGAAAACTATCTTGAAGTTTGGATCAAGTTTCAGTTTGGTACCCTCAAGTTTAATGTGGTCAATTAATTACCCAAACTATTAGTTGGTTTCCAATTGGGGGCCTACTGTCCAAAACCGTCTGTTGAAAAAACGATTAAGCAGCACATGATGTGCACGTGATCTTATTTATTTCTAATGCCTACTTTGCCCTTTTTATGCTTCTGAGATGCCAATTTTACCCTTTACACTTAAACTGGCATTGCTTTGACCTGTCTCATGCGCACACATGCACAAACACTAACACCAAGATGATGTATGTATGTGCTGGGAAGACATAGCGGCAGCAGCTAAGGTGATGTGTACAGGAGAGAGGACAGAGATAAATACAAAGAAAAAGAGAGAGAGACAGACGGAGGAGGAGTGTAGAGGATTAGAGAGAATTCTTATTTCAATTATTAATCATCAAGTCTGCCTTAAATGCCTTAAAACATAAACTCTCATGCCTTTATATAGGCTACAACTTTAAACAAAATAGGAAAGCACTAATAAAAAAAAATAATACTAAGAAATAAAAACAAACTAAACTAAACTAAACCCTACGGCCTCGCCTAAAGTAGGTATGAAACATGTGTGGCACGTGGGTCCTCTACTGGAGTCTATCTTGATCCCCTCATTTCCTCCTGGTTGAGAAGAACTCTCCTCCAGCAAGATATAGCGGTGGTACTCCTCAAGATCAAGATCAAGTTGAGAAACTCATCCTTAGTAAGCCATGTATTCTTAGTATTTGGGCGATCTCTCCAACAAACCTGATAATGTCGATAACCCATCCACGAGAAAGAATGGTTTGATCCTCGAGCATATCTGCAATCTAATTGGTGCTCTGAACTGGTGGGCGTCGAAGAACCAGGACTAATGCTGCAACCAAAGAAGTTCTGAATCCACTTTAACTGAGGTCTAGGAAGCCTTGATTTCAGACTTGGGTAGCTAAGATCCATAACCAAACAGATCACTTGATAAAGAGCCTGTAACCAAACAAGCCTTATAACTATAACCAAACCTTGATGGGGCATGAAGGGGGGTGCGTTGAGGCGATCTTCAACGATGGCAGGAAACAAGGGCTGAGAAGCTTCTAACTTGACGAAACACGATCTGTGGAGGACGAGAGCTGTGGCTATGGTCAACAGTAGAGGAATTGGTCGCACCAAGAAACAAGGGTTTCGATTTGGAGCAAGGATCTGGCGTTGTCAACTTGGTTTGACTTTGGTAGGATGTTGTTGACTTGAGTTTGGGTGGTTCAGCTTCATGTGCTGTGCGATTGACCCGTGGAGAACTAGTTGTGGCTACCATCGATGGAGGCTCGACTTGGTTGGTTTTTGCTGATGCAGGTAGGTGGATGAGGGTTTTAATTATGTATGACGGCTTAACGGTGCGGACAGAGTGGCGTGGGGGAAAATGTGGTGCGATTAGGGTTTGATGGAATCTTGCTCGTGGGTCTGAGATGGTACCAGTAGTGGATTAGAGTGGTCCTAGGGTCGTGTGGTAGATGAAGCTCAAACTTTAGGAACATGTGCAGGAGAATCTCCTGTGTTGCTTCTTCTTGAACTTGCACTATTCCTCTTTTTCAATGTTTGTGTTGATTAGGGCAAGGTAAGGCTGTTCGACAGTGGTTGGTTTGTATGCTTCATGAAGTTAGATATTTGATTGTGTAGCAAGGGATCGAGGTATGTGAATAATACTTATTGATATGCAACTGTAGAGGAGAGAAAGAAGAATAGAGAGATAAAGAGAGGGAAGATGAGGAGAATAGAGGAATAGAGAGAGAGAATTCTTATTCAATTATCAATCATCAATTACACCTTAAAACATAAACTCTCATGCCTTTATATAGGCTACAGCCTTAGAAAAAGTAGGAAAGTACTAATGAAGAAAATAATACTAAGAAATAAAACTAAACCCTACAGCTTCACCTAAAATAGGTCTGAAATGTGTGGCACTTGGGTCTTCTGCTGGAGTCCATCCTGATCCCCATCATACAGTTGGAGCAGGTAATCAATGGCCATAAGTAGATTGTCAGTGGTGATCAGTGGTCATAGGTCAGTCGCGGTTGATCATTGATATTGGGAAGATGGTTGGCTACATTGGAATCTCTGATACCATGTTGTAAACAATGGTATTCAAGTTAATTAATTCCCTATACCTTCATATCATCTTATTTATTTATATCAAAATAAACAAATTACATAGAAAGAGAAGAATACCTCTCATACTCATAAGTAATACCCTACACTCCATAACAGTTTCATTGGAGTTTTAAATGTGGAGATGGTAAGTTAAAACTTACTATATTGAATGGTTTGAGATAGATGACCATCAGCCATGGCTTTTGGGACCAACTATTGTGTAATTTGGGGGCGAATTTGGGTGCATTTCCTTTGAGGATGCAGTCTGATTGCAACTGCTTTGCTGGATGATGGGGTTTCAAGATTCTGTATTCAAAATTAAATTGGATGCTATGATAGATGCTTAGGAGAAATTATGGAATTTTTTTTTTTTTTTTTTTTTTTGGGTGAGGATTAGGATCAGAATTTTGTTGATTTCCAGGTAGCAGATCAGAACGCTGAGGCTGTACTCACTCACCTTGACTAAGCAAAGGAAGGCTAAACCCTCCTCTTGAAATTTGTCTTGATCTCTGATCAAATTTTCAAGTTTCCATCCAAATGACAGGATTACTAGGAAAATGCATATTTCATTTTTTAATCCCTCTTACATTGGAAAGCTTTTTCAAAGTAGAATTTTTTACATTGAAACAAATGGGGCATTAATGGAAGTTACTACCAGTTCCCCGTCCACTCATTCTCTTTGTTCTGATCCTAGCGATGGCAGGTAAGAACCTCCCAACTTCTCCCGGTCCATTGCTATCCACTCCACCAGACCCTGATGATATGGAAGTAGAATAGGAGAAGTGAGGCTGAAATAAGTGGCTGGCTGGAAGAAACGATACAGAAGACCCTACTTTGGAAAGCGCTAATTGCATGCTCGTTATGTCACATATCATCCTATTCTTAACACCCCCTCCCCCCCAGAGCCCATGCGTGACCTTTTCTTCTCCCCTTTATTTAGATAACATGATATCTTTTGTTCCAAACTTTTGGCAAAGAACTAGCAAGGAAGGGTGTGTTGTGAAACTCCTCCTTTCCCATTAAACAGTTAATATGTTTATAGTATATGAAGATATTGTAATTGTCAGATCCCCCTATATTAGAATTTAACTTAACATGTCAAAATAAAATTTCCACCCTTTATACAGAACCCTTTGGTCTACTAATCAAAATTTTTTGACCCAAAATTGAGTTTTCTGAATTTTGTTTTCACTTAACAAGACCAACTTGATGTTTAAATGGACTTTTAAATCCTGAAGAGTTAAGACAGAATATAAATACATGGTATTATTTCCTCTCTTTTTTTCAGAAGTTCTTGATAGAACCTCCATGTCCCCGGCTTAGTTGATGCATGTGGTTTGCAGGCTATCATATGTATCTACAAGGATTTGACTCACTTTCCAAAGGGGAGCAGGGACACTTTTTATAAAAATAATATTAATAATATTTAGGGAGAAAACCAATTAAAAAAAAAAAACGTTGGCTGGAACTGAATTCTACATAACTTGGTTGTGAGTGAACATTCCATGATCCATTTTGATTGTATCAATGTTTTATGTGTAAGTAGAGGGACAATTTAAATATCTTAAAGTGGTTATATTGAGTATATAGGATTTGTGTCATAATCTCACAGTTATTAGATTAGAAAGGTGATACTAATAATTATCAAGTTTTTTTTGCTTCATGAACTAAATAGATGTATTTCTTTTCATTTCATTTTTGTTTTGCAGAACAGAGAAAATATTGAGCGCTTGGAAATTACTGGTGTGGGTGACCCATCTGGTCGGGGCCTAGGTTTCAGCTACGTTCGGGCTGCTCCAAAAGCACCGATATCAAGTGCAATGGTAAAGAAAAAAGTAGCGGCTAATCGAGGAGGTTCAACTGTTACTGGAACAGATGCTGATCTACGTAGATTAAGCATGGAAGCTGCACGAGAGGTGAGTTGATCTTTTACAAAAAATGAAAAAAAAAAAAAAAAAAAAAAAAAAAAAGAAAAGAAAAGAAAAGAAATATATATATATATATATATATATATATATATACAATCATGGTTTTTGAATAAGTTGTATCTAAATCTGATTAGCCTTCAAAATTATTAAGCATTACGTGGAGGCATCTTATTATTCAAAAATACTTGCCTAAAAGCTGCTCTTGCATATTCCCATTCAAAGAAGAATATGATGAAAATTTGTATCTTTCTACTAGATAAAGGAGATTTTTTTTTCTTTTTTTGGGCAACAAGAACAAACTTATTTGAATAAGAAAGGGAAAGAGAGGTATAAGTGAGGATGAGAAGTCCTACAAAAATAAAATAAAATAAAATAAAGAGCCACAAAAACCAAAGAACTACACTCCACAAACAGCCTTCCTATCATAAACAACAACAAACATTGGAATGCCCCAAAACACCTTGCAAGATGATGCCCAGAAGGAAGCCAAGAAGGAAGCTCTTTCCCATGAACTCCAAACATCCTCTGATTTATCTTAAAAAATTCTAGCATTCCTTTCCAACCAAAGAACCCAAAAGATGGCCAGGATAGCACAACTCCACAAGATAGAAGCTTTCTTGGACAGGCGAAGACCTCTGAAATCAATAATAAACATGCTAGAACAAGCCTTGGGAGACACCCAATCAATCCCCACCCGACCTGAAAAAACCTCTGCCACATAAATCTCGCAACATGGCAATGCAAAAATAGTGATCCACACTCTAAGCCTATGACTTACATAAAATACACCACTGAGGAGATAAGCAATAAGAAGGTCTTCTAACCTGAAACAAATCATTCGTGTTAATTTTTCCAAGAGAAGATGTTCAAGAAAAAACCTGAATATTAAGAGGAACTTTAGATTTCCAAATCATCTTGAAAGGAGAAAAATGAGGAATACTAGGATCATTAATTACGGTTCCAAAAAGGACTTACAAGAAAAGCAACCAGAAGAATCGGGGACCCAAAACCTCCTATCTGAAACTAATATCTCAAGACCACCCCCTCAAGAAGAGTAAGCAAGTAAGAAAGTTCCATCACTTCCTATCATTAAGATTTCTGAAAAATTTAAAGTCCCAACCAATAGGAAAAGAATAAGATCCGCTATAGATTGATCATATAGCATGTTTAGATCCTTAAAAATTCATTTTAGGGATCAATGCATGTGTAGATCTGCTATAGATTAATCTTATGATTCTACACCAAAATCCCCATGTTTTAGTACTAGAGAATTGATTTCTTTTTTATTTGTGTAATCTATTTTAATTAATAATATATTTTTGAAAAAAATAATGATTTAAATAGCAGGGAAAGAAGTATATCATTATATGGACTTGATAGAACAGATATAAAATCAATATATGTATAGGTATGAAACCAAATTCCTCAAAAATTAAACTGATTGATGCAGAGCTTGCGTACATGAAAGGTGAAAAGTAGGGTATATATATGTGATATTCTTTGTATTGGAATGATTATTATCTAGATGGGATTAGAATCACTTAGTGTTTTTCTTTTTCTTTTTCTTTTTCTTTTTTTCATATGAAATGAAATATGTATTTTCAAAGATATATATATACATAAGTACAAAGAGAAGGGTAAGGCATGCTTCCTCAAAGGAAACAACTAGAAACTGCTGAAGAAAAGAATGAGAAAAAGAAACAAGACTGTAAAACCAAAGGAAATGGGTGCTTTCATGGACAATAAAAGCGTCCTCTGGAATACTAAGGCATAAAAGCTCCCCTTTTCGCTAAAGAATCTGGTTCCTCATTAGCTGATCTGGCCACCCCCTTAGCCTCCACTCTAAGAGACCCGCTAAGCTCCTCTTTTTGTTATAACTTTTGTTTGATAATTTCATGTCAGCTCTATGACCAACAGTCATTAAACCCATCAAACCTTTTAACTGTGATCAAACAATTGTAACAAATAATATCCATACAGTTAACTCATTATGCCATCCCATCCAAACATGTCCATGTAAATAACAAGTTAACAACTGTAACTCTCTGCCAAAACATCATGTCATCTTTCATTGCACATAATTATTATTTTAAAATAATACAATTTCCATACTTCCGGATTATATGTTAATCCTACAATGACTATTAATTGATAATTTATTCAATATCATGCGCAAAGGATCAACAACAGACCTTATACAATATGGCAATTGGTTATAACACATCTTGTATAATGCGTAATTATTTATATGATACTAATAATTATCGACCATTTATTCATAATTATCAACCAATTATTACAGATTGGTATAGGGATGTATATTGATTTGGGTTCCTTTTTAGATAATTGAAAAATTCAAGGCCTTAAATAGTATATATTATAGTATATATGGTATATATTAAGCTAACCGATGTGGCAAATAAAACAACAACCATATTAAAGCGTTCTACTCATATATATATATATATATATATATATATATATATATATATATATATATATATATATATATGTATGTATGTATGTATTTATCATGGTAAATTTTATTGAGTATTAAATATATACAAAAATGTCGAAAGGCTTAGTACATGCAAAGTGATGGACAAAGCCATGTGGTAGTGTGGGTGGGCAGCAGCATCCCCTGGATTTTTTCTTTTTAATTTTTATTTTATCTCCTATAATTTTTTGAAATTCTATATTTGACTCCCCTAAACTTTTTTGTATTGCTTTTTATTTTTCTGGTTTTGCACTACTTTTAATTTTTTTTTTCCCTGGTAATGTTTTCCCATAATAAGATATTCATTCATCATGGTTACAAATCTCTTAGATATGTTCCAATTCCCAGGTTCTTCTCAAGTTCAATGTTCCAGAGGAACAGATTGCAAAACAGACTAGGTGGCATCGAATTGCTATGATACGCAAGCTTTCGAGTGAACAAGCTGCATCAGGTGTGAAGGTTGACCCAACAACTATCAGTAAATATGCACGTGGCCAGAGAATGTCCTTTCTTCAGCTTCAGCAGCAGACCAGAGAAAAGTGTCAAGAAATTTGGGATCGTCAAGTCCAAAGTCTTTCTGCCATTGATGGTGATGAAAATGATAGTGATTCTGAAGCAAATAGTGATCTGGATTCCTTTGCCGGGGACCTAGAAAATCTACTGGATGCAGAAGAATTTGAAGAAGCAGAAGAGGGTAACTATGAATCCAAGCATGACAAAACAGATGGTGTTAGGGGTCTTAAAATGAGAAGGCGCCCATCCCAAGCTCAGGCAGACGAAGAAATTGAAGATGAAGCTGCTGAAGCAGCTGAATTATTCAGGATGCTCTTGGATGGTATGGATTATTTGGTGTCTCTACTTGATGCCACTACTTCTAATGAACAACTGTTTGCACAAAATTGAAGCCATTGAGATATATGCCTGGTTTTTCCTTGAACGTGCTTTAGTAAAAAGGAAAATAAAATAAAATCTCAGGCTGAATTGCATTTCCTTTCTTGGGTTAGATATATCTGTATATATGCTAGACTGAGGACATAGAAGATGAGTAAATTGCACTTCTTTGAATGGTAATGGCTAAAATCTAGACAAGGATGATGCCTATGGAATTTCTTAAGCCTCTCATGCATATGTCTGACACTTGTTTATATAATTTATAGACTAGCTCTTTATCTATGAGGAAAGTGGATAGTGGTGTTTACTGAACATCTTAGCTGTTTAACAAGCTGCCTGGCATATGTCTGGGTAACATAATAATGGAAGAAAACATATTGTATTGATGATATATTATTCTCTATGACAACTGTTCTGCAGATGATGAGGCTGATAGGAAGAAGAAGAAAAAGGCAAGAGCTGTGGGGGAGGAACTGGGATTGGCTCCAGGATCACAATTAAGTTTTGGTTTTGAGAATGTAGAACGGGTCAAGAAAACTAGTACGATAGTCAAGCAAATCATTAGTACATCCCAACCTGATGGATCCTTTGTATCAAAAGAGAACGTCATTAGAGACCTGAAGGAGGTAAAAATGAGTTACTTTGGTAATGTTTATGAGTTATTTGTGGCTTGTTTTTTGATTAATCCATTCTACTTTTATATGGACATCAGTTCTACTTATCTAGACAACTTTAAATACATATGAAGTAGATTTTACAGTAATATTGAGAACACTATAATTTATTGGCAGGTGGAAAGTTCTCATGTTAAAAGAAACTTGTCCGGCAAGGTGAAAGCGATGAAAAAGAATGATATTGCACGCATGGGTCCACTCAATAAGAAAGTCAAAATAATAGGGGATGGAGTGAAGGTTAGCTGTCTCATTCATTTTCTTTGGTGGGATCAGTCTGCAGATGTTCTATGTAATCTATTGGAACATGCTTGTATTTTAGTATTTTTTCAAAGCTATGCATTAGAAAATTTCTTCAAACCCCTACTCATGTGGCATGTGGAAATATGTTTGCTCTACCCTTGTGCATTTTTTAAGTTTCCCATGTTTACTTTATCCAGAAAAATTCCTCTTTTATGTTTCAATCTACTCGAAAATTTCTGTAAATGTGATTGTTGGGTTGAGTATTTGAGTGTGGTTGAAATAAGAGAAATGGATGAAGAAGCACACAGTAAGATAAGAATATTTGTGGGTTGTCACATTAGCAACTACCACAACAGGTGAAGATGAACTAAGTCCAATTTGAAGATTAGAATACATAAGCGTACCCCATAGAGGCTGTCAGACTCAGTCTTATACTAAATTTAGGAGCACAACCCTTTAACATTAAATTGACCAATAATATTATCTTTCCTTCATGTCGTGGCTCCTTCATGGACTATCCAAGTCCTTCAGTTCTAATTATGTTAGAATATGTTATTCTAGATTTCATTTCCCTCAATCACTTCTTCAATATCAAACCACTTTACGGGCAATATTGTTGCTCTGTTATACTTAATTAGTATTTTATATCTGCCTTGAAATCTATATTGACCAGTAATTTTTGTACCTTGAGATGGGGTGAGGATCCTCTTAAAATGTATGATGGGTGAACAGACTGGAGGAGGGGTGGAAGAATGAGAAATGGAGAGGATCTTTTCCTCCCCTGCTTCCTTATTTAAATAGTATAATATTTTCTATGTTCATTTATCTTTACCCTACCCAAAAAGTTAATTTGCTCTTCTGTCTGAAACCAGATAATCAAGGAAAAGAAATCAGCGAGAGAGAGTTTTGTCTGTGGAGCTTGTGGACAGGTGTGTAAAGGAGCATAAAGTTTTTGTTATATTTGGAGAAATTGTGATAAATTTCATAATGATTGTTTACCTTATGATGGACCAGCTTGGACACATGAGGACCAACAAGAATTGCCCCAAGTATGGTGAAGATCTAGAAGCACAGCCTGAAACAACAGATCTGGATAAGGCATCAGGAAAATCCAATTCTGTGGATCCCTCTAGTCAGCCCCAGCAGAAAACCATAAAGAAGCTCATACCGAAAAGTGCAACAAAAATTGCTCTGGTGGAAGCTTCTGAGGGCGACAAATCTAATTCAAAGGCAAAAACATTGAAGTTCAAATGCGGCTCTGTTGACAAGCTTCCTGATAAACTTGTGCCTGCTGGATCCACACACAGTGCTGATCGGCCAGTCATTTCTGATGCTGAAACTGGGAATAAGTCTGTTGTTAAAGTTAATAAATTAATAATTTCCAACAAGATGAAACCTGAAGATGTACAGGTTGAGTCTCATAAGCCCTCTATTGTGATACGGCCACCAATGGATGCGGAAAGAGAGCAGGTTGATTCTCATAAGCCATCTGTTGTGATACGGCCACCAACAGAAACAGTTAGAGAGCTGCCTCGCAAGAAGATTGTAATCAAACGGCCGAAGGAGATCATTAATTTGGACCAGGTCAGTCAGGATGGAAGCACAGGTCTTGAGTACAGGAAGACCAAAAAAATAGCTGAATTGTCAAGTATTGAGAAACATAAAAAGCAGGAAAGTAAACAGTTTACTGAGGTGTCAGCAAGGAAAAAAGCTAGAGAGGATAGAAGATGGTGGGAAGAAGAAGAGAAGAGAAGAAATGCAGAAATATTGAGAGAAGAGAGAGCAAGGAGGCTTTATGAGGAAGAAATGAGGATGCTAGAAGAGCAAGAAAGGTTAGCTGAGATTAGAAGATATGAAGAATCCATAAGAAGAGAGAGGGAGGAGGAAGAACGCCAGAAAGCAAAGAAGAAGAAAAAGAAAAAGAAAAGACCTGAAATGAGAGATGAGTATCTAGAGGATCACAGGGCAAGAAGAAATGACAGAAGGATTGCAGAAAGGGACCGAACTGCAAAAAGGAAGCCTGTCGTCGAGTTGGGAAGGTATGGTGCAGAGTATGCCCCACCAACAAAGCGCCGTAGAGGGGGAGAGGTACTTCACTCATTCTTGCCATTGTTACAACTCTATTCTACGTATACAATATGGTTTTTCCCTGCCTATATTGTCTCTACCATTAGTGGAACTCCCACATTTACTACCATGACTCACCTGTTAGATTGAAAACAGTGACAAATCAATCTCTAGGGAATTTAAGTTCATGCCCATCTTTCTTCTGGTCACTAAAGGGGAGAATCTTTGGTAGACGTTTAAAGACTAAAGAATTTCTTTTGGTTAAATCTTATAATAAATTTAGTTTGGACAATGGTCTAGGTTATTAACTCTTGGGCCTTTCCTTTGTTGAAGTAATTTTTAAAATTGTTAAATTGCAATCAGTCATCTTTTGCTTTGGGAGAGAATTTAAAAAAGGTAAAGTTAGACGTTAAGCCTTTCCATTCATTATGAATGTAATAGAGACAGGAGAGGAATGCTTTTGTAATTTGTTTTCACGTGATCTAATCACTCTTCTTTAATGGTTCAATTCAAACTTCTATTTATATGAAATTCTTGTTTAATTTGCTACAGGTTGGTTTGTCAAATATCTTAGAGAAAATCGTGGAGACACTCAAAGACAGGTATGAGGTGTCCTATCTCTTCTTAAAACCTGTGTCCAAAAAGGAAGCTCCTGACTACCTGGACATCATAGAGCATCCAATGGATCTGTCAACAATCAAAGAGAAGGTGAGGAAGATGGAGTACAAGAGCCGAGAGGAGTTCCGGCATGATGTGTGGCAGATAACATACAATGCCCACATATATAACGATGGGCGTAATCCAGGTATTCCTCCCCTTGCGGATCAGCTTTTGGAGCTTTGTGACTATTTGTTAGATGAGAATGACGTAGCGTTAACCGAAGCTGAAGCTGGTATTGAAGATAAGGATACTTAGGCAGAGACTGTTGTAAATTAAGATCATTTATTTTTCTGAAAGCCCCAGTTTGCTGGAGCCATTTTTTTCTCCTCGGGGTTTGTAGTGAATGGGGATGGCTTTGGGCTTCGGCTCATTGTATGTAAAATTGGGGACTTTGGAAAATTAAGTGTATCCCCTTCTCGATGTGTACATTTGAGTTGATCAGAAAAATTAGATCTTAAAAGTATCAATTGGAAATATTAATCCACCATTCATTCGAAGGTTCTATACAACCACACAAGTCCTTTTGTTTTGGCATGAACTGAAAATCTGGCGTATTACTCTCTGATGTGTTACTGAAGTTTGCCCAGAAAAGATGCTCCTAAGGTAGGTGGAAACATTAACTTGAAAGAGTTGGAATGTTACATTTTGTGTTGACACATAGGAGTGTGATATATCGCTTATCCCAGTTTGATGAAAACCTTGACAATTCGTATTGGGAAAAAATAAATAAATAAATAAATTGGTGATCGTTGTTTGCGTGCTATCAAATGAGATTTTTTTTACTACTCATGTCGCAGATTTCTTGCCTATACAAATAATTTGCTAGTGTTTATATGTTGTTGCTCCCGTAAGTTCACATTGGGTTGTAAGATGAGCCAAGCTATTCGGGTTTGGTTTAAGATCAACTCGATAAAAAGCTTGATTGAGCTTGCTAGTGAGATAAACGAGTCGAGTTTAAATGCCATTTCAAGCTTATTAATTTAGTGAGTCAAGCGCAATTAAAGTACTACTCAATTCAATACTCAATAATGCTTTAAATAACCAAACTATTGAGCTTGACTTGAAATTGGCTCAAGTTTGCATCACTAAGTCTTCACCCATGCTATGTTTAATCTTATATTTGCTTGGTCAGTCGTAAGCTTGATAAAGGAGGGCTGTGAATGTGTGATAGGTTTATGACTTACGTGAAGTCATTGTTATGACAATAGAGTCAGGGGCGGAGCCAGGAGGGTCAAGGGGGGGCCAATTGAGCCCCTGACTTCTGTTTTTCTTTTTTCTTTTTTTTTTCTTTTTTTTTTTTTGTTTTTTGTTTTTTTTTTTTTTTGTTTTTTGAACTAAATTTTGAGTATTTAAACTTTGACCCTGCCAATTTTTATTTAACCCTTCAAAAAATTTTATTTTGACCCGTAACTGCTTTTTGACCCAAAAAATTGATGACTTTGACCCTTTTATTTATTATAATAATTTTTCTACCCTATACGAAGTTAAAGAACAAAATCCCATTGTGATACACTATTGAGGAAAAAGAAAAATTCCAAAATATTTATCATTAGTCTTGAGTCTTGACCTTGCAAGACTAATGTTCTGGTTCCGCTACTAATGACAAACGAACATAAATCCTAATATGAAAGCAAATTAGGTGTTGTATAGGATAGCTGGTGAGAGTTGAAAATAGGCAATGGCTGCTAGGGCGTTCCCCTCAAAGGGATGTAGCGTATGGGTCCTAGAATGCAATGGGATGTTGTGGAGGATTCTCACATTTTCATAGACGGGTGACGGGTGTAGATAAAAAAGTTAAGGCTCTATTTGGTTTCTAGATTTTATCAATGAAAAAAAATAAAATATAAGGAATTGTACTTCTCCTTGTGTGGTTATAATGAAAAACTAGAAGAAAAATAAGAATTAAAATAATTTTAACTTAATATAATTTTGTCTTCATTTCATTTTCTTTTCTCTTCATTTTTTTCCATTCCCTTTTTTTTCCTTGTAGAATCCGGGAATCAAATAGATGGTAAGAGTAGGATTTGTTTGGCAATGGCAGCTGAGATGTTGGTTTTTCGATTTATTCCATGCCATTTGGACCGCTGAATTGAAGGTAGGTTGAGAATAGTACGTCTCAACTCTCATGCACAAACATCAAGCGCAAAAGGAGAGTAGAATTGAAGTTCCAACATCACTATACTACAAAATGGATTTGGCTAAGACGATCTCTCTCTCTCATCCACAACCCTCAAATGGAATATAAGAACGCTTTAACTGTCATTGCTTAAATGTCCTCAATTTTACTAATAATTACCTTTTTTATCAATTATGTAGAAAGAAGGTTTTTGTCAGGCAATAGCATGTGTCTTTTCCCATTACCTGCACTGTAAAGGAGTAGCATTTTTCCCTTTTCTACATAGATTTTTACTTTTTATTTTTTTTTTTTGGTGTGGGTGCGGGGGGGGGGGACCTAACCACCCAACTTGGAGGCATCTTCACTCATTATGCTATTGTCACCTTTTTGGAGGGTAATAAATTAAATGAACACAAAGAGATTGGAACGTTTCTGGTATTGTTAATTACATCAAGCCAGATTTCTCGTCATATTTCATCTCACCCATACGATATTCACATGATTTTATTCCTTATATTTCTTAACTAATTTTTTCTAATTCTTCCAACTATAAAAAAATAAATAAATAAAATAAAAAGCCTTTTTACCAATTTACTTCTGCATGGCAATACAAGTTATCAATGAAACACTAGGAGGTAAAGCTCCAAGTGAATAGGGGTAACATTGGCACTGAAATGTGTTCACTGTCTTCAATTTTGGTCGAAATTGAAATAGAGTTTTAAATTTAAAAGAAGTTATATGCTTCCTTGGTGAGTGATATCCACATATATGATCAAAGAAAATATAAAATAAAAAATAAAAAGGGTTTCAAAAATTTCCTTGGAATTTGATGTTATTTACTATATATTTGTTTCCTGAATGAACATATATATAGGACCTTGAATCAAATGTCATATCCAATAATTTCAAGCCTTCTTGGTGGGGGCATGGAACAATTATTGGTGCAGGTGCTGGAGTACATTAGGGTGTTCTTGGCCACCTTTAATTTCTCCGCATCTTGGTCACCAAATATAGGTAATTTTCTTTTATCTTGACCCATGGCACACTCTAAGGCTTTGTTTGTTTGGTTGGAATAGAATGAATGGGAATGGAATGTGATTCCATGCTCAAAATAATTTGGAATAGAATAAAATTGAAATAAGCATTACGAAATGAATATCATTATAATTCACTACTACTTTTTGATTCCATTCCCATTTGATTTCCTCATCCAAACACATTCTTTGGAATATGATTCTATTCCATCCATTCCATTTCAACCAAACAAACATGGCCTAAATGATGGATGTTTTGATGTATATAGACTATGATCAAGGGACGAAATGTCATTCGAATTTTCCAATTTTACGGTTGCAAAATGGACTTTGCATTAAGATCTCGAAAAAGGATTGTAGTTTCATGATGGGTAAATATGGTACCTGAGGGGCAGTGGCATGAGGATCATCCACATTTCACATTTAGGCTGCTCTTAAATAAATTATGCAATGGCCATTGTTCTAGTAGTCTATTACTCTGTGCTTATTGATACAGGGGGAATAATAGATGGGTCCAGATATAGGAAAATAATTAGATATCAATACAAATAACTACTAACTTGCTAGTAAATGACTACTAATTATTTAAGAATGATTAGTAATTGTAATTATTTTCCGGACCAATATGTAATTCCCTCAAACTAATATGTAACTAGCATCTTTCACTTAAGTGTAATGAAAATTATAAAACCATGCTGTGTAGTTCAACTTCAATGTATCTATTAATCATCTTGTTAATAAGATATTGATAGGACTTTTATTTTTGGTTTTTTGGTTTTTTGTTTTTTTTTTTTTTGTTTTTTTTTTTTCATGTTTCTCTTTTGCCCTTTAAAATACTCCGTAATACTTATCTACTAAAATATATAGTGCCCAATCATTTTATAATTAGTGAGTTAATAAGATAAAATTAGCTACCCTTTCAAAAATCTAATCCCGAACTTGAAATACAATGCTCAAATGCTTTATCATTTGGTTCCTAGATTTTAAAAAAGAAAATTGGAAGGAAAAACATTTAGAAAGAAGGTGGAGAGAAAAACATACATTTTTCAACCATATTTTCCTATCTTTTTCTTTCCTTTGCGGAGATTCCGGGAACCAATAAGAATTTCTTAGTCAATAAGGATATCTTGAATTCTTCTTTTTTATAGGTCAACAAGGATTTCTAGAATTCTTTGGGAAGGTAAAAATATGAATTCCCACGGCCTTTAATCTCTTGGCGAGTCTTATATCTTTCCTCAATTTGCCAGCTTGCCCTTGAACATAGGCACAAACCAAGTCTACTAGCCGAGTCATCTAGTCTAAATGAGGTTGATATCAGAACTTTGCAAACATACTATGGTCATGAACAGGGCCTGCAAAAACATACATATACAAGTACATGTATATATATATATATATATATATATATTGTGTGTAGGAGGAGAAAGAAAAAAATTGAAGGTGCCAACCACTCGATAAGATTTGGGGATGCTATTTCATCAAATCGAACACAGTGCAAGGTTCTAAAAAAAATTTTACAGTGCCATGGCCCCTCAAGAATGATCCATGGATCTTTCATTTTCAAAGGTGTGACAGATTTGAGATGGGTCCCAAACCCCATGTGCATCTGCCTCAGAAATTGACAAGCTGGGTCTACCCAAGCTGCATGCCAGAGTCCTTGAGAATTCGTACTTAGCCACATTAATGGTTTGATGGGTTCAGTATGGGCCGGAGCTTGGCGTAAACCTGTGCATGTCTTTTTTCCACGGGTCCACATTTTCTATGGTCGCATTCAGTGCACGAGGCTTCCATCTATAGTAGGATTTGGAGAAGGTAAGTGATAAGCATCGGGCAGATGAGTATAGAATTAGTGGCTGCATCTTTTATGGAGCCAATTTGATCCCCAATAGAGTAAAAGGAACACTTGTTTTAGCGAATTGCATGGACATGCAAGCTCCCGAGGGAATTGCACGTATTGTGTTGAAGAATTTCTAGTGTAATAACAATGATATACGCTACCGTTTAGCCAAATTTTTTGTGTAATAACAATGATAACATGAAATTTGGTATTACAAAATGAATTATCTAGGGGTGGAATTATGTGGAGACCAAGGGGGGCCATGGCCCCTACAAGATTTTAAAAAAAAATTGATAGGATTTAATTTTTCAACAAACTTGTACAAGTACCCACTCACCTCATTGAATCAAACTAATATTATGATTTTACTAAAAAATCTCTTAAATTATGCAAGAGATAACTTTTCATGTTAAGTGTTTCCATCAAATCATCAACTAACTTTTTCTATTTTAACACTGCTCTGCCCATAAAATAAAATAAAGAAGTCCTAACACTGCTTTTTGGGTACGTTCTTGACTATGAAGGTTTGTCTGAATGAGCACTTGAGCTTTAGTTTAGATCTTTTGAGATTTTTTTACCGTTTTGTATAAATATTTTGTGAAGATTATTCGGTATCTATACCTTTTTTTTTTCCCCTGGTTTTGTTGTGTAAATACTTTAAAACAAAAGCACACCCAAATTTTACAGATTTCTTAATCTCGATCTTAAAGGTTGAATCATATGTTCGGATTTTGTTTTCCTCACCTTTTAGTCCAAATTCTCATTTTTTTTCCCTAGATCATTCAAATTGGATTTCTATTTTATGTTTTTGTTTAAATAATTTCATTGATACTAAGATACCCACCTCTCTAAACTTGCAAATGTGTTGCATTTGTATTTTTTTTTTCCCTAACCATTAGTGTTCTCTATGAAAAGTTGTGACTTCATGTAATGAAAGGGTTTTTTTTTTTTTTTTTGGTTTTTTGTTTTTTCACAATATTTATATAGTACCCCCCCCCCCAAAAAAAAAAAAATTGGCCACCCCAACGCGCAGTTTTTGGTTCCGCCCCTGAAATTATCGAAGAAGATTAATCTCATCGTAATGCAATAACAATGATATACGCTACCTTTTAGGCAAATTCTATCGTTAAAGCTTTCAAATGAGCGTTTTTTGTCATTTAAAAAAAAAAAAAACTTTTCTTTTGCTTATGACTTTCATTATGAAAGTCTCAATTCTTGCATTATTCTAGAAGTCTTAATTAGAAGGTTCTACGCTTCGTTTGAATTTGTCCATTTTCTGTAATTTTTACCTTTTTCCCTGCAGAATTAACTTCTGGTGAAGTCCGGAGTCAAAACTATAGACACTGGTCCTAGTAGCGGTGTGAGTTTTTCACACGTACGTTCCAAAATCAATAAGCTTTTCCTAAAGCAGTGTGAGTTTCCTTTTGTCTTCTCATTTTTCTTATTGTTTCATAAAACACTCTGTCCCAATTGCTTAAAACAAAAATTCATGAGGGAGTAATTTTTGAGGGAATTACACATCAATCAAGTCAGTATTAAATGATTACTAACTCAACTAAAAATACTACTCACTGTATTCACACTCGCTATCCTCAGTAAAGATGGAAGAGGTAAGCAGATGGGATTTGAGGTGGCCACTCGAAAATTGACTGTCATAATTTCTTCTAATTTATTTTACTATATATAATTTAATTATTTGGTTCGATCTTGTGGTTATTATTATTCTAGTCTCTATTTGCTTATTATTTCAAGAATACTAAGGTAATGTTTGGCGCATCAATTGAGAGAGCCCAAAAAGCCTTTTTACATATTTTAAGAATGTTTGGTGATCTATTTAAAAGGCCTTCTAAACAAAGGATTTCTTCAAAAACGCAAAATTGGCAAAGACTAGTACTCGAAATAGCTTTTCAAGTGCCGATTGAGAAAAGGGGAAAAGAGTCTTAAGCGATAAATCCTAAAAATTCGTATGTTTATCCATACTTTATCAAAAAGGACTTTCAAAATGTACATTCACAAAACCTAACCGTATTCTTCCAAATATCTTTTTAAAAATAATTTTTAAAAAAAGACCTTTTTCACAAATGAATTTTTATTTCAAAAAGGTATGACAAATGCTACCTAAAATAGCCAAAGGGACTACTCTTTTCAGCTGAACCTGCATTCTCTATTGCTGCATCATGGATCAAATTAAGGTATGTACCAATGTATATCTCTTCACTTCATTAATCTTTAAATTTAAATAATTAACAAAAAAAATTTGGGGGGTAGGGGGTGAAATTGCAAAATCAGGAAATTGGGTCTTTGAATTCTGCTGTTGTTGGCTTATATCGCTTTATTTTGTGGCACACATTACATGTTTTTGTCTTGATCACTGATGAAACTTTAGTGGGATATATATGGAGCTGTGTTTTTTAGGAATGATTGAAGCTGTGGTATTGTTGTTAGGTAAGTGATGCGACCTGCTTCTTTTTGGAATTGCTTTGGAAGTTTGCATTGCATGAAGTTGTCAAACGTACTAGGCTATTAAAGGCTATTATGTCCTATATATTAGAGTTGGCGACATATAGAGATGCCATTGCCTAATATTCAGCTTCTGCAAAAGATGGAGGTGCTGTGCATCGTTTGTGATGTACCAAGCACGACATAATAGCCAATCACAGACACAGCTATGTGTTTCAAATATCGCAAGCAAGACAGGATATGCAGCATTCAAATGGGGCTGATGGGGTTGTCCATGAATTAACTGAGAACTTGAATAGTGGTAATGCCTGCTAGCTTAGTGATGATGAGATACTGTAGTCCATAAGAGACCGAGCAAACTCTATGCCTAACAACTTTTTTTCCTTTTTTCTTTTTTCTTTTTTGGGTGGAAATAGGGAAGCTTTATTTGTAATTAAGAGATGCCATATGTAGAGCATCCCATAACAAGATAGCTACAAGATCACTAAGTGGTTCAGTAAGTAGAACAAAATTAGTTGCCAAAGAGGCGCCTGTCCTTGCCAAAAAGTATGCACATAAAATTATTTGTAAAACACATTGGAGCAATTTGATTTGCATAGGACATTCAAACACGGCTTTAGTCTTTTTTGTCATTATCTAAATATACTAAGATAAGGATTTTATAAAATAGTTTGGATGCT
This sequence comes from Liquidambar formosana, assembly GCA_039720395.1. Lineage (NCBI taxonomy): Eukaryota > Viridiplantae > Streptophyta > Magnoliopsida > Saxifragales > Altingiaceae > Liquidambar > Liquidambar formosana. Next base: position 122,064 of record JBBPBK010000215.1, on the reverse strand, counting down.
CTTCTCGTATTGCCTATTTGCAATTTTTATATTTACACCACATAGGATACTCATCTGTTACAGTTTTGGACATTAGTTTGATATGCATTATTGATATGTTCCCTAACAGGTTTAGCTTTTGGAGTTAGAGTAAGAAGTCAAGAGCTTTTTACTCCCCCAACATTTGTGCTAGCAAAGGTAAAAAATCTAGCCATCCTAAATGAGCTTGGATGGAGGGTGATTAAAGAACCAAATTCAATCATTTTGGACCCAAAAAGTGATGTAAGGAACCTACTAATTAAAAGGAGAACACCGGCATCTATCACCAATGACACAAGCAGTAAATTGAAAAAGGGAATGGGGAACATAATCAACATTTGGGAGGACAAAGGGATAGGAGAATCTCTTCGAGTTATGATGTCTGACCAAATTATTGATGAGGATAGGGAACTCAAAAGTTAAAGATACCAACAACAACAAATAAAAAATTAGCCCTTCTTGTGGGTGGAAACTCATGGGTATTAAAGCCCCACCCCCACCCCCACCCCCCAAAAAATCCCTGACCAAGTGAAAAATGCCATTAGATATGTCCCTTTACCCCTCATTCATGCTAGCGCATAAATTCTTTTTTGGGCATCACAGCTTCTGGTTTAGCTACTACTAAGTCCTTCTATGCCTCTCTTAATTAAATTCTAATCCTTCTCAAAGCCCCTCTGCCTTGTAGTCCAAAATTGTTTTCTTGCCAAATCGTTTAATTGAGTGTTGTATGATTGCAATCTTCTTGTAATTTCTCTTCTCCTCCTCTTAGTGATTTTTGTGGTTATATTTCATTGTTCTTGAGAGTGTTTTCCATAACATAATGAGGTAGCATCACCCCTTAAAGATTGGGGAAGAAATGCCCATGATGCCAAGCGGTTAGCCTCTCACTTTGTCTCTTGCATTTTTTTCAGCATGCTAAGTGATTGTTTAATGGGGTGGCGCATGGTGTAACCAAATTTGCCCGTTTAATTGAGTCGAAGGAAGATTAGGAGAAGAAATGCCCCATCTTGGCTCCAATTGTTCATTGGATTTGATATTTTTGCTTTTAGGCCAGATTGTCTTTTAATAAAAAATTTATTATCGTGTAGAAGAAGTTCTAAGGGCATTGAGAAATAACCAAAGGCTCATTTTGTTTCAATCGAAAACAATATCAAGGAAAGAATGCATCCATGTTGTTGAATTGCATTACATTCTGATTGTAACACCATGAATAACTAGTTTCTTTAGAAAATTAATACGAGAGGAATATTTAGAAAAATTTTCATAATACGAGAGGGATATGACTGGTCTGTTTACCCTATCCCTGAAAAGTGAGATCCAAAGACAAAAAGGAAACATCTTTCCATCATTGTTTGAAGCTTAGAATTGTCGCCGCCAAAATGTTTATCATCTTATACCCCAAATCTCCAAGCATAGTAGCCTTTTAGGATTTTTTTTTTGCTTTGGGTTTCATTGGAGGGACTTGAACCATAAACTACCTACACCCTAACCCACCTTGATACCACTAGGACACAAGAGCCGGTGGTCTTCTAGGATTTACTCTTTTTAAGGCTTTGTATGGATCTAAAAAAGAACCAGGTTGCCTAAAAATACTTTAAATAGGAATTCATTTTAAAACAAATTTCAGCGTTTTTTTTTCTTCCGTTTATTACCCTTATTCTTTTCAAGATCCGAACAAAACCTAGAAGATCAAACTGAGCTGAAATGTCAGCATGGAATTATAGATTTCGTTTCCCAGTAAGAATGCAAGATCAACCTCAGCCTTTAGCTCTGTCTTCAGATGAATTGATGATCCTTGGTGCTGCCTCTTAGAATTTGATGAATATATCACCTTCCACACAAAATAATTAAATAAAAATTGACTAAAGAATAGGATCCAATGAAGACATTTTTACTGGTCTGATTTTCTGCTTCTATATCTAAGAAGTAAGAACCCTAGTTGATAAGAATCTTCATCATTACAGCCATGCTCTAGAGTCTCACTTGCATCCTTGTTACTCCCACTCAAATAAAATATTTAGTAAATAAAAACATAAAATAATAATCAGCCAATATCAAGTTCTTTTTAAACCCACACGCACACACAAAAGTACTTCCTCCAATCCCACAAGTACTCCCTCCAATCCCACAAAGATATGTAATTTTTGTAACTTTTTTGCCTTAAATTGTTTGCCTACTTTGAAAAGTCAAATCATTAATTTGCTTAACTTTCCTATAATACCTTTTGGTTCTATTAAGAATTACATCTTTATGACTTCCAACGTTGTAATAAATTAGGCTAGTTTTTTTATAAAAAAAAAGTATAATTAATGCATTAATTGTGTTTTCTTAAACTATATGTTCTGTCAAGGTCCATCTTTGTGAGGCGGAAAGAGCTAAAAAATTATATCACAAGTAAGATCATATGTCCCCATCTTTTTGATGAAAAAGCAAAAGTAGGGATGTCCATTTTCTTATTAAAAAGCAAAAGCACAGGAGTGAGAGTTAGGCTAATAATATGCCTCACAATAATTGGAGCTAAACAAAAATGAACAAACTCTTCCAAAAGAACAAAGAACCTTTTAAATAATCTCAAGATCTTTCATTCTCTTGGATTTATTTTCATAGTTAAGAAGCATCCCCAAGAGACAGATCCTCCAAAGGGAAGACATAGCCCCCTCCTACACAGCAACCACAAACAAAAGAGAAATTGAAAAGGGAGTGATACATGAAATCCATCCTCACCAGAGTCTTCTACATTAGACCAATATAGGCTACATAGCAAGAACAGACTTGGTTATGGACTTGGTTATTACACACATCACAGTCTCTTACATATCATAAAAACAAACCATAGACAAACCTCACTAGTGAGGTCTCTCTGCAAACAAGAAAACCACACACACATCAGACATTTTCTCACACATTTATTGAAAAATAACCATAGGCAGACGGACCTTACTCTCAACCCCACCATTGGTGAACAGCAACACCCTCATCTCTCAGCCTTCCATACAAGGCCAAGCACTCCCAATAAGCCCTCCTGCTCTTCTTATTCTTCTTCTTCCCATCCTGCCACTGATTCTTGCAGTCTAAAAACAGTTCATCGACCAAACAGATTGCCTTCGCCTTTATCATATCTTCAACCAATTCTGCTTCTGCCTTCATCACAACATACTCATCTTCCCTCACGTTCTTCTTTAACCAATCCGAAATCCCAATCTGCGGCGCTAGCCTGATCGATGATGATGACTCTTCCATTGCCGTCTCTAAATTGTAAATGTCAAAATCTTGATTCTTCGTTGGGTAGTTCTTATAAAACCATTCCAGTGCTAGCCCTGTTTTCCTCCATCAAGCCCACATTGACGAAAATTCGGCGGTTGTAACCTTCAAGGGAATCCCCCAACAAGTCAGGAAGGTACTTGAATTTCTTCAAATATTTGTTCGATTTCGCTAGAGCTCGTCTTGGTGGCTCAAGCAACACGTCTTCTAAACCCTTCAATGCCACTTTCTTGACCTCTGAGGCCAATGCGCAAAGCCGCCGGTTCCTTGAAAAACTCACCAGCCCATCATCAGCAGGACCAGATTTCCTCATTGCCATAATGGTAATATCGAATCGTCGAAGATACACGATTTCGTAAATGGATTGATCCGTTAAAGCATTCGAAGGGTAATTGCTCAACGGGACAGCCACAATGCCGCCGATTTTCACAACACGATCCACAAATTTAGCATTTTGAAAGCTCGACGCGAATGCAAAATCAAACGTCTCGTCGGGGATAGAGCTCTGGCGGTCTGAATCAGATTCCATAACCACATCGACCTCATTATCAGTCAAGAACTGCAAATTATCAAAATTACCCCCAATGCCAGAGCCCACAATGAGTGCTTTGTCGCCTCTTTTGATAAGGCCTTCGTCGGCCAAATCTCGAAAAAGCAAATGCACCAACTCGAAATCGATCCAATCGGAGTCAGAACCAAAATCATCAGCATTGACATAAGAATCGGAAGATCCCCTGAAAATGGGTCCAATGAAAGGCAATGTAACAATAACCATAGCCAAAAACAGCGACCGCGCGATAACCCGCAAAACCTTCCAATCGGGGAGCTTGATGACCAAAAGGGCATCCGAATTCAGCCCACTCCCTCCACCATCCAAGTGTTTGATCTTGCTCTTAGCTCGATACCCACGAGCCAATTCCATCATAAAGTGGCTTTGGTTTCTTAATTTCTGTGAATACAAGCTTCTGTATGTATAGATCACGAACTCGATTCGCCGATCTAGCGAAAACCCAGAAAGGGTTGAAGAACGAAGTGAAGATTTGAATAATAACACAAGTGCGCGAGGAGTGAAACAGGGTTTAGCGAGTGCAAAACCTTGCAGCGGTGTGGTTTCCACCCACAAGGGCCACACGGGAGCTTTGGGTTCTACACCAGAGAAGCATCAACTGCTTCATACGTTGAGCTTCCATGATGGGGTTTTCTTGAAGCCGTTGTTTTTTTTCCCTCACTTTCTCTCTTTCCCTCTACCTACCCATATCAATGGCGTTTTGGAATTTACCCAGCTGCTGTTTGGTAACGGATCATCCGAAACTCAACCACCATGGTCCGGAGTAGGAAGAGAAACGAGGGAAAGGAGGATGTGGAAGAGGGGCGCTGGGTGTGGTGTGTTTATTGGAGAGAATGAGAAGAGGTGTTTTGACGTGTGGGGTAGAGAAAGAGAGAGACAGAGGAGTGTATATATAGAGTGAGAGAAAGTAGGCACGAAAAGATGAGATAAGGGCGTGGTGAGTTGTGTTTTGTCTAATGTTAAGGGGTGGATTTGCTTAATTAAGCCTTTGGCATGTGCGTGTTTCGGCCGTGTTTAGTTTTGGGCCTTGGCATGGGCGCGTTTCGGCCGTGTTTTATTTCGAGATTAGGAGCAGAGGATGAAGGAAAGGGGCACCCATGGAGAGCTAAATATAGTCAGGGTGGGCATGGGCAGAGATGGGCTAGGTGAATCATCTGGCCCGAAGGATTGGAGTAGGGGAGCGGCTAATGCAACCCCAAAAATAGTTAAGTTGACCCCGTCTGTTAACCCCACCCCCCAATACTATATGCCCACCCCCCAAAATGTCCAAAGTACCCTTCCTTCAACTAAACCTAAGTCTCACCCACCCCACTCCCTCCAAACACGAGACCATCAGCCCCCCCCTCACCCGTGACTGGAGAAAGTCACCGGCGGCGACCCCGTTCACCCGCGACTAGAGCAAGTCACCGGCGGCGGACCAAAAGGGGCATCAGGTGTTAACCCACCCCACCCCACCGCACGCCAGCCCACCCCTCATTCATCTGAATTCTCATTTGCGCGCCAAAACCCCTCACCGTCACGTTCCACTATCCGGCACCCTCTCCGGCGACATTCTCCGGCAACTTTGTCCGGCAACATTCTCAGGCGCTCTTCCGGAATGGTGTTGGTAGCAAGGAGGTATGTATTTTGGCTTCAAAGTATGCAAAAATGGCGATTTTTTTTTTATTGCAGTCGCGCAGGTTCGACTCTGGTAATCCGTAATGTTCGGTTTTACGTGACCAAGCATTATGGTAATGTTCGGTTTTACACAACCAAGCTTTATGGTAATGTTCGGTTTTACACAACCAAGCAAAAACAAATACCCTTAAATAGTTATGCTTGGTTGTGTAAAACCGAACATTACCATAAAGCTTGGTTGTGTAAAACCGAACATTACCATAACGCTTGGTCACATAAAACCGAACATTACGGATTACCAGAGTCGAACCTGCGCGACTGCAATAAAAAAAATCGCCATTTTTGCATACTTTGAAGCCAAAATACATACCTCCTTGCTACCAACACCATTCCAACTGACTTCTTCCTCCTCCATTGCTCATAAAAAACGTAAAACCCAAATCACAAATGGGTTATGGATTTTTGTTTAAGGGTTGTTGTGAGAGAGTGAGGGATGAAGATGATATATTGGTTAGGGGTGGTTATGAGAGAGTGAGAGATGAGGATGAGAGTTGCCGGAAGAGCGCCTGAGAATGTTGCCGGACAAAGTTGCCGAAGAATGTCGCCGGAGAGGGTGCCGGATAGTGGAACGTGACGGTGAGGGATTTTGGCGCGCAAATGAGAATTCAGATGAATGAGGGGTGGGCTGGCGTGGGGTGGGTTAACACCTGATGCCCCTTTTGGTCATTTCACACCATCATTTTCTCATTAAAAAATTGGGGGGGGTAAACTTAACCTTTCTTGGGGTTGCTTTAGCCGTTCCCTTGGAGTAGACTCGAGCTCGGTTTCTTGAATGGGTAGCTTTAGGCCCATTTTTCTCTACCTCAAGTATGGGGATGTAAAATTGGCTAATAAGATAAGAAGTACGGGCATTGACATATGACACTATTCGTCACAATAAATTTTCAAAATTTAGGATACAATATAATGAGAACACGTAATTAATAAAAAAACTATGTATATATTTTATATATCTAACTAAATAAATATCACGTAACACGACATCCATAATTTAATATACATATTTTGTAGTAATGTTTTTTAAAACCCTAGTAAAGTTATTCATTGATCAAATAGGACAAAAAACAAAATGGAATAGAAGAAAAAGAAAAAGAGAAGATTGTTATGTTGGAAGAGTGTTGTGTCTGATACGTGTCTAACATGCAACTCTATAAAAGTATCCATCCTTCTCAGCCTACAACTACTCTACAAGCTCACAACTCGCCTCAGCCTACCTCAATAAAATTGGGCCAAGTCGGGTTCGAAGCGTGTTTGGGCCTAGCTTGATCCTAACCCAATCATTAAGATGGGTGAGCCTATACATGGAATTTCCCAACCGAAACCCAGAGATACATATATTTTGATTAACCTTATTAGACAAGTAAATGTAAAGCAAGAGTTTAGAGAGAAAAACTAAATTGCAGATCAGTTACCAAAAAATGCGATTAAGATATTTGCTCCTTAATTCGTTTGGTTTTGATCAATATGGTGTCAGATGTTATGGCAAGCCATTGGTTAAAGACTGTGGAGGCAAGGCTCAAGGTTGAATCATAGGATACCAACCTCGTATGCATAGGGCTAATATTATCAACACGTGTTGATTATAATAGAACTCTCTGTATTTGCATTTATTTATATTGTATTATTAAAGCATTGAGATTTCTTGATTGTCTAATTTCATATTTATCTTTACTGTTTTTTATGTGTGGGTTGTATGGTATGGGCTCGAGTTTGGCACTTTGGACATCCAACAGGTATGTGTACTACCAGCCATGCTATGTATAATTGCGTTCATGCTGTGTAGGGCTGACAAACATGACTACAAATGAGTCGAGCTAAGTTTTAGAGTCTTCAAACTTGGTTCATTAAAAAACTTGTTTGTTTATTATTGAATTGAGTTTTCAATGAGTCTAAACTATTATGTTCAAGTTTTGCCGTTTACTATCGAGCCAAACTTTTAACAAGTCTAAATTATTTTAATTAAACTCAACTCAGGAAAATTAGAGAAACCCATGCTCAAGTTCAAACTTGGTTTAGGCTTGATTTTAAGCTTATCTTAAACTTGTTAAAATGGTTTTGCATTTATAATTTATAACACTTAAGTCTAATAAAAAATATTTACAAACTAATAACTCTGTCTTAATTTTATTTAATATTATTTTGAATCATAGTCGAACTATTTCACTAAATAAGTTCAAATGAGGCTCATTTCGAACCCCTTAATAAGTATTTTTATCGAGTTTTTAACGAGCTTATTCCCGAGCGTAAACTAGCCAAACTTGACATAGAATACAATTTATCTATGCACATTGTACAAACCCTCGTTAGATAAGAAGATCAGCCAATTTGTTTCTCGGGAAAGAGTTTAGGTAGAGCACACTCCCCGTCCCTCTTAAATACCCAAAACCCTAGTACAAGGATCACTGCAGCCAAAAGATGGGAGTGGAGAAGGAAGTTCTAAGGGCCGGAACGGGTCCCAAACCGGCAGCCGGTCAGAGCGTCACTGTTCACTGCACTGGTTTCGGTTAGCCTCATATCTCTCTGTATATACATGAATGTATTAGTCAGTTTAATGGGGTTTCTTTCAAATCTGTTTAGTTGACTGAGAAAGTGTAGGAAACAGAAGGGATTTGGGTTTTTCTTTACTCTTATTTTGTCTGTTAGTTTTCTGAGCAGCCAAACGGAGGTTTATTGAAATTTTGTTTAATAATTTTGGATAAGTTGATATGGCTCTTATATGAAAATAAATAATTTTTTGGTTACTGTGAGGCCAGAGGGGACGATTGAATCACAGGGCACAATTATTTTAAAAAATTTTCAATTTTTTTTTTTAACATAAAGATTTGATCTTTAAAATTAATTAATTAATATATATATATATATATATATATATATATATAGTTATTTATTTATTTATTTATTTATTTGATAAGGTAGATCTTTAAAATTAAAATTCTATATATATATATACACACACACACACACACACACACACTATGGAATTATGAATTTGTATCTACAAAGGTCTATGTAGTAAAGTTTTAAAATAGAAGAGGAAGAGATTTGCTTCTTAACTTCATCATTTTCCATTTAAAAAAAAAAAATGTTTTTTGTTTGATCTAATTCTTAAAGAGGCAGTTTCTTCTTTTCGGAATGTCCTTTTCCTGTAAACTTTTAATAACCCAATTAGGGGTGTGAGAAAGCACAGCAATTTCTGTTTGTTGATTGAGTAGGTCATGCAAAAAAGCCTATTGGGAGTTCATACAGCCTGCTGTTTTGGGTCTTATGCAGTCTACAAAGGGGTGGTCCGCATTATGTGGACTTGGCATGAAAATTGAACCTAGTAGCTATTTTAGTTAGTTACTATTTTAATTAGTTTCTATTTTCTTATCAGTGTTAGTAGTTAGTTTCTATTTTATTTAGTTTCTAATTTCTTATTAGTGTTGGTGTTACTAGTTAGTTTCTATTTTCTTATTTTCATGTACTATTAGGACTAGGTCTTATGTTTGTGTTTTGGTTAGTTTCTAGTTTCTTATTTCCTTGTTCTACTAGGACCTAGGTCTCATTAGAACTCTATATATAGGCATGTAAGTCATATTTTTTTGGAGAATAATAGAATATTGGAAATTTACAGCTTTGGAGTTTTCTTAGAGGGTGTGATTGCTTAGGAAACCCTAGGTGTGATTGCCTTCTCCCCTTCTTTATATTCTGTGTGGCTGTATTTTCTTAAGAAACCACTAATAATCCTTATTTTCAATTCTTATAATCCTTAAACCCTACCTTTCATAACCTTAACCCCTCTTTAACCTTTAAGCCTTACCCCTAGCATTCAAAATCCTAAATAGTTGCAGTTTGACTAAAAAATTTTACTGTCCAGAATTTCCAGAAGCTTATTTCTAAAATTTTAGTCTTCAACCTTCTAATGCTTAACCAATCCCCATCTTAAATCTTTAACAAGCCTACTACCCTCAACCTTAATATTTTTTCTTAGTCCATCCTACATCAGTTTATGATGGAGATCAGTGGCAGCAGCCTACTCAAGTGTATAAAAGACAGGGAGAAAGAAGGTTCTGAGGCCCAAGCCGCAACATACAGCCTACAAAACTTACCTAAATTCCTACCCTAAACCATCTACAAAGCCTACTACCTTCCCACCTTTGAAGTTCTCCCCTATTTGTCCTACATCAGTTTAGTATCAGAGCTTTAGGTTTTGTCACGATGTTCTTACAACGTGGGAGATCCTATGGACTTAGATTTATAGACCAACAAGTCAACACAACATGATGTTTTCCAACAGCTTCGATTGAACTCCCTTCATAATGAGGAAGTTACATGTGGAGGTACCTGATTTCATAGGGAACTTAGACCCTCAGGCATTCAATGATTGGCTATTAGCAATTGATGATTATTTTGATTGGTAATGTAACTGATGATCGGAAGGTGCAAATCGCACAAATGAAGTTGGATGGCCATGCTAAGATGTGGTAGGGAATCTTTAATCGTTGATTGGGAGGAGATGAAGCTCAAACTAAAGGAAAAAGATTCACCGATAGATTACGAGAATCACCTATAGAAGTAATTGATGGCTCTATGGCGAGGGAACATGTCATTAGTCAACTATACAGATAAACTTTATGAGCTTACTGCCTGTTGTAAGGTGAGTGAAGACGAAAGGCAAAGCCTCGTGTGTTATAAGGGTGGATTAAATTCTAGCTAACAAATCCAGTAGTGGAGCATTAGAAGGGCCTTTTAGGATTCATGGGTGAACAAGACAACACATACTACTACCACTCAGCTGTTATCAATTACAGAAACAAGGGAGAAGATCATGGTGAGTAATATACTACAGAATGGCAGGCAATGTTACAAAGTGCTTTAAGAGCCGCGAGAATGGGTATTATGCCTTTGAATGTCCTAAAAGAACTATTCACGTGGGCGTTGAGGAAGAAAGATGTGAAAATATTGATTTTAAACGTGATCAGAAATCAGGGAGACAAGTTAGAAGAAGAGCGAAGGAAGCAAGAAAAATGGGAACCAATTCAACAGAGATGAAAAAGCCCGCTTCAGCTCTTTAATGAGAAGCAACTTGACATTGAAAGTAATGAGGATGGAGTTATTTAAGCCTTGATGAAGCAAGAGGTGAAGCAACTAGGTCCAAAACTTTGCGTAAAGGTGTCTAAAGAACCATTATCGAGTTAGTTCCCAATGAGTCATTGAATCAACTACCTCATATGCAGGATATGCATCCCACTAAGAGTCTAGTTCAAGTGTGTCCCTTCCATCCGTCTCTTGCATGAATGAGCATAATCAAAGTCAATATAAGGACATGGTTTTCCCATAACTAATATCATCCATTGATTTAGTTCTTTCTGCCCAATTTAATGGTACGAATGAAATAACCTGCTGGTCGAGTTTCATTATTGTTGCCTCCTATAAAGAAGATGACAGGGTGCCAACACCAAACTTCTTACTGCATGCTGAGGAATCAATTTAGGGCATGTGGGTGTGGATGTGGATGCTTCGACATTTTAAAACTCGAGGCCGAGTTTTCTCTAACCAGGGGAAAATGATGCAAAAGCCTATTGGGAGTTCATACGGCCTGCTGTTTTTGGTCCTACACAGCCCACACAGGAATGGCCAGCATTATGTGTACTTAGCATTGACCCTAGTAACTATTTTATTTAGTTACTAATTTAATTGGTTTTTATTTTCTTATTAGTGTTAGTAGTTAGTTTCTAATTTCTTATCAGTGTTGGTGCCTAACTAATTTAATTGGTTTTTATTTTCTTATTAGTGTTAGTAGTTAGTTTCTATTTTAGTTAGTTTCTAATTTCTTATCAGTGTTGGTGCCTTTTGGTTAGTTTCTATTTTCTTATTTTGTTGCTCTATTAGCAAGCCAACTACCTTCAACCTTAATTTCTTCCCGTATTTATTCTACATCGATATGTTTTTTCGTACATCATAAACGTGGGGTGTTTGTGATGAGATGCTCACCAACAAATCAATGGTTCATGCGAGAAAATACAATAAAGAGAGAAAATGAAGGAAAATCAAATAATCTCTCATTTCTAGAGAGAGAAAGAGCTTAAAGCTGAAATTACAACTAAAAAGTTGCTACAATTCTGGTAAATGATCAAAAACTGACTAAACCAAGTCTAATCAGCTTATTTATAGAGAATTACAAGCCACAATTGCTAAAATAACCCTATACCACTGATTAACTAACCATATAGACTAATACAAGCTAATACAAACTAAAATATGCTTCTTATAAACTAATACAAACTATTGGTAGCTTATATCTTGGCACATCAGTTTGATACTTTTTTGCTGATATGGAAAACAAATTGTATCAATAGAAAAAGAATGTGGACTAGGGGTCCAACAAGACAAAGGGGAAGGCAGCCCTAGGCTTATTGAAAAACCTCCATCCAACAACTATACCCAAAAAACATCTGCACATCCTATTCCCAAACAAGAAAACTGCAAAAGCTCAAAAATTATACCACCTTGTTCATCCTTTCAAACTCCAAACACCTTTGCATGGGATGTATAGTTATGGTCCTCCTCCTATCGTGAAAATCACTAGTGAGCGAGTAATACCTGTGATGGTCAATAGTGAGCTAGCAATGCCCACTATTGACAATATTTTACATTACTTTGGTCACCTAACATTTACACGACACGGGGGGTTCTAATTTAGATTATTTTAGATGTTGAATAAAAGGCTATTGCTTGCTAATTATTATTTCTTCTTTGACCAAGCAAGATAGAGTTTTTAACCTTTTATTAATCTGCTATGAAATATGATTCTATTTAATTGTGCCTAATGAGTACCTTTTTGATTTTTGATATGATATAACTCTATGTTTGTCTTCTCTTCTTATTATTGATAGCAATTCTACATGATAATCAAATACTTGTAGTGTAAGCTACTTAAATTTTTGGTACTTTGAATTTTTGTGAACAATGTTAACACTATTTGATTGATAAATTATGAATCAAATGGCTTATAGCCAATTTATGAAAGATTTATCTTGTTGGTCAAAGAAAAAATAATAATAAGTAAGCAATAGCTTTTTATTCAACATTGAAATAATCTAAATTATAACATCCTTTGTTGTGTCAACTTTTGGTGACCAAAGTAATATAAAATTTACTGGCTCACTAATGACCATCACAACAGGAAGAGGACCATAACTATCTGTCCCATGCAAAGTTGTTTGGGGTTTGAAAACATATACAAGGTGGTATAATTTTTGAGGTTTTGCTGTTTTCTTTTTTTAGCATAGGATGTGCAGATATTTTTTGGGGTATAGTTGTTGGATGGCCCCTGGGCTTAGCTTGGTGTTGTATTTGGGTGGCGGTTCTTGTTTGAGATTGTAATAGTTTGTGTTTTAATTAATAAAATTGATTTTCTTTTGCTCATTATAAAAAGGAAAAAAAAAAGAAAAAAAAAGGGTTGTTGGGTGGGGGGTTTTCTGTAAGCCTAGGCAGCGTTCCCCTTTGTTCGGTTTGACCCTTGGTTGAAATTCTTTTTCTATTAATAAATACAATTTCAACAATCCATTTTCCTTGTTGAAAGGATAATATCCTTTCACATACAACAAAAATGACACCACCACCATCGTTAAGCTATTTTAACAAAACACAACTTGCTTGAAAAACAAAATTAGATAATCAATAGAAGAAAAATAAGTTGGAAGTTGAGAGGGGGGGGGGGGGGTTCAATGATTGATAAGGAAGAGGATATTGTGGAGGAAATTTACAAATTTTTTTCTTCTCTATATTGTTTGGATGGAAAGGATAGACTAGTGTTAAATGGGTTGTCTTGGTCTCCCATTTGTGAGCCTAGTGCACAAAAATTGGAGAGACCCTTGAGGTACAAGAGGTTAGGGAGGCTGTTTTTGATTGTTGTAGATATAAGGCTCCTGGACCAGATGGTTACACTATGGCTGTGTTTCAGTAGTGTTGGGATGTGGTCAAAGAAGATTTGATGAAAGTTTTTGCTGAATTTTATGAAAAAGGAATTGTAAACAAGTGCACAAGTGCTACATTTATTTGTTTGATTCCTAAGAAGTTTGAGTCCTTGAAAATCAAGGATTTTAGGCCAATTAGTTTAGTTTCATCATTATATAGATTTTGGCTAATGTTTTATCCATTAGGTTGAGAGAGATTTTAAAGGAAGCAATTTCAAATAGTCAAGGTACTTTTGTGGAAGGTCGTCAAATTTTAGACTTGGTTTTGATAGCTAATGAGGTAGTAGAGAGTTATAGGATAGGAAAAAAGGAGGGTTTGCTGTTAAAATTGATTTTAAGAAGGCATATGATTTTAAAGCTGGCTTATGGGATAGGGTGTACTTTTTGGGTTCTTTTTGGGCTCATACTTCTAAAGTTTTTGGTGATATTCCTCTGTTTTTAGTGTTATCAGATTGGAGGGCTGTGTGTTCTTAGTTTTCTTTTGTTTCTCTTTTCTCTTTTCTTTTTGTTGCTTGTTTGGTCTTGAGGCGGACTGCTTGTCCTCCTTTTGTATTTTCTTTTCTTTCCTTATTAATAATATTCTCTTTTGTTGCTGATCAAAAAAAAAGAAAAAAAAGAAGGCATATGATTGTGTGGATTGGGGTTTTTTGGATTTTGTTTTAGAAAATAAAGGTTTTGGGGAGAGGTGGAGGAAGTAGATTTCTGGTTGTTTGTCTACTACCAACTTTTCAATGATTGTAAATGGTAAACCAAGGTAAGTGTTTCATGGCCTCGAGAGGTTTGAGACAGGGTGATCCCTTATCTCCCTTCTTATTCACTTTAGTGGCTGATGTTTTGGATAGGTTGTCAGATAGAGCAAAAGAGGTGGGTCTGATTGAGGGTTTTGAGGTTGGTAGAGAAAGGGTATCGGTTTCTCATTTACAATTTGCAGTTGATACATTATTTTTCTTTTCAGGGGAAGAACACAAGTTTTTAAATCTTTAAGTCATTCTACATATCTTTGAGCTAGTTTCAGGACTTAAAATAAATATTGTAAAATGTGCTATTGTGGGTATCAACTGCGAGGGTGAAAAGATTTAGAGATTAGCTGGACATTTGGGATGCTTGGTTGGGGAATGGCCTCTCACTTATTTGGGCTTGCCATTAGTGGGGAATCCTTGTTCTGAGGTTTTTTGGGGTCTAGTTGTTGAGAGAGTTAGGAGGAGGTTAGAGGGATGGAAGAGAGCTTTAATATCTAAGGGTGGTAGATTGGTTTTAATTCAGTTAGTACTGTCAAGTATTCCACTTATTATCTTTCTTTGTTTAGGATTCCTATTAAGGTGGCTCACTCATTGGTGAAGTTGATGAGGGAATTTTTTATGGGAAGGTAGTGGGGAAGGTAAAAGAGACCATTTAGTTAGATAGGAGATTGTTTCGAGTCCCAAGAGTCTAGGGGGGATTAGCTTTGGGAAACATTGTGGAAAGACATTTTGCTGTGACTAGGTAAGTGGTTTTGGAGGATTGCTCTCTCGAGAGATTCTTTATGGTATGCTATTATCAAGAGTAAGTACAGGCTTACATGCTAATGGATGGGATGGCTCAATCAAGTACTAGGGTGTCAACTAGGAGTCCATGGAAATTTATTTCTCAGGGTTTGGATAGGTTCTTGGACTTCACTTTATTGCCAGTTGGGAAAGGGAATAGAGTTCGATTTTGGGAAGATCATTGTAGGGGTGAAGCTTCTTTTTGTTTTTTATTTCTTCGGTTGTACAGACTTTCTTTGGCTCATAATGTATCTATATCATCCATGGTTTCTTCTGAATCTCAATCTTTTGGATGGGATTTTTAGTTCTTTCGTAATCTTAATGAGAGGGAGAGCTCAGATTTAGCTGCCTTGTTCTGTATTTTAGAAGGTTTTTCATTGAGTTTGTTTTTTCCAGATAAGAGGGTTTGGAATGTTGACTCTTCCGAGGTTTTTTCTTGTAAGTCTTATTTTGAGATCTTGATTGGTTCCTCTCAAATTCATTCTTCTTTTCCCTCAGACTTAATTTGGAAGGCTGAAAGTGCCACTCAAAATTAAAGTTTTTGTTTGGACTGTGTTTCACAAGGGTATCAATACTAATGATAGGTTTCAAAGGAGGAGGCCATCTCTTTTTGTAAGCCCACAGTGGTGCATTATGTGCAAAGCGCAGCTGAGATTGTTGATCATTTATTTCTACACCGTTATGTGGTTTATAAGATATGGCAGAGGCTGTTTAGTTTTGGTGAGGAGGCTTGGGTGGTGCTTGGTCATGTTAAGTGTTTTTTGGGTATAAAGTTTTGGGGATTGGGGAGGGGCAGGAAGGCGCGAACCCTGTGGAATTGTGCCTTCATGGCAGTCATTTGGGTTGTTTGGATTGAGAGGAATGGGAGGATTTTTTACGATAAGAATCTTCCTTAGCTGATCTTTGGGATAAAGTGTACTTTTTGGGCTCTTTTTGGGTGAAGTCATCCAAGGATTTGATGACATTCCTTTATTCTTATTGAAAGCTGATTGGAGGGCTGTGTGTAGTAAGCTTGGTAGTCTTTTGTTTTTGTTTTTAGGTTGTGTTTGTATTGAGGGGCCTTGCTTGGGTGGACTCTCGGTCCTCCCTTTTTCTTTCTTTCTCTTTTTTCTTTTGTACTTTCATCTTGTGATTAATAATATATCTTTGTTGCTGATAAAAAAAAAAAAAAAAAAAAAAAAGATTTCATAGAAACAGAAGGTGTTTGGGAGGTCATTTTTACCCTCCTAATTTTTTTTTTTTGAAGTTAATTGTTTTCATTTAATTGTATTAGTGCAAACATGAGTGCCTATATGGTACTGGTTATCCCATTGCATAGGATGTATAGTTATGGCCCTCCTACTGTGATGATCACTAGTGAGCCAAGCACTGATGCAATTATTGCCTCACTAGTGACCATCACGACAGGAGGACCATAACTATATGTCCTGTGCAAAGGTATGTGCAAAGGTATGATCGGCACTATATGAGGCCCTCGTGTTTGCATTGACTCAATTAAATGACATCAATTAACTTCAAACAAAAGTTGGGAGGGAAAAAATGACCTCCCAAACACTCTATTCTACGCTATCTTTTATTTTTCTTCTATTGGTTATCTACTTTTTGTTTTCCTAGCAAGTTGTGTTTTGTTAAAATATCTTAAATTTTTTGTTTTTGTTGCTGTGTATAGGGGATACTATCCCTTCAACAAGGAAAATGGATTGTTGACATTCTTGGCACAAGATTTTGTCCTCAAGATTTATTCAAGTCCTTGGTTCTATTGAAATCATATGGGTATCTGGGAGCTAAAAAATTGAGAAACTTAAGCTACATGATCTTTTTTTATTAAAGTTTTCTAAGTAGTAGTTTATGATTATTATTTTTCCTATCTAAACTGGGCTTTACTAGAGGCCTTTTGGGCATTGTAAATTATTTCGATTGGTAAAATACTTGTTCTAAGTTTTGGGTTAAAGTTAAGTTTGCCTTTTAGTTTTGTTATTTATGTTGCCTGAAAGTCCATCTTTTGCTGCAGGGAAAAACGGTGATCTCTCTCAAAAGTTTTGGAGGTGAGGATTGTGTTTCTTGTTTGTAGTGTTCATAATACTTTCCAATTGAATACCTGAGTTGTGTTTCTGTAGGCTTGCCTTATCTAAACTCAAAATATTTACTTTGCTGTTTGTTTTATGTTAGCACAAAGGATCCCGGGCAGAAGCCTTTCACATTCAAGATTGGCCAAGGTTCTGTTATAAAAGGTAGCTCACTATTATGTTTTTGGTGTCTACCATGATTCATAATCAATTTTTTCACCTAAAATAACTATTTTTAAATAGATGACCTTTCTGTAGAATGTTAGACCATAGTACATATTGGCGACCAATTGTCTTCCTTACAATTTTTTTGTTACATTTTGGAAATATCTGGCCTTTTATAAGGGGGGTTGTTTTTGTTTTTTTTTTTTTTTTTTTGTTTTTTTGTTTGGGAGAGAAGAGAGGGGGGGGGGGGGAGAAAAATTTGATATTCCAAAGTGATCAAATTTAGTGCCTTTTTTTTTTTTTTTTTTTGGGTACTAATGAATTTGATCATACTCTTGAAATTTCAAATTGCTTTAATTGTATCCAAAGACTTAAACATTGATATCAATGGATATATCAAGGGTCCCAAATACATGGAATATATTAATGGATATATCGAAAATTTCAATATTGATTTAGATATATTACGAATATTATTAGTTAAATGTGGAAATTTTCATTGAAACTTTAGGAAAACATTGAATTAGATTCTAATAAACAATTTAAAATCAAAATATTGCAAATTAATATGTATAGGACAAGTATGTGTTGTATAGAGTACAAAAAGTGTGCCGCACTTAACAAATAAAGTAGCCAAATTTATCTAAATTCAACATTAAATGTCACATAACATTAAAAAATTAAAATGCACATCATTTACATACTGATAAATGAATAAATCAGTAAATCAATGTTGTAAACAAAAATTAGTATGACATTGGAGTTCTTGGTTGACTCAAAAGTCAAAATTATCATCATTCCAGAATGATATGCACTAGCATTTAGGTAAAGATACATTTATATATTTATAAATACGTGAAAAGTTGTGTAGATATATTCATATATCTTATATGTGGGAAGAATAAAGATACAATTATATTAAAAAATAAAACAAAATCTGAATTGCTGGAAAGTGGTCAAATGCTACTACAGAGTTGAATTGTTGCAAGTCGCATATACATACAGCATGTGAAGCTACAAGCCTACAACTTGCAAGCTTTTAAAAGTGAAAAAACAGACAAAAAGTAGGGACATGTATGTCAATATATATACTCGATATTGTTGATATATCATCGATATCATTGATATATTCTCGATATCGGCGATATATCAATGGTACTATGAAGAACAAAATGATTTTATGGATATATTGAGATATTATCAATAGCATAAAAAATATCGACAATATCGTAAAGGTAAATAGCGAAAAAGATATGTCAATTAGAAATCGTATTGACGGGTATGGATACATGAATATATCACACATATATCAAAGATATCGTGGATATATCGAAGATATCGTGGATATTTTAGTGCATGAATTCAGGGGGGCGGATCCAGAATTGTTTCTCACTGGTTGCACCTTTTTAATTTTAAATTTTTTTTTTTTTGCTAAGAGTTAGATAAGGAAGGGAGGAATATAAGACTACACCATCGACATGACTGAATAGAATTGGTGAAAGGACAAAAAATTGACGAGCATGCCATACTTTAAAATGCCTAAGCGACTTTTAGAATTGCGGAACCTGCTTATATACTGTTCCTAACACTCCCATCCCCATCTACCTTATTTGGGACAAGGTCTCAACAAGATGGGAAAAGGAAAAAAGTCACAAAACCACACATTGATATAATTGAATAGAGGTGATGAAATAGGATATAAGAGTGACAAGCACACCATTCTTAAAAAACCAAGGCGATTATTAGAGATGCGGAACCTTACTTATATACCATCCCTAACACCCCTTTGCCCTGATGTGGAGCAAGGTCCCTCTCTCAAGGGTTTCACATAACAACCTATTCACAAATTACACCTTAACTTTATATAATCTACCTAAGTGGTGTACATTAGTAAATTTAATCAAAATTTAACCTTTGATCAAAATTAAACATTTTTTCTCAATGGGGATAAAGCACTTTAGTAAATTTAAATAAAATCACTTATCCAAATTTAAAAAATAAAAAAATAAAAAATTCGAGTGGTTGCACTTGCGCATGGATGCAGCTTAGTGCAGCCACCCCTGCATGAATTTATATCTAATGCTTTTTCCTCATATAAGAAGTATTTCAAGGTTTACATTCGGATTTTATTAACGCTTTTTTTTTAAAAAAAAGAATGGAAGCTTTTGAATGCTGAAAGCATATCAAGTTTTTTATTTTATTTTATTTTTATATTGAAAGAACAACGGGTTTGTAGAAATCTACAATTTTTCTTTTTCTTATGTAGGAGATGTTCAATAGAACTTTTTAAAATGAATTATAACTTTTTATATATGTTTAAGCTTCAGACATGCCAGATACATGCTAGCATTTCTTTTCTTATGAACTTTAATTAAAATTTAAACAGAAGGCTTTTATTGTACTGCACCTAGGCATGCTTAGAAGTTAGGACTATACAAGTATATATATTGCATCAAACTTGAGGATATTGAAGAAGGTCTATTGAAGAGTAGAATACTATTAAGGGAAAATTACACTGACTACCATTGAGGTTTGTTGAAATTACACAGATCTTCCTTGAGTTTTCAAAAAATATATTGACCTCCATTGTTAGAGCTATTAGCTTGATGACATATCAGTAATAATAAGATTATAGAATTGCCCGCCCTTCTTTTTACGTTATTCTTTTAAAAAGAAAATTATATATTTGAAAATTCCATAGTGCTCTTATTTGATTCTCCATTTCTATAAGTGCCCACTATGGTCATGCCTTTAAATGCACCATCTTTGATCTCCTATAATCACCACCTTCCTCCATTTCACCATCGTCGCCACCACCCCCAGAATTGATGCTATAGCCATAGTCAACGCCAACCATTATCCATCACCATTTCGTCACCATCCTGCGACCCAAATCTTCTTCAACCACCACCACTCATCTTCTCCTTTATTCCATCCACACACCTCTTCTTTTATCCCACCCCAGCATATAAATATATATATATATATATATATAGAGAGAGAGAGAGAGAGAGAGAGAGAGAGAGAGAGAGAGAGAGACAGAAGGGGGATAGAGAAATAGACAGATGAAGAAGAGACAAAGGGGTTGCTAAGGGGGAGCAACAGGTGTTATCGATACTCATTCCGATGTTATTGTCAGTGGTGGAACCACTTCAACATCTTCCTTGTCATTGTGACTTATACCCTCTGCCACCATAACTGACTTCCACAGCTTTTGACCTCAAGATGACCATATCACCATCCCAATTCACCTGCATCACCATCTTTGTTCATCTCCAAGACCACCAATCTGCTGAATCCTCTACCAATCACCATCCCTCACCAGAGTCACCATCTCCACAACTAATCTCCTCTCATCTCCACATGTCAATCCCACCATCATCAACACCTATACCACTACTAACATATATTTATATACATGTATACACACACCCCATCATATCCATACATATATATAATTATATATATTAATGGTGGTTAAAATCTTGGAATAGAACAACTTGAAGGGGTCATGGGGTATATATGTATACCTTGGTTTCTACATTCTAAATTTTACTGTATAGTAAGTCTTTGATTCCCTTAAGAGTATAATTTCCATTTTTGAGCTACTAGGTTGGGATGGGTCACGTTCTCCCCTCTCCTTCTCTCTCTCTCTATGCTACTTATAAAAGTCCCTTAAGTGAAAAACTTTTGATTAATAATATTATCCTTATTTAAAATTGTGTATACTTTTTTTTAATCCTTGGTTTGAGATAAATAAGGTTTGAATGTGTTAGTATGTACTATAGATTTTTATTAAAACTTCATGCGTTGATGCTAATTATTAAAAACCAAAATCAATGTTAATCTAGGTCTAATTAAAAAAAAAAAAAAAAAAAAAACCCTATAGATGACTTTTGCTGGAGAAACATAAAAATCAGGCAAAAACTGAGTCTTGTGATGTGGAGCTTGTTAACGATATTGGAGGGAATGATCCTCATATATCAAGCTACCCTTCAATAGAGATAGAAAAATAAGCAGCCCATATAAACAATGAATGCAGTAGCTTTTAAAATTTAAAGACTACTATCACAAAAATATATGTTAATTTTTGTCCACTTGCCTATTTCTTATTTTAAAATATGTCTATGAGCACCGCAAATATACATTAGCATTTATATAATTAGACATCGTTTAAAAGTATGTGTTCAGTGTGCAATGCACATGTGCTATAGCTAGTGTGTGTGTGTGTGTGTGTGTGTAGTAGTATATATAAAACACTTTTGAAGCCTCAATGATACACCTGAGTTCACCATCTTGATTCCATTTAAAGTTCTCTGAACCACCATCATTAAAAAAACTACCACCATAACCATTAACCTATCTAACCACTACTGTCTTTCCATCTCCTCTTTTGTTCCATTCTTCAAACTCTCTAATCTCTCTCTCCTCCTCCCCCCCCCCCCCCCCCCAAAAAAAAGAAATAAAATGATTATTTTTATTTTATTTCATTTCATTCATTTTATTTTTATTTTCTAGAATAGATGGTTTCATACGTTTATGTATTTTCTCGCTAGAAAACCCTTGTTTGCAGTTGTATTGATGCACTAATGTTGTCATGGTATGATGGTATAGTATGTGTGCATGAGTATATGTGAGCAGTGAGAACGCAATGAACATATGAAATGCAAATGAATCCACTATTACTATGCAACTTGTATTCAGAATTTCAAGCTTTAAAAAAATATATTTTTTTCTTGAGGATAACTTTTGTTGGTGTATCTCTCTTTTTAGTATGGTATGGAAGGTCCAATAAAATATTATATGGGATTTATTTAAAAAAAATAAATAATCTTGTTCAATTAATTTGTAGGATGGGATGAAGGTGTGATGGGAATGCACATGGGAGAAGTTGCTCGTTTACGGGTAACTTTCAATTCTTTTGATTTGGTTTTTGTGATACTTACTGTTTCAAACATTTTTATTTTTATTTTATTTTTTTCTGTTTATTTCATTTTAGATAGGCAACAAAAATTTTGATAATATAAGAAAGAAAGTAAAAGATGATGAGAAGTCCTACACAAATAAAATATAGAAAAAAGGAAAATGCTACAAATCCATAAATAGTCCTCCAATCTGATTTGATTAGAAATGAAGGAACACTCTCAAACTCGTTGGCAGCTGAAGCCCAAAACAAATCCAAGAAAATCCCCTCCCATAAAATTCCATCCTATACATCAACGAGAGGGCCCTCTTTTTAGAGAGAGAAGCTCTCGGCACAAGTTAGTTTTTTTTAAAAGTGTGCTGTCGTGCGCCATGACTTTCCGGCATTACTTGTATTCCACGATCAGATCTAAAAGCTATCGTGCGCAGCTCTTCTCTTCTCCGTTCCCCTCCATCAGAGAGGACTGGATCTCTCCTCCCTTCTCTTGTTCTAGGATCTGGAAGCTGCTTTTGTTGGCATCGTGCACTCCAATACGAAGTTTGGAAGTTGTCATGCTGTCGTCGCCATTTTTGGTATGAGGTGAAACTGTGCCTGCTGTCGTCGCGAACTCCGGCATGTCAGTAGGGTTTTCGTAGCTGTTCTGTGGTAGTCGCGTGTTCTGGTATAAGGCACAACTCTCTGGCTCGATCGGAGGCTGTCTCTGTTGGCATTGCGAACACTTGTATGTCGGTAGGGTTCTGGTAGCTGTCCTGCTGTTGACGCACAGTCTGGTACGAGACGCAATTCTTTGGCTTGAGGTTTCGAAGGCTGTCTCTACTGTCATCGTGAATTTTATATGAAGATTCGTCGGATCTGAAGGAAATCTCGCCGGTTCTGAAAGGCTCTATCGCTGCCCGTCATGGCTTCTCCAGTGGAGCTACGGTGATGCTGTGAAAGATTCACAGCACCCTCTTCTCTTGATTTCAACCACGTTTTCTTTGGGCTCATCAATTTGGGTTGCTGAGGCAATAGAAATGAAATAAGAGAATGAGAGTCTTCCAAGTTGAAGACAAAACCTTTGAACTGGGGATTGAAGATGAAGATAGAGGTAGATTCCTGCGTATTACCGAGAAGGGAAGAGGTTTTACCAAAAGCATATTTCTAGAGAGAGTGTTTGTTCAGAAATGTAGGGATTTTTTTCCTGTCCATGCTCCATCGGCGTAAAGGTACCAAGATTTTCTGGAAAGAACAAGGATCTTACAGGAAAGTGGTTGCGCTGATGAGATCGAATTCTAGAGGGAGAACTATATTCATCTCAAAGGCACTATATGAAGGTAGAAAATTTCTGGTAATCATTCCTAAGGGAAGTGATGCTTGTGGGTGGAGAGCGATGTACGAAGCATTAAACTCATGCTTGACCTTAATGAGCAAAGAAGCTGATAGGTTAGAGAATGGTTTGGCAGATTTTAAGAAAAAATCATTCCTACAAGCTGTGAAAGGCCCTGAGCTTTCTTTGAGCAGGAAATGCAAGGTGGAGAGTTGGGCAAATCGATTCATCTTCAAACTAAACATAGAAGATGTTGAGACCAGAGCAAAATTCCTACAATCTTGCCTCATGGGTAGTTTCATGGGTTGCGGGGGAGCTTTGCTTGACATAGAGAGATGGGTTGCAAAAAAATGGAAGGTGAGTGCTGGAGTTAAAATTCACAGATTACCTAATGATCTTCTATTGTTTTGTTTACCATCTGAAGAAGAGTGCATTAGAGTAATAAATGAAGGTAACAGGCATAAAGGAGATGCAACTCTGCAACTTGATCGATGGGGCTACAAAGTGGGTTGTACGGGTTATTGAGAAACAACAGGTCACGATGGATCCAAATTATGGGGATGCCAGTTCATTTATGGAGTTTGGAGCTATTTAGGTCCATCGGTGATTTTTGTGGGGGATGCCTTGATACAAATATTGATTGGGAGGGGCGTTGGGATCGAGTGAGGATTAAGGTGAAGGATGCAGCGGCCATTCCAGATTTCATTGATGTATTAGCTCATGGGATATGCTATAGAGTACAAGTGATTGAGAAAAGGAGCCGATGATTCTTGAAAGTAATGATGGTGTATATATGAGTAAAAAGTATGAAATAAAGGTAGAATATTAGAAATGAAAGGGGGGATGGATAGAGAGAACCAGCAGCAGCAATTGGGAAGGGGGCGACGGGTTCAAGGTAGACGATGGGTTGAGAAATATGCGCGAGGGAGGAAAGTAGGAAAGAAAGTGGTGGTTGGTGGAGAGTGGTTACGTGGCAGTAGAGGTGTAGGGGTGAGAGGGGAGGTGGGTGAATTGTCAAAACAAGCTTCCAAGGAGGTGGTGTTTGAAAGTGTTCCAATTTCTGTTCAGACAGTGGATGCACTGGATCAGGTGGGGGTGGTGGGCTGTATTGGGCTTGTGTCTAATAGGCTACAACACCCATGTCTTCCTTCTATCCACACTTATGAAAGGAATGGGCCTTCAATTAATAGACACTTTACAGAATTAGTGCTATCAGGTGAGGTGAGTGGGCTGGATGATACCCACAAGGTCCGGAGTGAAGGGGACAACCCTGGGATTTTTGTGAGAAGTACAGTCTCTTCATCTCTTATTCTAGTCAGTAGAGAAAGGGTACAATCTGGAAAGGTCAGTAATCCATCTAATTCTCATTTATTGTCCCATTCTTCTTCAACTCATTCTGGTTGGGGAGAGGGCGAGGGGATGAAAGGGCTGTTGGGGATGGAGATAAAGAGGGTGATGATTGTGCAGGGGTTCAGGTTGGTGGAGAAGGGGCTTTTGGCAGAAGCACAGGCAAAGATTTGTCCATTGTGCTGGCATAGAATACTGCTGATCGAGATACTGGTGATAGTGATGGTTGTGAGGGGAGGCAGACATTGTCTGAAGATGGTCAGTCAGAATGCGATGCAAATCATGGGGATTTTGGCAGTTAATTGGAGTATGAGACCAGAATTTCAACATGTACTGATTATTCTGAACCTATGGATTGCGTTCCAATTGTTTCTATTGAACCTTGAGTTGAAACAAGCAGTAGAGTAGGGGTGGATGAAAATTTTCTTCTTGAATACGGGGTCGCAAGTGATACAGAATTGTCGGAGTGGGTTAAATCGAAAGTGAAAAGGCTTGAGTAGGTTCCTGGGTACAACGTATGAGGGCCATGAGGAAGAAGTGGTTTCACTTTTTGCATCTATTGAAAGGAGTTAGAGGTCTAGGAGCTCAACATCTCTGAGAAGGAAGCTAATTAGTTCCGATAGAAAGGAGGAATAGGGAGTTGAAGAAGTTGGAGTGTGCAATAAATTATGAGGGCAGAGTAGGGCCAGTTAATGGGGTGGACGTTGATGAGGTGAATACAATTCGAGATTTAGTTGCTTTATGAAGATTAGAATTATTTATTGGAATATTAGAGGGTTGAACAGTAGGGAAAGAAGAAGGAAGGATAAAATTTGCATTAAGAAAATTGAAAGGGGATGTAGTGGTTTTTCAAGAAACAAAAATTGAAGTTATGGATAGGCAAATCATCAGAGACTTATGGGCTGGAAATCACGTGAAATGGGTAGAGTTGGGAGCTCTTGGCACACATCAGGGGGGTGTTAATTATGTGAGATAGTAGGGTTCTTTCAAAGATTGATGAAGGGGTAGGTGTTTTTTCAGCTTCTTCTGTTTTCAAAAATATGGATGATGGTTTCCAATGGATTCTTTCGGGTGTATATGGCCCCAATGATGATCAATTGAGAGCTTCTTGTTGGCTGGAATTGGAAAGCTTTTATGAGAGATGGAATCTCCCATGGTGTGTGGCAGGAGATTTTAATGTGGTGGGATATCCAAATGAAAGAAGAGGTGGAAAGAATAGTTCCTCTGCCATGCGGTTGTTTTCAGAATTTGTGGAGTCGAATGGATTAATTGACCCTCCTTTAATTGGAGGATGGTTCACTTAGTTGAATAATCGTGAGATTCCAAGTCTTTCAAGATTGAATAGGTTTCTTTTCTCACCTTCATGGGAAGAGCATTTTCCTAGAGTTACACAATCCGCCCTTCCAAGACCACTATCCGATCACATTCCATTGCTACTTGATAGTGAAGGCTTGAGAATGGCTAGAGGTCCTTTCCGGTTTGAGAATATGTGGCTAGAAGAGGAAGGCTTTGTTGATCTTGTGAATGAGTAGTGGGGTTCTTATGCTTTTTCCGGAACTCCTAGTTATGTGTTTGCTAAAAAGTTGAAAGCTTTAAAGGATAGTTTGAAAACTTGGAATGAGGAAGTGATTGGTAATATTAGAGAATCCAAAGATCGGGTATTGGATTTAATACATTTTTTTGATGAGAAAGAAAGAAGGTCGGAATTTTCGATTGAAGAGAAAGCTAATAGAATGGAAGCTAAAGCGGAATTTGCTAGACTAGCTCGATTGGAAGAGATTAGTTTGCGCCAAAAATCTAGAGTGTTGTGGCTTAAGGAAGGGGATAAAAACATTAAGTTCTTCCATAGAATGGCTAATGCTCACAAGAGGAATAACTATATTGGGAAGTTGATGGTGAATGGGTCTCTAGTGGATGATGAGAATGTTTTTTCTAGGCAAATTGTGGCTTATTATGAGAATCTTTTCTTTGAGGAGGAGGATTGGAGGCCTTTCATCGATGACATGTATTTTGACTCTCTTGAAATTGAAGAGGCAAATTGGTTGGAGAGAGACTTTGATGAGGTAGAAGTGTTGGAAGCTCTCAATTCTTTGTGTGGAGATAAAGCTCCCGGCTCGCCAGGATGGTATAACTATTGCATTTTTTCAAAAATGTTGGAGGGTTGTCAAGGAAGATTTAATGAAAGTATTCAAGGAATTTTATGTAAGAGCAAAGTTGGAAAATAGCCTCAATGCTACTTTTATAGCTCTTATTCCAAAGAAGGGGGAAGTGGTGGATGTTCATGACTTTCGCCCTATTTCTTTAATTGGTAGTGTTTACAAGATTCTTGCTAAGGTATTAGCTTTGAGGCTCACTAAAGTTATTGGGAAACTTATTTCTCCATCACAATTTGCTTTTATTAGTGGGAGACAATATAGTAAACGCGGCTCTAGTGCCTAATGAATATGTTGATTCTAGAATTAAAAGTGGGGTACTGGGAATTATGGCAAAGATTGATTTGGAGAAACCCTACGATCATGTTAATTGGAACTTTTCTTATCTACTTGCTTAGTAGGATGGGCTTTGGGGTGAGATGGCATAAGTGGATTGCTTGGTGTAGATCTACCCCTTCTTTTTCGATCTTGGTGAATGGGTCCCCCTATGGTTTTTTTCAAGGCTCTAGAGGGGTACGCCAAGGAGATCCTCTTTCTCCAATTTTATTTATCATGGTCATGGAAGTTTTGAGTAAATTTATTTCCAAAGCCGTGGATGCAAACCTATTGGGTGGATTTGAAGTGGGCGATGGTCGGTTTGGTTTAGGCATGGTGTCACATTTACTTTTTGCCGATGATGCATTAATCTTTTATGGTGTGGAGGAGGAACACATGTTAAATTTAAGGGTTATTCTACTATCCTCTGAGGCGGTTTCGGGGCTTAGATTCAATCTTGGTAAAACCAATCTTATTCCGATGGGGAATGTTGACAATGTGGATAACCTTGCTACTATTTTGAGTTGTAAAGTGGGGAAATTACTGACATCATATCTTGGTCTTCCTTTGGGGGCCCGATTCAAAGACTCAAAAGTGTGGGATCTTGTTATTGAGAGAATCGAAAGAAGACTTGGTGGTTGGAAAAAAGGGTACCTTTCTAAAGGGGGCAAGTTGACTCTTATCCATAGTGTTCTATCATCCATACCCATTTACTTTATGTCCATTCATAAAATACCCAAGTCCGTGGCTTTCAGGATTGAAAAACTTGAAAGGGATTTTTTATGGAATGGAATGGGTGGTGAACGGAAACTACATCTTGTAAATTGGAGCATTGTTTGTCTTCCAAAGTATATGGGTGGATTAGGGGTTAGGTCCATTGTTTGCACTAACCAAGCTCTTATGGGGAAATAGGCTATGCAGATTTGGCAAAGGTGTTCAAGGTTTATGGCGGGATGTGATCATTTGGAAGTATGGTGTTAATAGAGAAGGTTGGTGGTCTAATGAGGTTAACGGTTCATATGGGGTGGAACTTTGGAAGGCTATCATGCAAGGGTTTAGGGATTTTTTTTGGAGAGGTTGGGTTTATAGTGGGGTATGGAAGGAGGGTGAATTTTTGGCAAGACTTGTGGTGCTCCAATGCTCCTCTTATGGTGGAATTTCCCGCTTTGTTTTCTATTGCTACCAATAAGGATGCATTGGTTGCGGATTGCTTGGGAGGGGAAGCCGGTTCTCGACATTGGAATGTCCTTTTTAATACACTTTAATGATTGGGAATTGGATGAAGCTTTGCTTTTCTTTCAAACTCTTTACAAAAGTAAGATTTTGGAGGGTGAGAATGATTCCTTAGTTTGGCGTAAGGATGCTAAAGGGGCATTCTCCGTAAAATCTTACTACAATTGTATAAGACCTATAGGTAATATTTTTCTCCCAGCCAAAGTCATTTGGATATCCTCGGTCCCTAACAAAGTCACCTTTTTTTGTTGGTTGGTAGGAAGTGATAAGTGTTTGACTTTGGATAATCTTGCTAAGAAAGGGTGGTATGTGCCGAATAGATGTATTCTTTGTAAAAAGGAAGTAGAGTCGGTGGATCATCTCTTCATACATTGCGATGTGGCTAGAAACCTTTGGATGCTATTGTTTAACTTGTGTGGAGTTCATTGGGTGCTTCCATCCTCTACTTACGATCTTTTGGTGGGATGGAGTTTTAAGGGGGGCTGTAAAAAAGCTAAAGTTATATGGCGCATGGCTCCACATGCTATTTTGTGGTGTATATGGAAGGAACGGAATGCTAGGACTTTTGATGGGGTGGAGAAGGATATTATTGTTCTCAAATCACTTTTCCTCAAGTCCTTGTTTGTTTGGTATTCTAGTCATACCAATGCTACTAACTTTTCTTTTATTAATTTTGTGGATTCATTTAGGCTTTAGAGGGGGTCATACTTAGTCTCTGTATATGACTTATGTACATGGGCTTTGCCCTTTTTGTTCATCAAGACATATTTACCTTATCACAAAAAAAAAAAAAAAAAAAAAAAAAATTCCATCCTTATCAAACTTATCTTAAAAAATTTGTGCATAACTTTCTTACTACCAAAAAATTGCAAGAACCACACATCTCCATAACACCACTCCTCTTTTGCTCCTTTCCAAACCCAAAAAAATCAATAACAAGTGATAAGTTTCCAAGTTAAAAGCCTAAGCTTATAAGTGGAGGGCCCAAACAAGTATATATGAAGTTATGTCAAGGTTTATAATTAACCGATGTGGGATGTGAGACTTCCCAACACTTCCCTTCACATGCAGGCCTAACAAGATTCAAATGGCCTGGCACATGGACAACAAAGACGGGCTCACAAACGAAACGGGCTCAGGAACAACATGCTTTGATACCAAATGACACGAACCCCTGGGTAAAACTTACCCTTGAAAACCGGCTTGCAAGGTGAGGGTGTCCAAGAGTTAATATACACATGCTCAAGCACATACTTAACCAATGTGGGAAATTAGGATCGTAACATACCACCACGCTTCCACAGCTAACAACTACGTCGGCCCACTCTATTGACATTAACCCGATGGTAGCCCTTTCCCTTTTGGTTGCTTCACTTACCTACCAGTATTCAATGACCTAATACTATGCCCATACACAATACCAAACCATTTTAATCTAGCCTATAGGTCGCCCCTTACGCAGCAATCAACCATAGAGAGCTGCAGGCCATACTGCATTTGATCCCATACTCAACATGGTGGCTAGCTTTGATATCATGTTAAGTTTCCAACTTAAAAGCCTAAGCTTATAAGTGGAGGGCCCAAATAGGTATATAGAGACATGTTTAACTCGATATTTAATCGATGTGGGATGTGGGACTTCCCAACACTCCCCCTTACGTGTAGCCTAACAAGATTCAAATGGCCTATCATATAGACAACAAATACGGGCTCACGAGCAAAACGAGCCTAGGAATGACATGCTCTGATACCATGTTAAGTTTTCAACTTAAAAGCCTAAGCTTATAAGTTGAGGGCCCAAACAGGTATATGAAAACATGTTTAACTTGATATTTAATCGATGTGGGATGTGATATTTTCCAACACTCCCCCTCACGTAACACAGGCTTTGCACGTGGGCGACAAACACAGGCTCAATAGGCCCAAGAACGACATGCTTTGATACCATGTTAAGTTTCCAACTTAAAATCCTAAGCTTATAAATGGAGGGCCCAAACAAGGATATATGAAGCTATGTCAAGGTTTATAATTAACCGATGTGGGATGTGAGACTTCCCAACAACAAGCATGCTCAAACAAGACTCTGGCGAAACCCAATGGAGATCAACCAACTGAAACAACTTCTGCCATAATGATGAAGCCACCTTGAGTGCAAAAATAAGTGATCAATGCTCTCTGCCCCCCTCTTTCTCATAATACACCATTGTGGTTATAGAGAGTTATGGAGAAAATGTGGGTCTCCTCCTTTGAAAATGTTATTAATATTAATTCTCTATAGGCTACAAACCAAACAAAAACTTGCACCTTTAAAGGCACTTTAGATTTCCAAATCATCTTAAACGGGAGAAAGAAAGAAACATCTGAATCATCAATAAGAACTTCAATAAAAGATTTACATGAAAACATGCTAGAAGAACAAGGAAGGCACAAACTTCTATCTAGAATCAGGGGCCTCAGATCAACACCATTGAGATTTCTAAAAAATTTGAGATCCCAATTGATGGGAACAGAATAGGAGACAACCATGCCCTGGATAGAAGATCCATGAATTTGACATAAATTATGCAGAGGAGGAATCCAATAGACAAAGTGCAATCTCCACTTCAAACATCCTCCCAAAAAAATGAATCCTTTCCCCATTACCCACCACAAAGAAGGCTCAAAAAACAAGAGAAACCATGAAAAATAAACTTCCATACCAGAAAGTCATGAACCCCAACATTACTTTGAGAATCTCATCCATTTTGCTGCAAACCATATTTGCTTTTAGTAAGATAGTGCCATAAAAGAATCTCTCTCAATAGGAAATCTCCAGAGCCATTTCCTTGTCAATGCAATGTTCCTAGCAATAATGTAACCCACAACAAAGCCCCCTTTAATCCTAGAACAAGATACCATTTTCCTATTTATCTAAGTGATCTTTCTTGCCCTTCCTACTACCTTCCCATAAAAACCCCTCCATCTGTTTTTCAATCGTAGATGCCACCCTCACTGGAATTTTAAAAATTGACATATAATAAATAGGTATATTGGCCAAAACGGATTGAATCAATATCAATCTACCCCCTTTAGACAATAGAGCTTTCTTCTAACCATCCAACCTTTTCCCAATCTTATCAATTATTGAACTCCAAAAAGAATCAGCTCTCATATTTCCCTCTGGCGGCAAACCCAAATACTTCATGGGCCTCTTTTCTAAGGAACATCCTAGCAACCTATTTAGCCTCTCCCATATATCTTGTGAGCAATTAATGCCCACTAAAAATTGTTACCCCTATTGACCTTCAACCTAGAGATCCAACTTGAAAATCTACGAGATCTACTCATTCCTCGAAGCACAAAAGAGGGTCATCTGCAACCTACAAATGAGAAATTGAAATTTTATGCCTACCAACCTCAAACCACTCAAACAAATCACAGTCCTTAGCTTTATCTACAAGTTTACTCAAAACATCCACCACTAAAGTGAATAAGAAAGGAGATAACAAATCCCCCTATCTTAAACCCCTAGAAGCTTGGAACACCCTACCTGGCTTACCATTCTCCACAACAGAAAACTCTGTAGAAGACAAACATCCCATTATAGTCTTCCTCCACTTGGTTCCAAAACTATTGCTTTCCAACACAAAGTCCAAAATTCCCCTTTCAAATGATCATAAGCCTTTTCAAAATCCACCTTAAAAAGAAAACCTTCCAAACCATTAATCATATAGTCATTCATTGCCTTATTGGCGATCAAAACACTTCCTCCACTTGGTACCGAAACCCTTGCTTTCCAGTACCATCCAAAATTCCCAATCCAAATGATCATAATACTTTTCAAAATCCACCTTAAAAAGAAAACCTTCCAAACCATTAATCCTATAGTCATCCATTGCCTCATTGTTGGTCAAAATTGCATCTAAAACCTGATGGCCTTAAACAAAAGCACTCTAAGCACTCGAAGTTGTGACACTAAGCACCTCTCTCAACCTATTAGACTACACTTATGCCAAGATCTTATAAAGAGATGTTATCAAACTTATGGGTCTATAATCGTTCACTTTTAATGATCTCTCTTTCTTAGGGATAAGACAAATAAAAGAGGCATTAGTGCAAGAATTAACCATTCAAAAAAAAAAAAAAAAAAAAAAAAAGTCATCCTTAATAACCAGCAATCCTAAAACACAGCCAAGGAAAACCATCTGGTCCCGGCAACTTATCTCTACAACAATTAAAAACAGCTCCTATAATCTCATCTAACTGAACTGGACGCTCTAACCAAAGGGCTTCATCAGCCTCAGTAGGGGACCACTCCAAACCCTGAATGACTAGCCTCTCCACCCCATTAGACGAGTACAAATCGTAGAATAAATTATAAATTTCATCAATGATATGAGCCTCATCATGAACCAATTCTCCTGCGCCATTTTTTTTTTCCTGTTTCTGCATATAATATGGATTTACTCATTCTACACTTTTTGTTGAAATTTTTGTAATGAAGATGTATGGCCAATCCATATATATATATCTATCTATCTATATATATATATATATATAAAATAAAAAATATATGTGTGTGTGTGTGTGTGTGTGTGTGTATATATATATTTGATTTGATAAATCTTTTACCGTATGGTATTGGTTAACAACTCATTTATCAAAAATATCAATGGTACATATATTGTGCTTTTTCCATTGGTGTGTCAACTTAAAGTTTATTCCTTGAGTTTTTGTGGGCTAAGAACTTTGATTTTGTGAGTCCATGAGCATTGTAACAAGTTTGTTGAATAATCTTAAGGAGTCCTATGTCAAACCCAACATGTTCTTGAAACATATTTAACCTGATTTTTTCTTTGTACGATTTAGTATATTCCAAATTACACACTAATGTTTTAAATATTGCAACCTATTGTGTATTATTTACAAATGTTAGAAATTTTTTGAATAATTCTACAACAATAGTATATGTTTTTTTGCCCTCCTTACTTTTTGGCAGGCGAAGGCTTTTCCCCTCTCAACTTTGTCCTAGAAATTGTTTGATAATCCCCATTCTTACTGGCCTTTTTTTATTTTAATAATTTATTTATTTATTTTACTGGCTTTTCGACTTTCTGCAATATTTTCTTGACTAATTCCCCAAGTTTGAATTCTTCTTATCCCTCAATAGTTCCAATAGTCGGACTTGTCACTAATTTGATGAACTGTTGGATCTGATGGATAATAAGAAGTTTCTATAAAGTTGTTGCGACAGTTTTAAGCCCCTTGTATGTCTTTGCGATGGTTGATTGGCATGCTTTTGTGAACATCGTAATTTTGGAAAGAACCTTATCTCTCATATTTTACTCCTGGTTGATGAATTTGCAGTGTTCACCCGACTATGCTTACGGTCCTAATGGATTTCCAGCATGGGGAATACAACCTAACTCAGCTTTGGTTTTCGAGATTGAAGTCCTAAGCCTGCAGTGATTATCCAGTTGGAGTTGGTAACTTGCTTGAAAACACTTTACGGATACTCTTGCTAATTTATTTTTGTCATGGTTATATAAATTTTATCTTTCGACTCTTGATGAGTATTTCATTTGGGTGCTGAATCTGATTATGATAAGTGGAATACTGTTTTGCTTTCCTTTCAATGATACTTTTACTTGTATTGGCCATAATGTTGAAATAATGCCTTCACTAGTCACAAGCAGATGTTGGCTGTGTTCTAAGACTGCAATGAAAAATGTATATTGCAAGAATGTCATATGATAGGCCCAATCCTATGCTGAATTGATCAATAAAAGAAAACTTTTAATAAAGCAATCACAGCAAGATCCATTTCTCTACCCTCTGTCAGATTGTTTTCACTGAACGGTTGTGCTCTGAAGAAATGCATGGTTTGATCCAACTAGTTCTAGTGCAATCAGATAGAGCTCAAACATTTACATATGAAGCCTGAGTTCTAGAAAGGCAAATTGCACCTCCACATTCAGATGTCTGTGTTTCGGAGTTAGTTGAAAGCCATCATGGACAATGCTTTTGCACAAATTCCCACTTGTATGTTCTTGAAAATCTCCTCACCTTGGTTTTTTGAGAGAGGGTCAAAATCTAATGGAAATAAACATTTGTTCTGTTTTCTTTGGTTTTGTTGCCTTTTAAGTTCATTACTTGAAAGTTTTTGTGGGATATAAACTTTCATGTATGTTGGGATAATAAGCACTGTGGAAGTTCTTATAGAATAATCTAAGTATAAAACCTTATGCTCAAGGCTTATGCAACCTTGTTTTATCTATGTACGATTCAGTATTTTCAAATTACACATGAATATTACAAACACAGCAAATGATTGGCCATCATTTGCAATATTTTACAAATATTATGGTTTTTGCCCCCATTCTAAATTCATGTGTATAAATTTTTTGATAATCCCACTGTTACTTGCTGTTTTTCCCCCTCATTGTTACTTTTTTGACCTTTCTACCACTGAGTCCTCAAATTTTTGCAATATTTTATTGACTAATTCTCAAAATTTGAACTTTTTGCATCCCTCAAGAGTCCCCCCATAGCCAAAATTTATTGTTATCTATTTTCATGCAAATTTGGATCTGCCACGCAAAAATGTCCTTATAAAGCTGTAACAGCTATTAGTTCTTACCTTAGAAGCAGGAATCTTCTATTAAGGGTGCCGCTCCGCTTTGGAACCACAATTTCACGCTTCATAGACGGAACCTTGTAAGAATCGATTCTCGATTCTAATTAGGAGTGAACTTTGTGATGAAAGGGAAGGCAAGGCCATGAGCAACTCCCCCCCCCCCAATAAAATAAAAACAAAACAAAAACTAACCTGTCCTTAACTTTAGTTAAAATGTAATAAAGTCCCCACAACGAATAGGCTTCCCATTAAATGATATCAGATTAAATTTAAACTAAATACTCAATACTTTCCTTTAAAAAGAAGAAGGTAAAAGTGTGCTCTCTCTTTCTCTTCCACTTCATCCCACATAATAGCATATTTTGAGGTAACACAACATACACACACACATATACATTTCACACTAATGCTTCCTTCACGCCCCCAACCTTTGACTCTTCTATGTTCCCCGGCTTCCTTGCCCCCACTCTCGGCCGCAGCCCCAGCCCAGCCCCCGCTCCCACTTCATGCTTCTATGGTTCTTACCTCATTGGTTGGCATGCTTTTGTGGACATCATAAATTGAAAGTACTTTATCTCACATGTTTTTATTCTTGTTTGATGAATTTGCAGTTCTCTCCTTACTATGCTTGAAGTGCTAATGGATTCCAGCATGCATGGGGAATACAGCCTGATTTGGTTTTAGCTTTTGAGATTGAAGTCTTAAGTTTGCAGTGCTCGACTATCCAGTTGGAGTTGGTAATTATCTGAGAAACCCATATGGATACTCTTAATAACTTGTTCTGTTGTGGAGATAAATAATTTCTATACTCTTGTTAAATACTTATGTCTACTACATAATTCTATTGGTAATAAAGTGGATTGGTGTTCTACTTTCCCTTGGTGCAAGTTTTGGCTATACCAGCTACTTTCTTGAAAAAAATGCCTTCACCTGGCCTGAACATATATTTGTTGGTCGTGTGTTAGCCTTGCTCTGATTTGGTTGTGATTCAATTTGGTGTTATGGATGTTTGAAGACTTATTACGACATACAGGGTTCTTTTTAATCCGATCATTTACTTCTGTTTCTAGCCACAAAGACCTCTGCCTCCTCACTGGTGCTACTCATTTTCCAAGCACCGTTATAATTTTGCCCTTCTAATACGCAGTGCCTGATCCCTGGCTATATGGAGGACAGTGATGGGGTCAACTTATTGGTTTTCCAGAATACATTTGTTCCTGCAAGTCCATATGGCTCAAATCCAACAGACATTCCCTAAGTTGGCCCTTATTTAGTGATTTTCTGGGCAGACAACCATCCTTTCCACCAAGATTCAACAGATGATTGATTGCACTTCCTCAGAGAATAATCAAACCAGAACCTTCTTACCTACAGAGCAGTTGTGGAATAGATTGTTGATTGTTTCCTCATTACAACATGTTGGGCACATGGGTTGTGGTCTCAACATCCATCCCTTCGAACTCGTTCAGTTTGAACACGAAAAACTTCCCAAATGACTACTTCCAAGAAAGAAAGGGGAAAGTTTTCATGGCAGATTGAAGGAAATCAGAAGCAGACCGAGAACTTTCAGCTCAAATTTGAAGTTCCTTCCTGATCTGCAAACAAGAAATATGAAGATTTCACTGAGAATGAACCTGATGTGGTGTGGTGTTGACATGTCAACTGAGTTAGGTTAAGGCACGCCCACACCTGATCGCAGCTAAGAGGGTATGAGCTGCCTGAGGTAAGAGTCTTGTTTGGCTTGATCTTCCAATATGCCTTATCCCGTATGAGGCATTACCCGGGAACATTTCATTTCATAGGGTTCACTCACACATAGTTTGGATATGTACAGACACATAGAAGATTACAAGAGCTGGAATGGAAATATTGGACCGCAGAAAAACATCTACGAACCCTCCTTTGTTTACATCTCTAAAAGAGAAATACTTGGTCGCATCCAAATGGAAATCCAGGGGGGCCTAGGATTTATGCCCTGAGAAGGGGAAGGTTAAGGGTTTAACTCTTCACTCCATTTTGGGTTAGCTTTTTAGCTGAATTGATCTTGAATGTTAATAGATGTGACAATGGCTTTGTCTGTGTGGAGGGGATTAGTCGGGTAGAATGTTTGAATACATTTTTGCCATTCTTTTTCTGAAAAAAAAAAAAAAAAAAATGAAAGAAAGAAAGAAAGGAGAGAGCTTCAAAAGGAGGCTCCTGCAGGTGTTGTGTCAAGCTCATGCGCTGGAAGCGGAACCACCACCCCCCCCCCCCCCCCCCCCCCCCCCCCCCCCCCCGCGCCGCGGTGGCAGGGGGGCGGCGTTCTCATGGTTCTAAGCAAAAATAAGAGCATAAATTATCACTTCTGGTGGAAAGTGAGTCATGTCCTTTGCAATGTGATGTTCCACATAAGTACATAACAGCTGATCTTAGGCCTGTTTGAGCTTCGAAAAATAAATTAGACAGTTCAATATATTTTAAATTGTATTAAAGGGACAATTTTATTGACTTAAATTGATTTGAAAAAAATGATAAACCATCATCACAAATTAAAGTAGAATTGACAATCGGGATATTTTATGGATTTCTAAGAATTGATATAATAACATTAATCATCCTAGTTATTCAAACTTTTTAAAATATTCTTTTTCAAATTAAAAGATTTGTACCTTTTTTTCTTCTTCTTCCCCTTTTTTTTTTTTTTTTTTTTTTTTTTTTTTTTTTTGAAGGGGGCCTTAAGCCCAACTACAAAGGAACAAAGTGGGACAAGATAAGAAACTAACCTATTTCCATGAGTGAGGCTAAAGGTAGTAAGCCAGCACAACAATTGTTTAGTTTTTAGGGTAAATTGTAAAAAACACCCCTTGAAGTATTTTTTGGAGGGAGGGGCCAACAGATAACCCCTCTTATGTTTTAATTTTGTCAATGTGTCCCCTAGTTCAATTGGAAGACAAAACCAATTGTCGATGGCTACCTAATTGGCCATGATACCGGCAAGGGTTCTAACAATTTTGGGTAGAATGGATCCGTTAACGATATCACGTACGTAACCACGTGATTAATTTTCATCAAATTTCATCAATAGCGAGTGATAATGGAGTACATTGACAAAAATTAAAACATAAGAGAGGTAAATTGACAAAATTAAAATATAAGGGGGTTATATGTGGTCACCCCATGCTTCAGGGCGGGTTTTTTGGAATTTATCCTAATTTTTATATAGACACAAAAATAGGCTCTTTTAGGGTACATTATTATCACATCGCATTGAAAATATATTATTATTTATTTCTTAATTTTAAAATGGAGAATTAATAATTTAAAATACAATAACCACAGGAAGAAAAAATAAAAATAAATAAATAAATAAATGGGGGCAGCCATAAGATGATGAAAATATATACTGGGTATGAAGTAAGCCTAGGGAGGAGAAAATTCACACTACGGGTTTAGCAAATGCAGTCAAATTGAGGCATTTCTTCTGTTTGACCCAAGCAATATCAGGCATATGCGGTCTTTTTTATCAGCATGGTACCGCCACTACACGTAACATTTTCCTGCTGTGTGAGAGCGCGTCCTCGGTTGACCAATTACATACCTTGTCAATTTTGAAATCAATAAAACAGCGGTCAATAGTCAAGACCAGACGGCTAAGAAGTGGTTACTCTAGAGCACATTCCCCTGTTGACCATCTCTCCCTCCACCGCGTAAAAGGGGAAGGTTTCTTCCCACATTCCTCGTCTCATCTTTCAGCACTCACTCTGCATATATATATGCTTGAACTCCTCAATTTTATAAACACAGAGCACACTCTCTCGTATATACACTGGTGTGTAGTGTTCTTCCCTCAATTTGTCTGCAAAGCCCTTTGTTTTCCATTTCCATTAAAAAAAATGGGTATCAAAAGTTTCGCTGAAGGCGGCATTGCTTCCATCGTCGCTGGCGCTTCGACGCACCCTCTTGACCTAATCAAGGTCCGCATGCAACTCCAAGGCGAGGCAGCCCACCTTCCAAATCCAGCCTTGCAAGCCTGCCGCCAAACCATTGCGTTAAACTCCACCGCCGGCTACATATCCGTCCCCTCGGCGACAATCCACGTCTCCCCACCGCCTCGCGTAGGACTCGTCTCCGTCGGAGTCCGTATCGTCCAGACCGAAGGCGTCGCCGCTCTTTTCTCTGGCGTATCCGCCACCGTTCTCCGGCAGACGCTCTACTCCACCACCCGAATGGGTCTCTATGATGTCCTTAAGACAAAATGGTCCGACCCGGATTCAGGCAACATGCCGCTCACCCGCAAGATAGTGGCCGGCTTAATAGCCGGTGCCGTTGGTGCCGCCGTCGGCAACCCTGCTGACCTGGCAATGGTCCGCATGCAAGCCGACGGCCGTCTTCCCGTCGACCAACGCCGCAATTACAAGAGTGTATTCGATGCTATAACTCAAATGACGAAGCAAGAGGGCGTTACTAGCCTGTGGCGCGGCTCTGCCCTTACGGTGAACCGTGCGATGATCGTGACGGCGTCGCAGCTGGCGTCGTACGATCAGATCAAGGAGGCGATTTTGGAGAAGGGTGTGATGAGTGATGGAATTGGAACCCATGTGGCGGCGAGCTTTGCGGCCGGGTTTGTGGCGGCGGTGGCGTCGAACCCGATTGATGTGATCAAGACGAGGGTGATGAATATGAAGGTGGAGGCTGGGGCAGCGCCGCCTTACTCCGGGGCGATAGATTGTGCCATGAAGACGGTTAGAGCAGAAGGGCCCTTGGCTTTGTATAAGGGATTTATTCCTACAATCTCAAGGCAAGGGCCTTTCACGGTTGTGTTGTTTGTCACACTGGAGCAAGTCCGAAAGCTACTCAAAGATTTTTGATCATGAATTCATGATGATAATGAAAAAGGAAAATTATTTAAAAATTGAATTAGGGTAGAAAGATATTTTTTATAAGAGATTTCATTATTGTAATGGATGGATTAAGGAAAATAGGTATTCTCTTATTTCTAACACAACTTTTTTTTTTTTTTTTTTTTTTTGGGGAGGGGGAAATCAGTAGAATTCCAATTCTTAGGTTTCATAAAGTGTTAAGTTGATAAGTTCTACCAAAACTTTTTTAAAGCAACAAGTCCTTTAAGTCCCCAAATGGTGACGTTTAGGTAATACGAACTTTGCCCTTTCGCCTGATATGGTATTCTAGCAAGTCGTTGATGTTTAAGATTAAACAAGATTCTCCACGACTTCTGCATCAATCAATCTTTATGCCTATATTTATTTTCATCCGCATTTGTTTAGAAAATTCAAATTTGAATTCAAAATCAATTTCGTGTTAACCTTTTTTTTTGGCAGATAGGTTAGGGTTATTTTTCCATGGTTTGAGCATTCATCACTGCCAAGTTAAATGGCATAAACCATATTATTTTCCCGTAACTGTTTTTTTATCTTTGATAGGTGAAAAACTGGTCGATGAATAAGCCACGCAATTCCCCTTTAAAGACTTTTTGCAATGCATCCCTTTCACCATTTTTGAAAATCTCAAAGTAGTGGGTGCTACTAAGTTTGGAATAAGCCATTCTTTCACCCTCGTGCTAGTGGATAAAACCACCACATAACATTCCAGCACACACACACAAGTTATTTTTAGCTTTCCCACTCAAACGTGAATAGCTACACACACTGATAAATTTCTCCATTAATAGATATGGGTTAGTTTGACAAATGTGTTGCTTACCACAAGCGCTTCACTCATGTAACTGTTTTTATATACGTTATCGGTACCTTAGTTTGAACCCACTCATTTTTAAAGTGATAAGTCCAATTCTCAGGTTTCATAAAGTAATAAGTCCTATGGAAACTCTATTAAAGCCCTAAGTCCATTTAAGTCCCCAAATTACAAAAAGGGGCAAATCATGTAACTATTTTCCTTCACATTTGTGTAAGGGACACGAAAAATAGCTACTTGTAAATTAACATTTAAAGCCCCAAGTATATTTGATTTACATCTCTATAATAATTCACCAAAAAATATGTGGGGCATAGGAATACGTTGCTAAAGAAAATCAACTAGTGGAAGTTCAAAAGTGGTGTCGACACACATTTGAGTAACTATGAGACATTGTCTAAGTTTCATCCTCATGACACCAAAAAACTGTTTATCATCATAAGACAAGATATCCTTGGTCCAATATCTACATTATCTAAGTAGGCAGCTTCCCATTTGCCTTTCTCTTGAAGAAGACTTCCTCATTCCAAGATCTATTATGCTAGCGCAAAAACTCAGTTACCAGTTTCCTTTGCATTAGGTGACAGTGTGCCATCTTGAAGTTTGTCTCTATGTCTAGTGAGTTTGCAATCCTAAATATTAGATAGCAAACCACAACTCCACACTCCACCCTGAAAATATGTGTTATTTGTCAGTATATATAGAGAAACCCCACCAATGTAAATTTGCATTGTGCAACGAGTACAAGGTTAAAAAACATACAATCCAGCCAGTTGTTGTGGACAATTAGCCGGCACAATATCCAAAATCCTATCTTGAGTTTCGGCCACATATTTGGTTTCCCTTCTTTTCCTATCCAAATACTCCTCAAACATAATTTTTCTGCAAAAGAGATTATAATAGTTATATTATATGAAATTAGTTCCATATAAATATCACAACCACACACAACAAACCTCAAAATTTATTTTAACACAAATATCGTACTAATTTCCATTTTAACCATAATAGTTACATTAATAATCCAAGAATCATAATGTCAGGATAAATGTTGCCTAACACACATATTGACATTGTATTTAAACCAATACCTCAAAAAGCCTCAAAGATCAATCATGTGTCATGTAACAGTTACAACGGTATACATAGATGCAATCCACAATATATGTTCCTAAAATTACTACTTCCTCCATCCCACAAAGATAGGTTATGTTTGACAAAACATGGAGTTTAAGAAAAAGTCATTATTAGATTGACTTGTTGTTTATTAAGATCCATCTTTCCAAAAATGCCCTCACTTTTTTGTATTGAGTTTTGTGTAGAAAGTAAATATTAAAATAACAAAGTGTAGCATAGGAAACTTAAAAAAATTATGATTTGACTTTTCAAAGTGGACAAATAATTTAGGACAAAAAAAGTAGCAAAAATGGCCTATCTTAATGGGACGGAGGGAGTATATCAAGTTTGTAAAAATTACTACGTCAAGTTTGGTTCTTAATTTACATGTGTATGAATGATTAATTAACTGAAAATAGTTACATTGTCAGAGTATTATTTGACACGTAAATCAAACTCATGTACATGTCATATATCGATGTAACTCTCATGTTACTCATTTCATGTGCTTCATGAACTTTCTTGTGCCACGAAGCGATTATCAAACGCATGTATCAAAATCGAATTCAACGCATTCAAACTTTTGAAAAATCATTAATTTAATGCATCCAAACCACAACCAAACATGACATAATTAATCTAAAAAAACTAGAGCAACTAAATAACAAATTACTACACTAAACTATTACAAACACATGTCTCAACATCCTAGTAATTATTTTCAATCCAACGTAACTATCCATATATATATATATATATACTACCTATAAAAAGATGAATGTGAGAAAAACTTTTGATTGACTAATATAACCTTATTTTAATTTTTAAATACACAACTACCCTTCTGCATATATAAGAAATATAGGAATATAAAATACATATGTAAATAGGAATTCTAAGGAATTCTAAAAAACTATAATTCGTATAATAAATAAATAAATAAAACTTTTGATTAACTATAACACCCTTATTTTATGTTTTAAATACTTATTTGCCCTTAATCCAATAATGCTTTTCAAACCCTACGGCTCCCAATCAAGTCCCAAAATCCTCCAACTTCTCTTCTCCTTATCTTCTCCCAGCACCACCTTTTTTAGTTTCTTTTCTTTCCCTCTTCTTCAAGTAATGTTCTTAATTATAAGAAATCATTAATGAGGATTTTTAAACAAACAAAACATAGTTGTGTCAAAGCATGAAAATCTTCAGCTGGCAAATCCAATTAAAGTTTAAATCATATACCTATACTAAAATAAAAACTTAAAATTTTTAGAGGTTGTCTTCAAATCTTTTTCCTTTTATTATTGTTAATTTTTTTTTTTCTTTTTATTAGTATAGGGAATTTACAGTATAAGTAAAATACCTATACTAAACGTGTTTTTAAAAAGGAACCTTAGGCGGCACAAATCTTCCAATTTGGATTTGAGCCCAAATGCCCCTTTTTTTTTTTCAAAGAAATTAACCATCTCTCTCTCTCTCTCTCTCTCTCTCTCTCTCTCTCTCTTTAATTTATTTATTTATTTTTCGTGTGTGGATACAATGAGGGGAATTTAAACACTTAATCTATCCTACTCTTATCTTTTACCCCACACTTTCTTACCACTAAGCTAGCCTTGGTGGCTTCAATTAACCATCTCTTTTATAATTTTTTCTTCTTCCCTGTTCTCCTCTTGCGTGGATTTGTGAATGTCATCCTCGTGTAGGGCCATGCTAATTAATCAATTCCAATTTTTTTGATTGTCTCCGTAGTTTTGCATATCATAATATATCATTTAGAATTGATTCTAAGGGTATGCGAGGCATGCGACCAGCATAGGGCCCCATAGTTTGGATTAAAAAACGAGGGCTCCATTCTAAGACTAACCCTTATAGTAGGCATTAAAATAAAATAAAATAAAATAAAATAACATTACCTTGATTATTGAGTCTCAAAAGTGGATTTTAGTCAATTATAAAGGAAGAAGTATGTATTATATATTTTTAAATTCTTGTATTGATATTTTGTCATCTTAATCTATAGAAACAAATTTTAGTAATTTTATAAACAAACAAACATACAAACGAACTTTATGTTGGTACTAGAAAAAAAAATTTGTCAGTACTTAAAACTTTTTTGTTTGAAATATGTATAGAATGCTCTATTTTAAGAGTTCGCTTAGGGCCCAAAAACCTAGGATCATATTAATAAAGATACATTTACA
Source organism: Liquidambar formosana (assembly GCA_039720395.1). NCBI lineage: Eukaryota > Viridiplantae > Streptophyta > Magnoliopsida > Saxifragales > Altingiaceae > Liquidambar > Liquidambar formosana. The sequence continues at coordinate 77,929 of JBBPBK010000215.1, read as the reverse complement.
TGACACTTTTTTTTTTTTTTTTTTTGGTTCAAACGAGGGGTATCTCAGGCCATTCGGCATAGACTAATGTCTCTGTGATGTATACACCACTGCAAGTTTGTGTATCCGATAGTGATGGAGCAAATTCGAGCTCAAGAATATGATTCTTGAGCCAAGGTTTGTTGCCATCTGTGCTAGATTCGCGGGTTAGTTTAAGTGACACTTATTTAGGCAAATTTAAATTAGTATATCTGATAGTGAAAGAGCAAACTCGAACTTGGGAATTCTAGTTCATAAGTCAGGGTCCTTCGGCATCTACGCTAGCTTCGCAGGTTAGTTTAACTGTTTAAGTGACAATTATTTAGGCAAATTTGAATTTGTGTATATGATAGTGAAAGAGAAAACTCGAACTTGGGAATTCTAATTCATAAGCCAGGGTCCTTTGCCATCCGTGCTGCCTTCGTGGTTCAATTTAAGTGACACTTAGGCAAATTTATGGCCAAGAAAATTACACTTATTTAGGAAAATTTAAATTTGCCCATTCACACACAGAGTAGTCCCTAAGGCTACGTTTGTTATGAGGGAATGAGGGAGAGAATAGAATCACCATTTCATTCCAAAAAAAAAAAAAAAAGGTGAGTTTTTGGTTGCACAAGGGATCGAAATGGATCAGAATGTCCATTCCCTTGTAAGGGTCTATTCCTTCCGATGAGGAAATGGTCATTCCTTTCCCATACTAAGAGGAATGGCTATTTCTACTTTTCAAGGAGTAAAAAAAAAAAAATTAAAAAAAGAAGAAGAAGAAGAAGAAGAAGAAGAAGAAGAAAAGCAGCCATAAGATAATGAAAATATAGAACAAAGCCTGGCTAGGGAGGAGAAAACGCAGTAGCGTTTGGCAAAATACAGTCAATTTGAGGCACTTCTTCTGATTGACCCAAGCAATTGACGCATATGGGGTCTTTTTTTATCAGCATAAAATAGAATTTGGATCCTCTGAGTGAGACTTTATTGATTATTCACGTTAACATTTTCCTGCTAAGTGAGACTCAATAGTGCGCGTCCTCTGTTGGACTGGGCAGACCAACCACATACTGAGACATACAAAAGAGTTTTGCAGACTATGCAGCCACGTGTACTTACCTTGTCAAATGTTGAATTTTTATTTCTGATTAAATGGCAGCGTGGGTGTGAATAGTCATTTGTCAAGGCCAGACTGCTGGTTACACTAGAGAGCACATTCCCATGTTGACCATCTCTCCATATAGTATACAATCATTTATACGGAGCGGAAGAAGCCTGCAACCGCGTAAAAGGGAAGGTTTCTTCCCTCATTCCTCCTCCCCTCTCTCAGCTACTCATTACTGTGTGTGTATATATATATATATACTTGTACTCCTCAATTTTATATCAGCACAGTACAAGACCTTTTCTTTCCATTTCCATTTTTTGATTTCAATTTCTTTGTCAGAAAATAAATATCTAGATGGGTATCAAAAGTTTCGTCGAAGGCGGCATTGCTTCCATAGTCGCCGGCGCTTCGACGCATCCTCTTGACCTAATCAAGGTCCGGATGCAACTCCAAGGCGAAGAAGCCCACCTTCCAAATCCAGCCTTGCAAGCCTGCCGCCAAACCATTGCGTTAAACTCCACCGCCGGCTACATATCCGTCCCCGCGGCGACAATCCACGTTGCCCCACCGCCACGCGTGGGACTCGTCTCCGTCGGAGTCCGTATCGTCCAGACCGAAGGCGTCGCCGCTCTTTTCTCTGGCGTCTCCGCCACCGTTCTCCGGCAGACTCTCTACTCCACCACCCGAATGGGTCTCTATGATGTCCTTAAGACAAAATGGTCCGACCCGGATTCAGGCAACATGCCGCTCACCCGCAAGATAGTGGCCGGCTTAATCGCCGGTGCTGTTGGTGCCGCCGTCGGTAACCCTGCTGACCTGGCAATGGTCCGCATGCAAGCCGACGGCCGTCTTCCCTTCGACCAACGCCGCAATTACAAGAGTGTGTTCGATGCTATAACTCAAATGACGAAGCAAGAGGGCGTTACTAGCCTGTGGCGCGGCTCGGCCCTTACGGTGAACCGCGCGATGATCGTGACGGCGTCGCAGCTGGCGTCGTACGATCAGATCAAGGAGGTGATTTTGGAGAAGGGTGTGATGGGTGATGGGATTGGAACCCATGTGGCGGCGAGCTTTGCGGCTGGGTTTGTGGCGGCGGTGGCGTCGAACCCCATTGATGTGATCAAGACGAGGGTGATGAATATGAAGGTGGAGGCTGGGGCGGCGCCGCCTTACTCCGGGGCGATAGATTGTGCCATGAAGACGGTTAGAGCAGAAGGGCCGTTGGCTCTTTATAAGGGATTTATTCCTACAATCTCAAGGCAAGGGCCTTTTACGGTTGTGTTGTTTGTCACACTGGAGCAGGTCCGAAAGCTTCTCAAAGATTTTTTATCATGAATTCATGATGATCATGAAAAAGGAAAATTATTTAAAAATTGAATTTGGGTAAAATAGATTTTTTTAATAAGAGATATCATTATTGTAATCGATGGATTAAGGAAAATAGATATTCTTTTTATTCTAATGCAATATTTTTTTATTAAAGAAAAAAAAAAAAAAGGTAATTAACCATTTTTTTTTATTTTTAGTTTTTTTTTGTGCGGATACAATGAGACTGATTTAAGCCCTTAGCCTATCCTACTCTTTCAATTTACTCTAAACTCTCTCACCACTAAGCCGGTTAGCCTTAGTGGCTTCAATTAACCTTCTTTTTTATCATTTTTTCTTCTTCACTGTTTTTCTCTTGTGTGGATTTGTAGATGTCATCCTCGTGTAGGACCATGCAAATTAATCAATTCCAATTTTTTTGGAATGTCTCCATAATTTTGCGTGCATATCATAACGGATCATAAAATATTGGTTTTAAGAGTACGCAAAATATGCAACCACATAGGGCCCCATATTTTGGATAAAAAATAAGGGCCCCATTCTAGTATTAACCCTTGTAATAGGCATTAAACAAAACAAAACAAAACAAAAACAAACAAACAAACAGTACCTTGATTATTGAGTCTCAAAAGTGGATTTTGCTCAATTATGAAGGAATAAGTACAATGCATTATACTCTGTATATTTTTAAGTTCTTGTATTGATATTTTGCCGTCTTAATCTATAAAAACAAATTTTAGTAATTTTATAAACAAACAAATTTTATGTTGGTATAACGGAAAAAAAAAAATCAATCCCTATCTAAATTTTTTTTTGTTTAAAATATGTATAGAAGGCTCTATTTTAAGAGTTCGCTTAGGGCCCAAAAACCTAGGATCATATCTTTTTTTTTGTTCAAACGAGGGGTATATCAGGCCATTCGGCATAGACTAATGTCTTTGTGATGTGTACACACTACCACAAGCTTGTGTATCCGATAGTGATCGAAGGAGCAAGCTCGAACTCGGGAAATTATGGTTCCTGAGGCCGGAACCTTTGCCATTTGCGCTAGCTTCATGGGTTAGTTTAAGTGACTTATTTAGATAAATTTAAATTTGTGTATCCGATAGTGAAGGAGCAAACTCGAGCTTGGGAATTCTAGTTCCTAAGCCAGGGTCCTTTGATATCTACGTTTTCTTCATAGTTTAGTTTAAGCGACACTTAGGCAAATTTATGGCTAGGAAAATGACACTTATTTAGGAATATTTAAATTTGCCCATTCACACACTGAGTAGTCCTTAAGATCACTTCAAAGACTCCTAATAGGAATAATAGAAAATTTACGTGGAGAAATAAAGGTAGGTTGTCATTTCTCAATTAAATAAAATAAAGGTTAGTTGTCTAATAATGATTTGTTTGCACTTACTGACGAAGGCAAATCTTGTCAGCTAAAGTCAGAAGGTGGTTTAGGCATTCATAAGATCAACGATGTTAACGCAATCATGGTTGCTAAGTAGGGATGAAGAATTATTCAGTAGAGAGATAATCTTTGAGTTCAATTGTGGAGAGATACCCTAAAAATTCTAATGGCATTGAAGCTCATGCTGGTAATTAAGAATTTTTCAATTATTTAGAGTTAAATATTTACGTTAAAAGACTCATAAAAACTTCATTTTTTTATTTTATTTTTATTTTTTTACAAAAAAAAAAAAGACCATAAAGCATTGTATAGGAAACCAACACCATAACTAGGTTGGCACACTGGGCCTTAACATCAAGTGTTTACAATTCTGAATTTTATTAAAAATAATGAAAAGAGCAATGCAAAAAGATAAAAATAGGAAAGAAAAGATAATCAGGTCTAGTCTTAGTGACTTGTACACTGTCACAATCTAATTCACAAACCCATCCAAAACAACTACAAAACTCAAGAAATGAAACAATAGTTAGGAAATCATTACATATCTTTAGAAAGTTTATTGTGGGAAAAAAAAACCTAGGTTGGTTGTCCATCAAGTTAATTGAGGGAAATTAAAAGCATGATTTGTAACTCTATCAATTGCACAGTTTCCTTGGGACAGAACCAGGATTTCATCTTTGGGGGGCCAATCGGATGCTGACATCGCTCTATTTGTTTCAACAGTAAATTGTTATTAGAATTTTTATATGCATAATTATAGAAAGCTTTCTTTGTTGGTGCATTTCAATTTGTTATTTCTTTCAAAAAAAAAAAAAATTCCTAAAATCAATTTCATCAAAATAAAAGAGCCCAATGAAAGAGTCAATCTTTCCTTAATTAATTAATCCTGGCTTAATAGGATGCTATGACAACTTGTAAAACCCCAAGTTTTATGGGCATCCACCAAGCTATGCTAATAGTAATTGCTTGGTTTTATGTAACACATGCCTTATTTGAGGGATAAATCAATAAATGGATGTCTCAATGGCAACACTGTGCTTCTTGCATGTCTTTTACATATATATATATTTGATAGCTAGTTTTGGTATGGGTTGACATAGGGATGCAAAAAAAATTTAAAAAGGATAGAAGGCCATGGCCCTTTGGCCCATGAGTGGCTCCGTCCCTGCTTCTTTGTAAAAATGTGTAGAAACAATAATCATTCTTTACATCAAGGATAGGTAATTTCACTATTTAATTAAAATGAAGAGACCAACTATTGTGAAGATAAGTAACAAGAGACATAGACTCGAGAACTTTATCCGTTGGAAACCTTTCCCTGCGCTCTCCTCGAAGTAGCGTCTTCCCTTCCCGGTTGCCCCTGCTATCCAATGTGTCCCCCTTTCCTTTTTCTTTCCTCTGCTTCCTCCATTTTATTTATCTCTTTGATGGATCCTTCTAGTGAAGAACTCTCCCATTTGATTGCTCAAATCGCTACTCTTAATTGTTCTACTGAAGAGGTTGTCTTTGATCATGATTCTTCTATTGATAACATTGCATCTAGTTTAATGCTTGTTGGTAAGATCGTTATTGCTACTGTTATCAATATTCACTCTGTTAGAAGTACTCTGTTGAGTGCTTGGAGTCTCCCAAATAGTCTCTCTATTACCATTTTCTCTCCAAATATTTTCCTTTTTGGTTTTGTAAGAGAAATGATCATGGTAAGATCTTTCATTTTGGGCCTTGGTCTATAAGGGGTTATCATATTGTGTTGAAGGAGTGGTCCCTAGGGCTTATTTTGGAAGAGGTTTGCTTTAAAGTTTCTCCTTTTTGGGTTCAGATCCATGGATTGCCTCTTGGTTTTAAGTCGGTTAACAACGCTTCCAAGATTGGGCAGAAGATTGGGCATTTGATTGAAGTGGACGAGCAGCAGTCTAACAATTTAGTGTGGAATTATTTTCTTAGGATTAAAGTGGGTATTGATGTCACTGCTCCTCTCCACATTGGTTTTTTCTTGAATCGTAATCCCCTTTCGACTGTGTGGATTCACTACAAATATGAAAGGTTATCTGATTTTTGCTATAGATGTCGGCGCTTAGGCCATGTTGAGAAAGATTGCAGTGAGGTTGGCATTTTGGCTTATGTGGATGTCGGTTCTTCTCATTTGGGCTCTATGGCGTTTGGTCCTTGGCTTAGGGTGTTTCAAAGCTCTAACTCCAGATTTATTGCTCCTCACTCAGGTAGAAGACATGGTTATTCTTTGAAGGACTTACCCTTTCCTTCTCCTGATGCTGTAGTTAATCATCCCTATCATCGGCCATCGGATGTTCTGTCCTCAGGCAGCCCCCTTGTGGTCTTCGATGTGTCACATCAGTCAGCCCACCTAACCAGTTCTTCTGGCACTACTTTGCATACATTGGCGGCTACAGTAAGCCTTACTCCTTCCCTTATCACATCGCCTTCCCATTCTCCAAGTAAAGCAGATCACATAATTATCTCCTTACCAGACTATACCAAATCTAACTCCATTCCTAACTCTCCTCTTTAACCTAACCAAACTAGTTCCCCCTCTAAATATAATGTCTTCCTTCCATTATCCCAGTTGACTCCCTTGCCCCCTAATTATATTTATTCCCCCACCTGTGGCACTCAGTCAAGTCCTTTTCCAGCTCTAAAGTCTAGTCCTAGGTCCCACCTTCCCTGTCCAACCCTTCTATTCTCCCATCTAATTTTTCTAGTAAGAGAAAAGCATCTCACATGCCTCGTCTCTCTTTTCTTGAGAAAAAATCTAGAGCTAATTTTCCCCCTTTCACCCCTTTTGTGGTTGATCAATAAACTCTCAAGGCCAGTTATGCTTCTCCTCCCCTTTTTAACATCTCCCTCCCCCCTCCTCCACCACTACCAACTACACCCAATTTCACATTCCATGGATTAGAGTTATATCCAAATTCTAGTCGTAAATCCAATTTCAAACGTATAGCAAGATAGTTGGCCGTTACTAAATCGACCCCATCTCCCAGTGATCCAACAATTTTATTGGTGCCAGTTAAAGAACAGGTTTTTGAAACTATGACAATTTCTTCTTTTGAGGTGGCAGGTCAAGCCCAACCCCCTCCATCTCAATGATCATTCTATCATGGAACTATCGTGGGCTTACCCAGCCTTCAGCAGTTCGCTCTCTTTGGGCGCTAGTACATGATCTCCACCCAAATGTTATTTTTTTAGTTGAAACTAAAATCAAAGATGTTAAATTGAAGAATTGTCTCTCTAGTCTTGGGTTCTACAACTTTGTCTCAGTCCCGCCCATTAATAAAGCTGAGGGCTTGTATCTCTGCTGGAAACTTGGGATTGAGATTGAAGTTACAGTTTTTAATAGTAGTTTGGTTAATGCTCTTGTTTTCTCATCTCCCCCCTCTTCTCCTTGGATGATCACTGGGGTTTATGGCCCCCCTACTGGCAGTGTAAAGAATCATTCTTATCTCAACTAGATCTGTGGTCCGTGTTATGCTTTAGTGACTTTAACTGTATTTTGTCTCAATATGATAAAAAAGGGGGCAGACCTTTTGCTTGTCCTTCCTCAAGTGGTCTTGGTGGGTTGATGGATTCCTTTGGTTTGGTTGATCTTGGTTTCGCAGGTAACCCCTTTACTTGGTTGAACAACCGATGTCATGCTGTGAATATTCAAGAGAGATTGGATAGAGGTATTGCTAATTTATCTTGGTGTGATTTGTTTCCCCATGCATCCCTAATTCATATCCCTACTATGACATCTGATCATTGCCCCATTGTCATTGATACTGTGGGTACGGGTAACTCGGTTAAGAGGCCTTTTAAATTTCAAGCCATGTGGACTAGGGATCCTTCTAGCTCCTTAGTAGTTGAGCATACTTGGAAATCCTTCTTTCTAGGCTCCGCTTCATTCAGGCTTTGTCAGAAGATCAAGGTTTCCCGGATAACTCTTTCTGCTTGGAACAAGGATCATTTTAGTTGGATTCATAATAAAATCCATGCTCTCAAGGTTAATATTAGCAAGTTTCAACTTTTAGATCCTTCCCCTTCCTGTCTGGGGACATTAGTTAGCCTCCAATGTGAACTTAATGAATGTTATAAGAGGGAAGAGATTCTGTGGAGAAATAATTCCCGTGTCAAATGGCTTCAGGAAGGGGACCGAACCACTAAATTTTTTTATTTGTCTACTATTATGCGTAGTAGGAGGAATTCTATTGCCTTCTTGAAGAATGAGGAGGGGCTTTGGATTTCTGATAGACTTGCTATTGGAGCTTGTTTTCATCGTCAATTAGAAAGTCTTTTCTCTTCTTCCAACCCTGCTTTTCCCGCTGGTTTTGATAACCTTGTCTCTAGTTGTATTTCAGCTGAGGATAATGAGATTCTCTATTTGATTCCTAATGAGGAAGAGATACGTAATGTTATCTTTCGCATGGGTTCATCTAAAGCTCCTGGCCCTGATGGTATGTCTGCTTTGTTTTATAAACACTATTGGTCCACTATTAAAACTAATGTTGTTGCCTCAATTAGGAGTTTTTTTCTTGGTGGTTTTATGTTAAGGTAGTTGAACCATACCTACATTGCTCTTATTCCTAAATCTTTTGCGGCTTTTTTGGTCAAGCATTTTTGCCCTATCAGTTTTTGCAATGTTATTTATAAATGCATTGCCAAAATTCTTTCCAACAGATTACAGCCACTTATGGTGAAACTCATTTCCCCCTTACAAGCTGCTGTTGTTCCGGGGCGATCCATTTCTGATAATTATATTATTGTTCATGAGATTTTGCATGCTATGAAACATAAGGCTAGCACAGGTGGACTTATGGCCATTAAGATTGAATGGAACGAGCTTATGATAAGGTGGAATGGTCCTTTTTGTTTGAGGTTTTGAGATGTTTTGGGTTCAATGATATTTGGATTAATTAGATTTCTCAGTGTGTTTCGACCACTTCCTTTTCCACCCTTATCAACGGTGGTCCTATTGGGTTGTTTTCCCCTCAAAGAGGTTTGAGATAAGGGGATCTGTTATCCCCTTTCCTATTCATTTTGTGCTCTGAGGTTCTGTCCCGACTTCTATTTCGAGCATAGGATAAGGGGGAGATTCATGGTATTAAAATTTGTAGAGGTAGCCCAGCTGTTTCCTATGTTCTATTTGCAGATGGTCTTATCCTTTTCTGCAGGGCTAAGTCTTCCAAAGCTGATGCTATGTTGAATTACCTTAATATATTTGAATCGTGGTCTAGTCAAACAGTCGACCTAGATAAATCTAGCATTCATTTCAGCAAAAATATTAGGGGTCGTGCGGCAGCGACCCTCTATTCATCTTTAAATTTGCGGAAAGCATCTTCCTTAGTGAATTATTTGGGCTTACTACTCTTTCTTGGGGCTGCTAAGACTGCCTCCTTTGCTGATATTGTCAAGAAAGTTCAGGGTCGTATTAGCGGGTGGAAGGCTAAGAATCTATTACTGGCTGGGAGGTCTACTCTAATTAGATTTGTGGCAACTGCTCTTCCCAATTACGCTATGTCTACCTTCATCCTCCCCAAATCTGTTTGTCGCATTCTTGATGCCCGTTGCCGTAATTTTTAGTGGGTTTTCACTAAAGAGCATCACAAAGGCCTTTATGTTAAATCCTGGGAGTCCTTATATTGTCCTAAAAGTGTTGGGAGTCTATGCTTTCGGAGGGCTGAGGATATGAACAAAGCTTTGATTGCAAAGTTGGGTTGGAATTTTTGTATGGAGGCTAAGAGCTTATAGATCAAGCTCTTAAAGGCCAAGTATGGTACCCCTCCCAAGTTTTTTGAGAATTCTTATTCCAATGCTGATTCTTGGATTTGGAAAGGCATCCTCAGTTGCAAAGATGTTCTTGCTAAAGGAATGTGTTTTGTAGTAGGAGATGGTTCCAATATTGATTTCTGGAAGGATCCTTGGGTTCTTTTTCTTCCCGGCTTCCATACCACTCCCAGAAGATAACCTGCTATTGATTACAACTTAGTCTCGGATTTCATTGTCAAATCAGATTGGATTTGGAACAGTGCGAAACTTAAGAGATCTTTTGATGAGGAGTCAATTAATAACATTCTTAAAATTCAGATTTCCCTTAACCATTGTCATGACAGGTGGGTTTGGGCTCCTAATTCCAAAGGCGATTTCTCGGTTAAGTCTGCTTATCTCACAGATCAACATGCTAGATTCTCATCTTTTGGTCCTTATTCCAAAGTGGTTTGGAACTCTTTATGGAACTCTAGACCCCATGAAAGACATAAAATTCTCTTTTGGAAAATTTTTTGGGATATCCTTCCTGTGCGTGAAGTCCTATATCACCATTTTCCCATTGATGATATTTCTTGTCCCCTTTGTGGCACCTGTTTGGAGTCTATTCGGCATCTTTTCTTGGAGTGTAAAATCACCGAGTTTTTGTGGTTTGGTTCTAAATGGTCTATCCGGATGCAATCTTTTGCTCATCTTAGTATTATTGACTGGCCATGTTTGCTTCTATCCAATGGCCTTGGTCTTGCTTTGCCTCAAAAGAACATGATATGTTCATTTTCTCATCTTTGCAGCTGTGTTGATGGACCTCCTGTGGTTCTCCTGCAATAAAGTAATGTTTGATAAATCGAAGATTGTGCCCAAGGACCTCCTTCTGCAGATGGAAAAGGTGGTGTTAGAGCACCTCCACTCTCGTGACAAGAACGCCTCATTTGCTAAGCTCTCTTTGTCTAAGTGGATTCTTCCCCCTGCTTATTGGCTAAAAGCTAATTTTGATGTGGCCATCGAGGATTCTTTTTCTGTTTTGGGAGTTGTTGTTAGAAATTTTGAAAGGGATTTTCTCTTTGCCTAGACTGTCAAAGTTGGTCCATGGATCCCTTAATTGCTGAAGCTAAAGCAGCTTGTTTTGCTCTCCAAAGAGCCTTTTCGGCCAAGCTTTCGGACATTATTCTTGAAGGAGATGCATCGGTAGTGCTTGACCCTATTCTTGATGGCTCTTTGACATCTCCTTGACTAATTTCTCCTCTCATTCTAGATGCTAGAATTTTACTTTGTAATTTTAATGTCGGTTATTAGATCTATTCCTAGACTCACTAATCAAGTGGCTCATGCGTTTGCCCACTGGGTAGCCTTTGTAATCGATTTGGCTCAATCCCAATCTCGGACTTACCTCGCTCTATATTGTTAGAGGAAGCCGAGTTTGGCAATTGATTCAGGTCTCTTTTTTTTCTATATATTCCCATTTGCTTATCAAAAAAAAAGTAACAACAGACATAGAGTCACTCTCAAATTTCAATTCACAAATTATATCATCCTTTAGTCCACACATAAGTAATAGCAAAGATGACACTCATAAACTACACATGGAAACAAGTTCGAACTCCCAAACTAAGATAAAAAAAAATGATAACCATCATCATAAATAATAGTGGAATTGACAATAGTGGCATTTTGTGGATTTTTAAAAATTGATATAATTAATAACATCAATTATAGTGACGATTTCAACTTTTTAAAATATCATTTTTCAAGTTAATAGATTTGTGTCTTCAATACAATATAAAATTTACTGAATTGTTTAATTTCTATAGACACAAAAGTAGGCCGTTTTAGGTATATTATTATCACATCACAGTGAAAATTTATTATTATTATTATTGTAAATTTTAAAGAAGGGAGTTAATAATTTAAAATACAATAACCAATGAAAAAAAAAAAAAAAAAAGCAGCCATAAGATGATGAAAATATATACTCCATAAGAACAAAGCCTAGCTAGGGAGGAGAAAACGCAGTAGGGTTTGGCAAAATACAGTCAATTTGAGGCATTCTTGTGATTGACCCAAGCAATTGATGCGTATGGGCCTATGGGGTCGTTTTTTTTATCAGCATAAAACAGAATTTGGATCCTCTGGGTGAGACTCTATTTGATGATTCACGTAACATTTTCCTGCTAAGTGAGACTCGGTATTGCGCGTCCTCTGTTGAACACTTGGACTGGGCAGACCAAACTACGTGATTTGATATACAAAGTGGTGTGGAGATTATGCTGCCACGTGTACTTACCATTTTGAAATTTTGAATTAAACAGCGTCAATAGTCAATACCAGGCTGCTCGTTAGAACACATTCCCATGTTGACCATCTCTCCATACAATATAGTCTACAAAATAGAATCATTTATAAGTAGGGGAAGAAGCCTGCAACCGCGACCGCGTAAAAGGGAAGGTTTCTTCCCACATTCCTCCTCTCCTCTTTCAGCTACTCACTACTGTGCATATATATATATATATACTTTGTACTCCTCAATTTTATATCAGCACAGAACAAGATCTTTGCTTTCCATTTCCATTTTTTGATTTCAATTTCTTTGTCAGAAAATAAATATCTAGATGGGTATTAAAAGTTTCGTCGAAGGCGGCATTGCTTCCATCGTCGCCGGCGCTTCGACGCATCCTCTTGACCTAATCAAGGTCCGGATGCAACTCCAAGGCGAGGCAGCCCACCTTCCGAATCCAGCCTTGCAAGCCTGCCGCCAAACCATTGCGTTAAACTCCACCGCCGGCTACATATCCGTCCCCGCCCCGACAATCCACCTCGCCCCACCGCCCCGCGTAGGACTCGTCTCCGTCGGAGTCCGTATTGTCCAGACCGAAGGCGTCGCCGCTCTCTTCTCTGGCGTCTCCGCCACCGTTCTCCGGCAGACGCTCTACTCCACCACCCGAATGGGTCTCTATGATGTTCTTAAGACAAAATGGTCCGACCCGGATTTAGGCAACATGCCGCTCACCCGCAAGATAGTGGCCGGCTTAATCGCCGGTGGTGTTGGTGCCGCCGTCGGCAACCCTGCTGACCTGGCAATGGTCCGCATGCAAGCCGACGGCCGTCTTCCCGTCGACCAACGCCGCAATTATAAGAGTGTATTCGATGCTATAACTCAAATGACGAAGCAAGAGGGCGTTACTAGCCTGTGGCGCGGCTCGGCCCTCACGGTGAACCGCGCGATGATCGTGACGGCGTCGCAGCTGGCGTCGTACGATCAGATCAAGGAGGTGATTTTGGAAAAGGGTGTGATGAGTGATGGGATTGGGACCCATGTGGCGGCGAGCTTTGCTGCCGGGTTTGTGGCGGCGGTGGCGTCGAACCCGATTGATGTGATCAAGACGAGGGTGATGAATATGAAGGTGGAGGCTGGGGCGGCGCCGCCTTACTCGGGGGCGATAGATTGTGCCATGAAGACGGTTAGAGCAGAAGGGCCCTTGGCTCTTTATAAGGGATTTATTCCTACAATCTCAAGGCAAGGGCCTTTTACAGTTGTGTTGTTTGTCACACTGGAGCAGGTCCGAAAGCTACTCAAAGATTTCTGAGCATGAAAAAATAAAAAATAAAAATAAAAAAATTGAATTACGGGAGAATAGATATTTTTCTAGGAGATATCATTATTGTATTTTTGATGGATTAAGGAAAATACAAATTCTTTAATTTCTAATGCAATTTTTTTTAGTAATTAACCGTCTCTTTTATCCTTTCTTCCCCAGTTTTTTTCCTGCCTGTGGATTTGCAGGGTGTCATCTTTGTGCAGAGCCATGCTAATTAATCAGTTTCAATTTTATGGATTGTCTTTATGGCCGGGCAAACGACGCTTATTTAGACAAATTTATCTTGCCTTCCATTCATACTGTGAGTTGTTTCGGACTAAACGAAATAATATTAATATTGCTATTACTTTTAATCGATCATTTTATTATTATTATTATTATTTTTTGTAGAAGAAAACATGTCAATAGCAACATAGACGGGATCTACTGATAACATCATCCTAAAGAATACCTAAAATTTTTTTAAAAAATTAGAATCCCAAATCTAATTACCTTTAATTATGTAACCTAAATTAGCTAAGAAATCAGCCGCTCGATTTCTTTCTCTGTAAACATGATTTATTCTAACTTCCATATTACACTCTAAAATAATTTTCATACAATCATTTAAAATATTATAAATCTTCCAATGGCAATTTTGTGATTTACTAATTAATGACAATACTAGTATCCCTTTCTAAATAAATTTTTTTAATTCTTTTTCCTTGTGTAAGAATAAGACCATTCCGAAGTACAGTTGCATGATAATAGGCTTATCATAACTATTTCTAATAATAGAACTAGCTGCTCTTTTTTTATTTTTAACTGAACGATCAAAAACTTGGAATTCGAGTTATGTGGAAAATCATTTGTCCAGTAAAGTTTTCAAGGATATTTTTAATGTTCTTCTTCCTTAAATTTATGGACACTGAGGATGAATTTTGTTGGGCTTTCTCTCAAAATGGGAAATCTTCAACTAAATTTGCGATTTGACTAAATTTTCAACTGAATTTTGTTGGGGTTTCTCTTACATTGCATTTGAAAACTTAACATGCTCCCTCTCATAAGTGTTTTATTTGGGTTCCTATTAGAAAAGGTAATCCTGAAAAGGAATTTCTTATAAACATGGTTGTAAATATCGATCGGTGATAATTATCCTCGATCTGTGTGAGTCGAAAGAGGAAAGTATTGATTATACTTTTCTAAACTGTAGTTTGCTAAGACTATTCGGATCATGCTAAATGGAATTGCTTTACTTCTTTTGATTTTAATGGCTCTTTCTTGGATTGGCTCAATCTTCCATTTTTTAAAAAATATTACAGGTCTAGCTTTTGGTAAGGGTTATGCTATTGGAATAAGTGTCTATTATTATCTGGTATATTGGAATTCATAGGAACCAAGTTCTTTTCCAAAATTACAATCCTTGCCTTGCTTTGGTCTTGTTAACTAGTTCAAGACATTTTAATAAATTTTCTAATATTAGTTCTAAATCTTTCTGTAATTTTTTTATTTTTTATTTTTTATAAAATAATCGCAGGTATTTTAAGTAGTCTCCTCTTCCAGCTTCTTGGTAGAAACATAACTTTGACAATTCAGAAAGATACAATGAAAAATCTTCAGTTGGTAATTAATGCTATCTGTGGTACTTATCAATATCATTGGAGTATCAGTAACCTTGTCCAGGATATTTGGAACTTACTATTAAGGTTTGATCAGGTGGCCATAAGACATGTATCTAGGCAAGCTAATAGAGTGGCAGATTGTGTTGATAATTTGGGATCCAATTATGATGATATGTGTATTTGGGAAAATAGGTTTCCTAAAAGGTTAGGGATAGTAATTCAGGAAGATTATCGTAATGTTCATACTTTGAGATGTAATCATTATTTTTAATTTTAATGTTATATCTTTTTCTTTAAAAAAAAAAAAAAAAAAAGTGAGTGCTACTTTAAGATATGGTCATAGCAAACCAATGGTAGTATGTATCACCCTTTGTTAGAGTATTTTAATAAAAATAATATATTTTAATATATATTATTACTCTTTTATAGTTGGATTGTAACTCATATTGTATAATTATCATATTATATAATTGCTTCTTATATTTACTATACTATCCGTTGGCTTATGGAGATTACTCACATTACTTCTATTATATGGAGGTTACATCTATTAAACTTTATGAGCTGGTGTGGTGTTTAACACACTAGCCGTTAGGCTTTGGTTAACCGAACAGCATTCTTATTGAGAGATATGTACAATCTTTTTGATAATAAGGGGGTTTTCATTGATAAAAATATACATAAGTTTATACTCTTTCATACGGGTGAAGAAAGGGTGTATTGGTGTGGAACTTTTACTATTTGAATGATGCAGATTTGTTGAGTCTACAGTGTAAGTGGTTGGACTATTGTATCCTGGGGACGACGTGCTAATGAACCTATTGCATCGAACTAGCTTCC
Source organism: Liquidambar formosana (assembly GCA_039720395.1). Classification (NCBI taxonomy): domain Eukaryota; kingdom Viridiplantae; phylum Streptophyta; class Magnoliopsida; order Saxifragales; family Altingiaceae; genus Liquidambar; species Liquidambar formosana. The sequence goes on along the minus strand of JBBPBK010000215.1, from coordinate 62,305 downwards.
GCAGAGGCACGATTTGTCTTAAAGAAAACGAGATACCCGTGCCATAACCCACCACTTCGCTTCTATCGGTAACTGTAACGACCCAAAAGGGGGGCCATTAGTTAAGTAGTAAGAAAATCATTTTTAAAGCCAAGTTCTATAAATGTTTAATAAAAATATTTTATTTTGAAACCTTTTTGGAAAATCTGGCATGATCCTATCTGTAAATAGGACATACCAAGTTATCGACTATTCAAAACCTGTGGAAAACACAATAATAATAATATTTCCAGTTCATCCACACAATAGTCCAAAAATAATCACATTTATAGGCTGTATCGTAGTCACATGGGTCTCATTCAGTCCATATCACTACTACTTAATTATTACATGCCATGAAATTAAAATTAATACATACCTAGGCTCAAAGCCTATCTCCAATATTCTACATGAATGCAAGCATGCTGACGTGCTCCCAAAACTCAGGTCAACTTAGTTTTGAAAATGTGACCTGCAAGAAAACTGTGGGAATATCAGTTACACGCTCAGTAGGAAAAAAATTTCTCAAAATAACCCAAGATTTTAAAAACCATAGTTTATATACTTTTCAAGAACCTTGCGAAACTATTGATTAGTTTGCAATATAATTTTCAATAAATAAAACTAATACCTGTATAATGAAATAAACTGTGGAAGTTTAAATCATTTAATACCTACACCCCTTTTTATTTTTAAAAAGGTAAGAAATAACTCAAGTTATTAATAATTCATTATCATTCTTTCCAAATTCCATATCACGGCCTTATAAGCCAATAATCATCATCTGCCATATCCAGTAATCCATAACATCAATCTTTCAAACTGATAAATCCTCCCTAGGTCATGCGGAGCCCTCGCACGCGGAAATAAGAAGAAACATTATGGATCCCTATTTGGGTCCAGAAAGTAGGAAACATTATGAATCATACATGGATCCAAAAAGTAACCTCATTTTAGGAACACTACGGTCATTATGACCGGAAAGTATCCTTTATTATCACATCCATATTATCACCACTTGTCTGTTTATTTATCAATTCCATAATTCTCACATAATCTGGAAAATTATATATAAATTTTCCAAAAACCACATAATAGGTTTGTTGCTGCGACTTTAATAATGCTCTCAAGTGCAAGATGTTACGAAGTAATAAATTCTCGGTGAGTCCGAGGTCGAACCACAGGGAAGGGGAATAATTAGCAGAGAAAATTGAGAAAAGATTTTAGAAATTTGGTTGCTTGATTGCAAAGAATTAATTTGATTGAAAACAATAATTTAAAAACACTAAGGTTCAGAGGTCCACTCATAACAAATATTAGATATTTGCTAACGACTCAATTTTATAACTCAACTGAGATTCATACGAAGGATGACCCTAGTCGGATGATGTAACAATTAATTTTATTCAAAACAATTTTAAAAATATGGATTCATAAGATTGATTGATTTAATGCATAAGAAAACTAGTAATTTAATTCGCAGGGAATTCTAGGCATTCACCGTACCCGGAGTTAACGTTAAATAAAAGAATTATACAGAATAAATACTTTGCAAAATAATCAAAATCAATCAAAACTATGAAAGCTTACATTAAATTCATGAAAGAGTCATTAAACAAATACCAAACAATTGTTGTGGCTTCACTCCTAGCCTTAGCAAAAAGTTTAACTACTCATGATAATTGAAACTAAAAAACTAAAGAGAGGTAGAAGAAGAAGAACAAGAGAGAGGTGGGTCCTCCTAGAAGAGAAGAGGAGAAGTAATATATATAGGTGCAGCCACCTTTTCCTTTCCATGAGCTCTTAGGGTTTTCAAGGGAAATAGGAGAAAAATTAGGAAACAAATTAAGAAACCCGGTTTTTTCCAGCAGGGCTAACTTGTAACCCATTTTTGACCTACTAAACGTCAAAATCACGAAATATTCGTGAAATACAATATTGTTGGCCTTCAAATCAGCTTTCCAGAGACACCAATTTCGCATCAATTGGACTTCGGAGCCAAAAGTTATGGCCAAAATACAGTAACTGTTCCAAACTTTCTTTTTAATCTTCTTTCCAACTTTGAGGTTGCCAATTTCTTTGCTAAAATCTTCTAAAATTAATGCACTTCACCCTGGCGAAGCTTCCATATAGTTCCAAATGAATTTAGAATGCTTGACCATAGGAAATTGGCTTCCTACAAAATAAAATACGCATTAATACACCACTTTAAGTATAAGAGCATGTATCAAGAAAACTCATGTATAATATGTAAAATGTGGAATTAAGTACCAAATAAATGTGATAATGCCTTCTAAAAGTATAACATTAATGCAATTTTAAGCTATTATCATTTGTGCTTTGAAAACTATATAAAATAATTCCATAAATCATGGTAATCATTTCCCCAACCATTTTTTAAAATAATGGTTTCAAAAACGACATGTATATAAAAGTGACCTCCAATATTTTGATCACACAAAAATAATCCAATAGGTTTTAAAATCATCCCATTTAAAATCTTAAACATATAAGAGTTCCATAAATAATAAGAATATAACAAAATGGGGTACGTAAATCAACCCTAGGTTTTTCAAAATTTATTAAAACCCATAAAATATACCCCCATGCATGATATTTATGCAAGGTCTACCATATACATGTAAATCTACATGATTTATACCTAAAACCCCCATGCATCCAAGGTTTATAAAGAGAAAAATGCCCCTACCTCAATAATGAGTGATGAAAATGCAAAATGATTGCCGTAGACATGTAGATCGGCCAAATAATGCAAGATCCGCTCTTGCCAACGTCGGATCGGGGCTGCCTTGGTCCAGCAAGCCACCCACGACTTCCCCCATCACTCTGCTTCTCTCATTTTCTCTCTCTATTGGCTAGAATGGAGAGAAATTCATGGGTTAAAGGTTTATATAGAAAAGGAGGGCAAAATGGTCATTTTAACTCTTTATAAAATCTGCAGATCGCAACTTTAAACGTCTGGAATGTAGTTTCAGACGTCTAAAACTATACTCTAGAAAACATTGCTCTCTGTAATTTTCAGACGTCTGAATATAACTTTCAGACATCTGAAATGCCACTTTCAAAAGTCTGAAATGTGTTTCAGACGTCTAAAACACAGAGACATTTGAAAATTAACAGTCAGTTAAACTACACCTCATCAGCACAGACATCAACCTTATTTCATTAAAAACATTTAAGTAATGTTGACTTTAAGTTATTTAATGAAAATAAGCAAATAACCCTCCATTTGAATCCAAATAAAATATCAAAAACATCAAATTCCCAATATATCAAAATCTCATTTCCAAGTTTTAGTACAAAATCCGTTTTCCGACAGATTTTTTTAAAACAAACATGTGAGAAAGCCAATCCAAACATGCTAATAAAATCTTATAAAATCACAGAAGTTTTATAATATTATAAACTTCTATTACGGCAAAAAATTATCTTTAAAAACGAAGATTTACAAAAATTCATTTTTTCCCAACACTTAGCCAAATTTCAGCAGCTTAACTTGAAACTGCAAATAAAGCCCAACACTCACTTAGGATATTCAATTCATCAAAATAAGCATCAAAACACATATAATATCACATTATCATACAAATGGATTACCCTTACATGAGGTTATCCAACAAATCAAGGGATTAACTACGCTATTCATATATTAAGCTGTAATAATCCCTATTAAGAAAATAGGTCCTTACAGTAACATTGTTTTATTATCATTTTTTTATTGTGATTTTTATTTATATTTTATTAAGAATTCCCAACAATTTTAAGACGATTTGCCATTGAGAATATAAGTGCAGCTAATGATTCTCAGGGAAATATAATATGAAAGAATTTCTTGCATCCAGCCATTAAATATTTTGAAGAGTTTGAGTTGTTTATTGTATGCCTCTCTATATATGTTATTGTTATATATTGGAATTGCATGCATATATATAAATGGCTAGGAAGAAATCAATTGGAAGCATTTAATAGGTCCTGCCATGGCCCGAGTGTCTTTGTAGATTGATTTTAGTTTTTAAAAAATACCCAATGGCAAGAATAGGTGTTTCTCTCAATTGATTAATAATGCTTGGCATGGGTTTGGCTAAACACCTATTGTCATCATGGGTATATGATCATTGGGAAGATATTGGAATTCGGTGGATTGACTTTCATGGATTTTCTTGTGAGTAGACTGTTATCATGTATTGCATTATATATACTGTGTTATTGTTTTTCTTGGAGATCTTAAAACCTTGAAGATGATCTTGTAGTAAATTCTATGTGGTGTTGCCCAAGTTTGTGCCTAGTTAATCTTTAGTTTTTTCTGTAAAGACTTGAAAATGTTATGAGAAATTTTCCAATCCAACATATTGAGAACAAATGTGAGTTAGTGTTGCACTGGGAATTTGGTCTTGCCTATGTGTGAGAGGCTAAGACATGTGTGGAGTCTTTGATTCCCACGCTGGAGTATGCATTGTCGTTGACTGAATCATTCACTTGATTTACGTACTAATTGATATTAGGAGTATATCAATTCACTACACTGACTATGCAACCAAAATTGGGTGTCATGAAGGGAAGAGTCACCTAGCTGTTTAGAGTATTATTATTTAATTTATCAAATCTAAAATTTCTGTTTTTGTTATGAGAAAAACGGTTGCATAATTAAATTCTTTGTTGGTGTTACACTTGGAGTATTTATGTAGAATTAATTACTCAATTATATCCTCATAATGCCACTTTTATGAGAGGTAAGTATCATGAACGTAAGGAATATAATGTGGTCTTTTGACATGCTGGAAGCATTGCTTTTATGCATTAGTTGGATGTATAAGCATATCCCAACATAATTCTATGGTGCCAAAAGGTTGGGATAGTGTGTGCTTATAATTTGTTCCATCCAAATTGAATATCTAACATTTTATGGATTAAATCTTAGAGCTGATGTATACATTACTTTCTTTTTACTTTGAGGGTTAGATAGAATATATATCGTATCTTCAATGGCATATCTTATTTGAGGCATGCAAAGGTTAAAAGAAAATAAATATAAAAGTGCAATATTGTAATTAGTTGTTTTATTTCGCTTACAAAGTTCTTCATATTTGATTTCATTTTTAGCGATGAGATTTAGTCACTTTCTAACAAATCGATTGATTGATTATTCTGGTAATCTTTTGAGCATTAAATTTTTTGTAACCGTTAACTTATTTATTTTGACCATTAGAGTTTGGTTAATTAATTAGCTTTTTATGTGAGAGTAATTCACATGAAACTATAAATATATGTTTATATTAAATGACTTTTAAAGTGTATATTGAGAAACACATTTTATTTGAAAAAAAAAAAGAAAGTGTTTTATTCTTATTGGATGTTATCAAATGTGTTATAACGATGAATGCTCAAAATGCATTGTGGCTAGTGAAAAGAAAAATTTTGAATTGTGGGGGCATGCATACTTTGATGCATGTGAGATGGTATGTTTTCTCAATATATGTGTTGTGTGAAGGTCTCTTATGAATAGAAGTGTAATGCCCTGTATTTACGTAAATCTTTTTATTTAATTAATTATATATTTAACACGTAACGGTTAATTTAAATTATTAGTTAATTTTACTATACACGTAATTATTGAGATTAAATATAATTGTGAATTAGATAACTGTGTAATCAAACACTAGTATTAGAAGTAATCCTAATTAGGTTAGGGTTTTGTGCCATTATATAAAGGATACTTGTAACTTTACAAGAGAAGTTAATATTTTTAGATCTCTATGGCTAGAAGAGTAGGAGTTGGCGGCTGAGGAAAATTGCACATTTTTCACCTTTGTATAATAAGAATCAAGTAAGTTAAAAAAAAAATAATAATATCTATATATATATATATATATATATATATATTAGGTTTTGTCATATGTGTACCGTAAATTAAGATGAATAGGAAAAGTGAGTTGTTGGAATTGAAAATCTGACATTAAAAGAAGTAAACTATTATGTTTTATATATATATATATATATATAAATCTAATACTATTCATCCACTGTTCATGAGAGCTTTTACTGTTTATCCACTTTTTCATGTCACATTGACAGTCAAGTTGTAGCAAGTTGACTGTTAAATTTTCAACTTTTCTAATTGAAAAGACAACCGTACTCAGGTTTTGGGAAGAATTCCATATCACGTTGATAGTCAATTTGTAGCAAGTTGACTATCAACTTTTCATATATATATATATGTACACACACAAGCCGTATATATAATGAGCCCATAACCATTACAAAGAAGAAGGGTTATGGGGTTTGATAGTGATTCAGTGTGGGTAGGTCTACATAAGTTTATGTACACTTGCATAATTAAGGCTTATAGTAGTCATTTTATAGTTCGGGTTTAGAGCTATTTGAATTAGAAATTGAACCGTTAGCGTACCACGTAATTAGAATGAACTGTTAATATAAATATTAATTATTGATAGAGAATATTATTGATTTTAGGTTCTGAATAGCGTTGGAATTATTAGGACCTCAATCACTTGGATTCTTGAAGGTTTGGTCTGAGGTAAGGGAATTTGTACAATGTATCGCCCTCTTTTATTAAATAAAAATAAATCTGATTTTTTTTCCGATTTTATGAGCCAATGGTTTATGAAAAATTGTTTCATTATAAAAGTGTTTATTTCTTATATGCTATGGGTCAAGCAAAAATGTCTTTTATTGAAATTGTTTTACATGTGTTTAAATCTATTCTACTTGTGAAAAATATTTGTCAAATGTTTATTGTATAAGTGTGAATTCTTATTAGATTGTTGGTCCGTCCCAACAGGGGATTCTAATACTGTTGGAAAATTGATCCGTGCTAACAAGGGATTCTAATATTGTTGGTCATCAGTACTGATGTAGTGTAAAGTCCCACGATGATGGGCGCCTATTAAATGTGAGTCTAGACAGAGGTAGTACTTGTATGAACTAATGTTTTATTGATTTATATTATATCCATTAGTGATTTTAAAATGATTTATCAAATGAATTGTTATTGAAAGTGTTTCAGTGTCATTGTTTATTGAATTGAATGCAAGAGAATTATTTCTAGAAGTTTATATACTTACAGAATTGAAAGAAATGATTTATTGTAAAACTCTATCATTTTGTTACTCACATTTTTAAATTAATCGTGCGAATATGCTTGACCTCTTCCTGTATATATTGTGTAATGTTTTTTTGTTGAGCTTTATACTCACTCCTTATATTTTTCCTCATAGATGAATAACTTGATATGAGTGGCTTTCGCGTACAAAGAGTTAGGGTGTCGATGACTTGATTTGCTAATTTAATTAGAACTTTTATTTTAATAATTAGAAGAATTAGTTTATTATTTCAGTGGACGTTGTAGTAGGTTATTGGAGGTGACAATTTACTATGATGGATATGGATTTTATCTAGTTATTTCAATTAATTGTTGAGACTTTAGTTATGCTATGGCTTGAATTTTATTGTGGTCGGATTATTGGAGACAAATTTATTACAAGTTGATATTGTTAAGTGGTTTAACCTATGTGGGGCGTAGTCCTTTGTGAGTTGTGATAATCATGTCGCCAAATCCAGTCTTCTGGGTTTGGGGTGTGACAAGAAGAGATAAAAAGTTCTACGTTACAGATGCGGATATGTCCCTTTAATTCCACAGATAGATAGTGAGGGTATACAATTGTAGCTAAGTAGTTCTTTGGACTATTAACGTGACCTATTACATTAGAAATATCTACTATATTTGAAGGTATAGTGATGATGATTGAAATTTTCGATTGGATGATTTTGTGTTTACTATTGACTATATGTATATCGGGAGGTGAAACTATATATTTGTTGAAAAGTCCACCAAGAATGCAAGCTTATAGCTTTGGCCTCAATCAGTGAAGAAACGGACAGGTTTTGTGAAATATTATTTGAGATATATATGAAATTTATCACTGCCTGTCTTATTATATTTGTGATCGAGACTACTGCTGTAATTGGCAAAGCCTATATAAATGTTATGATGGAAAATCCAAATATGTGGTATTCTGTGAAGATATATTGAGACAATGATCAAAGGCTATAGTTAAAGCAATTATCTAGATTGATTACATCGAGGGGGATAAGATGATTAAAGCCAATAAAACATAAACCGCCTATGAGGATACCTAACCTGGGGACTGAAAATCCCAAGAATTGGGTTCAAAGGGAAAAACGAATCATAGAGTTGGTTGGTGATGAGATGCACAATTGGAGTTTATACTCTCGATCTCTCCTTATGGTGTAGGTGCATCAATTCTGTAACGGATATAAAGATGAGATTATCTCTTAATAAAATCTGTAGCTCTTATGAGTGGGATGTCATAGTTACAAAAGCATCCTTGATGGATTTTACCTATGTGAGTGTGGGAGTGGGGCCGCTTCCTATGAGAATTTGGTTTGTTCTTTACATCACTCATGAAACTGGGATAAAGCACGGGGCCGTAACGTGCTGGCTTAAAAAAGCTCAAGTTGACACCTGGATTGTCATGTGTGTGACGCAATTTTTTGTATCCCAAAAGCAATCATAGTTCAAGACTTGATTCACTACTGGCTCTCAAACAAGAATTGCCGACTCATTAAGTGAAAATTCAAAGCATTGCTACCTCCATTAAGCATGATAATCTATTTTTACTTGGTATGTGTGTGTATTTTATTTTTTCTTAAAATAAGTGGGGGATTGTCAGAGTATTTTAATAAAAATAATATATTTTAATATCTATTATTATTCTTTGACAGTTGGATTGTAACTCATATTGTATAATTATCATATTATATAATTGCTTGTTATATTTACTATACTATCCATTGGCTTGTGGAGGTTACTCACATTACTTCTATTATATGAAGGTTACATGTGTTAAACTTTATGAGCTGGTGTGGTGTTTAACACACTAGCCGTTAGGCTTTGAATAACCGAGCGACATACTTATAAAGGGAGATATATACAATCTTTTTTATAATAAGGGGGTTTTCATTGATAGAGATATACATAAGTTTATACTATTTCATACGGGTGAAGAAAGGGTATATTGGTGTAGAACTTTTGCTCTTCAAATGATACAGATTCGTTGAGTCTACAATGTAAGTGGTTGGGCTATTGTATCCTGAGACGACGTGCTAGTGAACTTGCTGCATCGGACTAACTTTTGCAGAGGTACAAATTGTCTTAAAGAAAACGAGATACTTGTACATCAATCCACCACTTCACTTTATCGATAACATTGTTTTATTATCATTTTTTTTATTGTGATTTTTATTTATATTTTATTGAGAATCTCCAATACCATTTAATTTAATAGGTAATCTTCAACTCTTGTGGTTGTGTGATTGAGTGCAGGAACGGAATAAAAACTGTTCAAGTTGAAGGAAACTCGATCTGGAGTGGTTGGAAAAGAGATCGAGGGAGATTATAAACTTCACTAAGCATTATTAATCTTACGTAAAATTTTGAAAAAGTCTAAATATTACAATTTCTCATATTTTCAGGCAAGCGAATAGGGTTACATTATAATGTATTAGCTGAGATCATCGAGTCATTATTTTGAATGTATAATCAAGTACGGAAAAGTCTAGACAATATTATTTTAGATGATGTTAGGGAAGTTGCTTCTTTGCAATTAATGTACTAAAACTCTTTAATTAACAATAAATCTTTCTCCGACCGAACAAAATAATAATAAATAAATAAATTTAACAATATCTCACACCAGGCAGTCACCAAAACAAGTGTTCATACGACATGGTAGCAAAAAATTGAACTAAATTATTGTCTGTCCTTGGTTTAAAGGCCTAGCTAAAAAGGGCACTCTACCCTTCTAACATGCAATGTCCAAATCCCGACCTAAGATTACCACCTTTGATTCTTTTTCCTAGCAGACGTATGTAAATCACAATTAACTTATTAAAAAAAATATAATAATAAACTAAATTATTGTACGTCCTTGGTTTAAAGTCCTAAAAAGGGCACTCTATCCTTCCAACATGCAATGTCCAAATCCCGACCTAAAATTTCCACCTTTTTTTCTTTTGCCACAATTGACTTATTAAAAGCAAAAGCCAAAATAATAAAAACAAATGCCCACATTAATCCTCTATTATTGATATTATTATTTTGATGGAACACCTTCACTAATTTGATATCAAAATCTTTGAAATTCGAGCAAGGAATTGTTGGTGGGTGATTGGATCGAGTACAGTAACTCACTAGCCAAAAGGACCTGGAGAATACTCCTTAACCCATTTTTTCCTTTCCAATACTATTAATCCCTTTGGGTTTTGTCGACCAAATATTTCATTATTCCTTAACGTGTTGCGGTAATTGTTGTAATTAGTATATTATCTAAAAATAATATATGAGCAGTGTTATATCTTCCAAATTTTCTCCTTAAAATCAAAATCTACATCATGGTATTAGATTTAACTATTCAAATTTAAATTTCAAAATTTGAATTTATGAGTTATTATGATACTGCCACATTATTTGAGATATTGAATTTAAATTTTTTTATAGGATAAATAGCATTTTCCTAAATGAGAAAAATATATATTTTTGACGCCTATGATGTCAAGTAATATATTAATATAACACGTCAAATTAAATGCCATGTTATATAAAAGAGGGAGAAAAAAAAAAGAATTTAAAGCATGTGAAGCAAACTTTTTATGGATTGAGAAAAATTTATATGTAATTGTGATATGGTTGATGTGATATCACAAGCGAATAGAAGTAGAGTAAAGTGGGAATGTAGAGTCATTTTACTCTATTCTCGTAAAATTTTGATAGTAGATGAGTACAATGTTAGAAACTACACAATTTCAAGATCTGAGACACGAAAATAAAGAAGAAATTAAAAAAAAAATAAAGGCAAACAAACAACATACAGATTTATGTGATTTACCAAGACTATGACTCTATCCACAAAGTTGCAGCGATATTACTATGTTTCAAAGAGAGAAATTGGCTGAGTTTGAAACCAGGCAATCTGTTTTGGCCAATCACCAGTCAAGGCTATTAGCTTGGATGTTAAATGATCTCATAGGGCGGTGACCCTCGCATAGGAAACAAGGATTAGTCGAGCTCTGACAATTCGGATACTTCGTTGCTTGGCCAAAAAAACTAAAAAAGAAAAAAAGAAAAGAGAACAATACAAATAGATATTACAACTTAAAACCCTAAAAGAAGCAACTATTTATATGACTCACAAACCGGGTCAAATTACCAAAATAGGGCGGAGGGAGGGGGGTCGAGGCGTGGGGGGAGAATTGACCCTCCTGACCCTTTTTTTTTTTGAAACTAAATTGTGAGTATTGAAAAATTTGACTTTGTCAATTTTTATTTAATCTCTTAAAAAATTTTATTTTAACCTTCTAACTGCTTTTTTGATCCAATATCCTAAGTGACGTTAAAGAACAAAATCCCATTATAATCTACTACTAAAAATTTTTTTTTTTTTCCCAAAATATTTATCATTGTCTTGGTCTTTACTAATGTTCTAACTACGCCATGCATTGCTTGTAAATGAGCGCTTCCCAAGTCTATAAGCCCAAGCCTACTAATCTTCATAAAAAAACGCTCATTTAAAACCGTAGATCAGAACAAATACTAAACCTCACACATAGCCTTACACATAGGGACAACTATTCCTTCAGCTTTTACAATTTGTTTTGTTTTTTCTGAACACAAAAATCAACCCAGCGTGGAACACATTCACACCCAATCGGTAACAAATTATTGACTAGAGGTTAAGGATCCAACCATTCATTAAGGTTATCCACTGTGCTACAAATTTGTGCTTTTACTCGGAAACTCCTAATAATAAATTATTGAATTAAATATTATTGTCTCCACTCGCCACCCAGGTAAAAAAAAGGCTAATTTGGTCATTTCGTTCTTTAAATAATCTTGTCAAATAGCACTGGTAGCATTCCTCATTTTTCTCACTCCTCTTGACTGTTTGTTGTGTTTTGCTCTCTCTCTCTCTCTCTCTCTCTCTAACTTTTTTGGAGCGGTGGGATTCGATTTAAGTCAGTTTATCTGTTCCTTTGGAGTTGTCAAAGAGATCTCTGATTCTTCTCCTTCGGTTTTCCCTGTAAGTTGTTGCTTTAAATTTTATTTTGTAGATTTTGTAGATTTTTGGTGCCCAATTTGAGGTTCTTCTTTGTGCTCTAATTTTCTACTTCCTGTTTTTTTTTTTTTTTTCTCCTCCTTTGAGTTCACATTCATTTTTGCTTGATGGGTTTCTCTTAAAAATGATTTTCTCTCTCTATAAATAATATATCCGTAGGGAGAATTTTGGACTGTATTCCTTCATTCTCATTGTTCTTTTTTGGTTTTTTTTTTTTTTTTGCAAGGTTCTCAATTGGCTCTGTTTGGTTTCATAGAAAAAAATTCCCTTTCCTGCCACTCTGTTTGTTTCGACGGAAAGTATTTCATGCGGTAATTTTTCCTGAGAAAAATCAAATAATTTTAAGGCTTGGACATATTTTTTCCGCCAGAAGTTGATTGAAGAGACATGATAAATTTTAACCAATCTTCAGGGTTTACTATCCACCAAGGCACCAAGGAAACTGGACCCTTTAGAGGATCCCTCTCCCCCCCCTCCCCCGCCCTCTTTGTTTCTTTTTCCCTGAGTTTTTCTAGGAACCATTTTCAATTGAAACAAACGGAGCCTCTGAAAAAAATAAATAAATAAATAAAATTATATATATATATATATATATACACACGCGCGCACAAAACATTGAATTTTGACTGGAATTCAAAGTCATTTAGAGCTGCTGGGTAGTCCGATATCTTTTTTCCGCTTTTGCTGTATGGGTGCTGAGAAATTGTAGGAAACTAATAGAAAAATTAATTCTTGTGGGGTTTTTAAAGAAAATTTAAAGAACAAAACAACACCTCTGCTCTTAGCCGAATACTACTATACTATTTCACTTAGTTCAGGTCAGGTCCTTTTTTTTTATTTATTTATTTTAAATTTTATAGATCGGAACAACATAAAACATAACATTGAAAATTTTATTTTATTTTCTGTTCTTTTCCTCCGTTTTCTTGGCAACCAAACGGAGGGTTATATTCATTTTCAGATTGTTCAATGTTTTGGTTTTCTATGCTTTCTTGTCGATCAACCTGATGACTAATCACATCCCTTTAGACTCATACATTTGCTTTTACTACTGTCTTGCAGGAATGTTAGGTATATAGCACCAGAATAAACAAAACTGTGGATATTTCAATATTAAAGAAGTGGAAAGCAATATGCCTTGGTTGAGTTTATCAGTCGACGTTTTTCGCAAAGTTGTCCATTTGAATTTATATTGTAGGGTTATTCTATAACTCATTCCTCTTCTATTGAATCCTAATTTTTTGCTTCTATTTTTTTCTTGACTCCGCTCTTTGCTGATTCGTCCATGGGATCCAATCTATTTGTCTTCATCTCCCGTTGTATTTATAGGATTAGCTGAAAAGGACAAAAAAAAAAAAAAAAACGAGTAAACTAGTTCAAATTCTAATTCTAATTCCCTATTGTTGGCTTCAGTTCTTGTCTTATACAATTTCAATTCTCCATACATATATTTCATCCTCTGTTGATATTTATTTCTAGCTTGGTCCCTTTCTCTCTGTATTTTCTCAATTTCCTGTGCTTCTTAGCATATATTCGATAAGATTGTCGTTTATCTAAGGGTCGATAGAAGTTATGGTGTGCCAAGCAGCGAAGCCAAACAAGATTCCGAGCATTGAAGCATGAGAATGGAATTGCAGGGAGAGCGACCATTATAGTTAGAGTGATAGCATGCTTTCAACCTTTGCAAGATTGCCAGGTTAGTTCAAGACCAGCTTACCAATTTTTCGTTTCATTGTATCATCTAATTTACACTTCTCCAGTTAACTGTTTGTGCGATTAATCAATCAATGGATTTTTTTTTTCCTCCCCTTGATACAATTTCAAGTATTTGAAAGTTTTTTTTTACTTATTTTCTTGTTCATTTGCCCATTAAATGATAGTTATAATGAATGAATCATATTCATCCTACTCAGTAAGGTCTTCTCCTGTAGGTAATTATATTTGAGAGTCCATTGATAATGCCATGTTTGTCTTGCTGTTTTCAGGCCGAGTACTTCCGTCACTTGCTTAAACCTGTTACGTAGATTGATTCCACATTTGCGTTATCACATTAAGCTGGAAATTTTTAGTTTTTCTTTTGTATTTATCTGTTCCTGGAAGAAGCAGCAAGTTGCAGATCAATTTCAATCCATCTTGTGGTATGTTTTGCAATATCTTCCTGGTAATTGGAGCTAGTAAGGTCTTAGTTCACTTTCAAAACATATTTACTGATTTTTTGTTTCTTCATGTCATAGGTGATTGTTTTAGTCGATGGTTAAGGCCAACGATTCTTGGCTTTATCACCAGCATTCTGCTTGGCAACCGCCCAATTTGAACTACATGGGCGCACCTTTACAGCCCAGGCAAGAAGAAGGTTTGCCAGCTTGTATGAACCCTCATGCTAGCATGTTTTCTGCAAATATTGCTTTGCCAAGGTTAGCAACTTCCGGTTTACCTGGTTTGACAATCGGCCAAACAAATCAGGTTAATGGGTTGTTCCAGTGTTTGCCTTCTCACTTCCAGACCTTGCTTCCCACTCCAAACCCCTCTCTCAAAGGAAAGCAATCCGCTTTCCCTGACAGACTTTGTGGGAAGGCCACACCAAATTCAATATCTGGGTCTATGCAGAAGAGGTTCCTCATTTTCGATCAATCACAAAATGAAACGAGGTTGATTTTTAGTTCTGTTTATCCTTCTGCCCAGCATCCTACTTTTCTGCCTACAAAGCCTGTTTGTGCCAATGATTTGCACCAGGAAGAACATGCAGCTGAAGTAGATCAGGTCTATCTGACCAAGCCCATTCTGCACGACGAATCAGATGAAAATCACATAAATGGTGAAGGAAGTGAGATGCATGAAGACACTGAAGAAATCAATGCTCTACTTTACTCAGATGCTGATGATGATGATGATTATTATGGTGAGGATGATGAAGAAATAAGCACTGGTCATTCTCCAATTGCGATTAAAGGGAGTTATGAGGAGCAAGACCTAGTTGAGGTAATAACTGAGGAAGTGGCTAGTTCTGATGGCCCAACGAAAAGGCAGAAGTTGCTCGATGGTGGGTACAACAAATCATCACTACTGGATACAGCAAGTTCGGTAAAACCCAATGCATCATGCAAGTTTGAAGACGTTGCGGAATCAAATTGTGCCCAAGGCAGGATCAAAGGAGACGAAAAGGGCTCCATTTCAAGCAACAAGTGGTCGAGAAAGGATAGAATACTTGAGACATTGAAAATCCTTGAGAGTATTGTTCCAGGTGCAAATGGCAAGGACCCATTGTTGGTTCTTGATGAAGCTATAAGTTACTTGAAGTCTTTGAGGCTCAAAGCCAAAACTCTTGGAGTTGATTACCATTAAAGTGCTGTCCCTACTTCCATTAATTCCATAATAGTATGTTGGTTTTGAAGGTGGAAAGAAGGGTAAATGATGGTAACCCAAGAAGAGTTCTTGGACTTGAATGATTGATGAGTTTGAAAAACAGTGTGGTCGCTTTAGTTTTGTGGGGGCCCTTCCCATCTTTTCCTCTCTCCATAGCAATATGTGTGTGTGTATATATATTATATATATATATATATATATATATATATATATACATACACGATATTATGGCACAATAAAGGAGAGGATTAATGGGATGTGGTTTTGCACTTTGCTTGCAGGGGGTGAAGGAAAACTGGGGTTGTGTTGTTTTTTGACCAGAAATGATTATCTTTAGCTTTTGGGTGTTAAAGGAAGTCACAAGATTTGAACGCATGGAGATGGTAGTGGTGGGCTGTGCTGTAAATGAGGCTCCTCTTTTCCGCAAGTGTTGAGAACTCCATGGATTGTGTGCATGCGCGTTAGGTAACTCGGGTCCCACCTTCCACCCCACTCTTTTCTTCTTGATTTTATGCTTTTGTCTCCCCAACCCCCACCCCCACCCCCACCCCTCTCTCTCTCTCTCTCATATATTATATATTATAAAATTAAATATTATATTATATATGTATATATAAAGCATGGAGGAAGCATCTGGTGTGGAGGAGTGCACGGAGGGGGGTACCTGCTGTTTCATCATGAATTGTGTGGACCCCTCCTTGTAATAAAAATCATGTAATAATGTTTGGTTTGTTTTTACATGTGTGGGAAGTCATTGTAGTTACACAGTTGAAAGTCACATGAGTGGGGGCGTATGTTTAATGTGAAGTTTGTGTGAGACTGTGATGTGTGTTAATGCCAACTATATATGGAAGTTTGACATTTATTCATAAATAAGTAATTTCATTGTGAATAAGGCGGTGTTGTTGGGTGTGTATCATTTTAACTACTGTTGTTTTTTCCTCTTGTCCTCTCTGTGTATGCCATGTTTGAATCCTTGATTTGGTGATTCCAATTTGTACAACAGCTGTCTTATTGTGACAATGATGAAAAGTGTGGGGTACCCACTTTGATCATTTTGATGAGTATGGGTGATTTTCCTTTATTGAAGAGCTGTCTTATTGTGATTTTTTATGATAAAAGTGGGGGTCCATTTTGATCTGGAGTGAGGATCATGGGGTCCATTGGGTCGATTTGCTAATGGGGTTTGTTATTGCAACCCTTCAATGTTATTATTTACACTTTGTTTATTTTAATTTTTAAGATTTTATAAAAAATAAAAAGGTTTTTTTGAAAACTAATCACGTGCTCTTGTAGAAGACATCATTTTATACGATTTTGAAGAAAGTTTTTTTAAAATATGTCATTTTAGTAGATATTTTGGTTATTTATTGTTTTTGTTTTACTTTTTGTCAAAAAATCCACTTAAACAATAGTTTTTGAAACACATTTCTTCTCCAAGGTTGTTTAAATGATGGTTTTTTGGTGGAGAACGCAATTAGTTTTTATTAAAAACATTTTATATTTTTCATGAAACATTGAAAACTTAAAATAAATGGGGTGTGTAAATAACATTAAATAACTGCTATCTTTGCCAACGTACAATGGGTTGCTGCAGCTCAAGCTCTACCATGCTTGTATAGAAATTTGATTGGTGCCCATTAAGGGTGCAACTTGATGGGGTTGGTTTGGTTTGGTTCGGTTTGTATTCTTTCTAGATTGATATTGATTGATGGTGGCATGATAATCTAGTGATATTTGTTTTACTTATTATGTAAATGTTTTTGAATGATCTTAAATTCAAGTTCATGGAAAAGAATTTATACCCATTTATTTATATTGTCAGAAAAAATAAAATAAAATAAAATCTAGCTTTTCTCTACCTCGGTTTGGCTCTGGGTACACTAGTTGGTACACAACCGAATCAACTTGAGAACTGAGTGTATTATATATATATAAATTTTGAACAAATATTATGACATGTTACCTTGCATTTATAAGCACTGGAGCAATGTTGGAATGAATAAGTGTAGGGTAAGGGGTGAGCATGTCCTCAGCCGAAAAAAAAAAAATCAAAAAAAACAAAAAAGAGAGAAAGGGTTGGGGTTGGGGTGGGGGTTGAGCATGTGACTTCATAAGAACTTGGATTTGGTGTTTGGCCGAGCATTGTGTTTGGCACTTGGATATGCAATACGTGGGTTAATGAGAGGAGATCTAGGTGCTAAAAACTATAGATTTATAGTGCTAACTGAATTTTAAATAAAAAAAATTACTTGATATTCAAACATGGGGCCTCCTTGTTTTTGATATTCAAAATAACAATTAGAATTTTAAATAAAAAATTATAAGGTTTTCTTTATCTAAGAGAAAAAGGACAAGATAAGAAGGGCACTTTATATCCAATTCTAATATTATAAATTGAAAAATGGAGAGATCCATTTTTAAGGGCATCATTCACTTCCACATTTCAAGACAGAACCCAGATATATGGTAGATTTTCCCCCTTCTTTTTTTACCTTGACCCTAATTAAGAACTTACACTTAATTATTTAAGGGGAAAATAATTTAAAGGGTAACAATGGAGAAGCACTTTCACTTGTGGTCACTTGTTAATTTGAATGGCTTGTGACATAGGTGGATGAGCCTATGAAGGGTCCAAATCGTTTCATAATGAATAGTGTTGTTCAACCCTAAATTTTGTCCCTAATTATATGGCTACTGCCATGTCAAGTATCAACACATGAATTGTTTGATACTTTCCAAATATATGTTATGCATTAGTAGTTATATTATCTATACTACTAATAAAAGTCTCTTAGACACAAAAATGTTTGACCGACTATTTTACTTTCATTTATTCATTAATTAAAAAATCTAGATGACTCTCACGTCTCAATTATTTAAGACAAGATATTTACACATGATTCTTCTTTTTAAGAATAACTTTGGCATATATTAGAAATTTTTATCACAGTTTTAACAATTTTAAAAAGTAAAAGATAAAAAAGATAAAGAGTATCCTATCATGACTCCACCGTGACTCTTATCCTAGTCTTCAAGCAATAATCCATCGCCCATTAGCATATTCAATTCCACATAATATGGGGCAAACGTGGGATCCATCTTACTTTTTATCGTCAAATAAGAAAGGAGAAAAGATCTTCTGCTTGGATTGCTTGGCTAGTCTACCGACTGAAAAAAAATAAAATAAAATAAAACAAACAACCAAATAAACAAACATATATATGAGATGGGGGCAGTCTTTTAAAGCGGTTGGATGCACCCAAGTATTCAAATAAAGGATTTTGATGCACAAGAAGAGGTTCAATCCTCCTTGCAAACCTAAAATTAATATAAATAAAAAACTAGAAAAAAAAACCATGATACATATGTTATTTTGTAATTTTGATTAAAAAAAAAAACAAAAAACAGACTAGGAATTAATATTATCTTAAAAATTTAAAAAAAAAGAAATGAAAAAACAAATATGATACCTTCAAATATTTATATATTTTTATTTATAATAAATATTATTTAAAAAATTCATCAATAACGGACGTATTCTATAAACAAAATGATATAGAGGCCTAATGAGTAAGCCTAACGAGTTGGCCTACCTCCATATAAGGAATTATCTTATAAGTAATTATCCCCTACATCCCACGATCTTAGGGGTTCATATAAATATAAATTCCATAATTTGATGAAATTCAAACTTTCTTTCCATTATTATTGACGTCTCTTTTTTCCATAACCAACCATTCATGCGTTTTATTCCCATTATTGTAAGCCTCTCACCTTCTTTCACAAACCAACAATTTCTGTGTTTATTTCAAAGCCAATCAGGTATGTGTGTAGTATTATATTTTGCAAGTATTCGACTAGTTTGTTTATCATCTTTTTTTCGCAATCATGATACGCTCTTTTTCATTTGAATGTTGATTAATAATATGACATAGATGCATGTTGTTCAATTTTGAGAATAAGTTATCAAGTGACATAAAATGATATCAAGTTATTATGAAATTATTATGAACAAGTTATTATATAGATGCATGTTATTCAATTCTGAGAATAAATTATCAAGTGACATAAAATGATATCAAGTTACTATGAACAAATGACTATGTGATATCAAGTTATTATACAACTTTACTTGAAATTATTTTTCATTCACATTGTGAAGGTGCTATGTGATTCCTAATGTCTTTTTCCCTGAAACAGGGGAGAAACCTAAGCATACCTTTGTAACTTAATAAAATAGAGGAGAAACCAGAGAAAGAGGGCTCTCTGTTTTGGGAGGAGAATCAAGAGACCTAGAGGGTTTCTTAATAACTTGTGTTTAATGAAGGAGAAACCAGCAAACTAAAGAGAGAGGGGGAGTGCAAATGATCGTTTTCCCTGAAAGGTAATTTGTTTGAAGAAGGAAGAGACGTTTGGTTCGTGATTTTCGTGCTAAAAAACGGTAAGGGGTTATTCAGTGATTGTAGGGGGCGGATTTTGGGGGATTTAGGAATTTCAACTTATTTTTCCTTTTTTTAAGAGACCAATAAAAAAACGTCACATTAGTAGGTTAGTCTAATAAGTTTATAGAGTAATCTCATATAAAGGACTCATTCTTTAACTAGCCGGAGAAAAAGTAAAAAAAAAAAATATATACTCAGGGTATTAGTGACAACTGACCAAAAGTATTTTCTTATTACTATTATTATTATTATTATTTTTTAAAGAAAAAAAAAAGAAAAAAAAAAAGAAAAAAGAAGCCCCTATGAAGGTCCAAGCCCCTCGACAGTTATGAACGTTGCCCACCCTTTTATTTTCGAGGGCAAAAAATAAAAATAAAAATAAAAATAAAAATAATATGCATATTGGCTTTCTCTACTCTCGGTCACTTCCCCTGGTTTCAAATCCAACAGCCTCAATGCCACTCTTCTTATATTTCAACACCCATTTTCTAGACACGCTCATTCGATCTCTTCCACACCCATGGTAATGGTGAGCCAGGTTCGATTCTTCCCTTTCCCCCTTTCTTTATTATTCATTTTTCAAATAGTTTGTTTCTTAGCTATAATTCCTGTTATAGTTCTCTTAATTTCACCTGCCTTATGTTTGACAAAAGTCCAGTATCAGTGATTTGACACTCTGGTTTTGTCACACCATCGGCTTCGCCATGCCCATGTCTCTAAGAGGCGGATTAGAAGGCTTGGTTCCAAGGAAATTGGTACTCCAATGTGTGGACGGTTGGACACTTGGCACTGTCTCCTAGCTGGGTAAGGACTTGTAGGCACTTTTTTAATACCCACGCGGTCTCATCGTCTGCTTGGTGATAAATATTTGTGATGGTATTTGAAAAACGTGATGGGGTTCTTAGCATTTCATATAGTCAAGTTGGTGCCACTCTCATTTGTAATACAAATTTGGACAAACACATGCTCTAGTGCATGAATACAAATAATTTGAAAAGATGTGTCAAATGTGGGATCTTCTAATAAAGTTAAATGCATTTAGTGTTTGGAGACAGTACTGCATTTGTTCATATGATGCTAGAGCTTCTTGATGTATAGCAACAATGACTTTATTTCCCACTCTCTTCAATGATTTTTTTTTTTTTTTTTTTTTGGCTTTTTTCACATTTCCCTAGATTTGGCTACATCATGAAAGATTCAAATTCTGGCTGGCTGAAGTTTAGTTTTCATATGTTTGATTATCCAAATCATTGGATTCAGCACACCAAATCCACAGTATTGAGTACATCTTTTAGAAGCATTGATAATATCCAGTTGTGTAGAGGCTTGAAAGTTTTCTTGGATAATGATTCAATATACAAGTGAATGTCCCTCACTATGCATGGATGTTTAACGGGCTTGGATCCATAACAATTATCATGCACATATAGTGACAGCTAGAGCAATAAAATCACATTCTATAATAAATGTATTCTTTTATGAATATAGATTACTTAAATAAATATATGGTTGTTGATAGCTAGGTTTTTGTATGACCAAGGTGTTCTATTCGAGTTGTTGTTATTTGAGTTGATGAGATAATAAAAGGGTGCTGCAGAGGAGAGAGTGAGGCAATGGGGAGGGACCTTGAGGTGTGGCAGAAAGAGAGAATCCAGAGAGTGGGAATGCTTTTGTTCTTTCTAAATCCTATAGTTACATTTCTTGTAAATGGATTATGGATAGCGTTTATGTAGGGAGTCAGGGATCATATGTGGTGAAATTTTATTGGTTGAATTCTTAAGCCAATATGAGCCCTTCCACTCATGATGCCTGCAGGTTTTAATAGTCACAAGGCCATGAGCTGGTTTAATGAATCTGCACTGGGAGTGGCATGTGTTCAATTGGCTTAGTTGCTAGTTTGTCATTGCCCTGTCCACCAATCCAAGAACCCTTGAGCTATCCTGATATGGGTTGGGATGGCTTGTTTCAGCACCCCATCCAGTACTAGTCCCTAGCTAAGACGCCCCTTAACACACCACATAGGCATTAAGCGTCTGGTGTTGTGAAAGGCTAGTTTGCCTTGGGTGTTCCACGTGTTACCGAATTAGGATGCCAAGTTTCGGATCCTTATCAAGTATTTAAGCCAAGTAAATAATGGTAAAGTTTTAACTTCTTTTATATCATCAACCTACCAGCATTATCCTCATAATAAAGTCTATAATATAAAATGCATAAAGGAATTTAGGCAGCTTACTTTTAACATTTACTTTAGACAGCTCTCCTCATATTTAGGAGACTAAAAAATAGCTTCATTTTCTTTCTGAACTGCCCTTACAAGGAAGGAAAAGTAAGTCTCTTAACATAATTGAACTTTCAATGAAAGGATACTGGCCCCTCAATTTTTAGTTTTAATTATTTTTTGAATAAAAAGATATATAAATGAAGCCTTTTATATATCTGGCCATGTCCTAGAAAATACGAGGTTACAATCTTAGCAGTAAGTGTAAGTGAGGCAAACTGAACCAAGGATTAGGATGTTCAAGCTCTACTTGGCTGAACTTGGACTGAGCTCGAGCCTAGTTCTATCTTGCCCTAAGCCCAAGTAGCCCTTTTCAAAGCTTGATTCATGTTGGTTTGGTCTAGCTTGAGTTTATTCATGTTCCTGTCCAATATTATTTAATTACTAGCCTGATTTGACATTGATTTCCATATCAAAATTCAATTGTTGTACTACTATATGTGTTGATTGGTAGTGGCAACATAGGCTTTGGGGTTTCCATAGCCTTCCAAAGAGCAGTAGTTGGTTTCCAGCTTAACAGTTCACGGGCCAAATGAGCTGAGCCTGATGTGCTCAAACTTGGCTTGCCTGAGTTTGGAGAATGAGATTAAATAAGCCAATTAACAAGTCAAGATCAAGCTGTTCATGAGTGGCTGCTTTGCTAATCAGCCCTTTGAGGAACCGTGATTATAAGAATGGTTGGACATGGTTGTTTAGAAGCAGGCGATACAGTCAATGAACAAGCGATATTATTTAGAGAAGACTATTTGTAGACTATTTGTAGAGAAATCATATTATCAAAGCTACCTATGATCATACTGAACATTATAGCCCAATAGACACATCTATTTCGATGTTTGAGAAAAGTAGTATCGAAAAGACAATTGATTCCCTTGATTCTTCTTAAGAAACAGAACCATTCCAATGGGTTATTGAAGGGACTCATATTAAGCTATAAATAGGACAAGGCTTTGGGACATGGTTGTCTTGAATTCTTAAGAGCATACTTGTTCTACTAGTGAGTTAATGTGGCTTTTTTGAGTCTGCAAGAATGTTGGATGAGGACTTATTTTTTTGGTTGAGTTTCTCAACATTTTTATCAAAAAGTCCTTTTGTGGAGTTTTTGGCAATTTGAAGTTATTTTCAATTTTTGGTAATTCTTCTACTTAGTAATCTCGTGGATTTCTTGTTCATTTTTAAGTTGGAGACCCTTTAATGTAAATGATTTCTGTCATGGATGAATATTATTCATTGTTCACTTTGATAAATAAAATTCTTGGGAGGTTTTCTTTTGTCCTTTTGGACAAAATAAACCACCCCCCCCCCCCCCCCCCCCCCAAAAAAAAAAAAAAGAAAGAATCCACTTTTACTGCAATTCTTCCGTGACACAATTCTTGCGTCTTTTATAATATTTAATTTTTGGTTACTCTTCAAACTAGAGGCTAGAGGACACAGTTTGCAATCCAGAAATAATCAGAGCACGCTTGCCTTTTTAAAGATCCACATGCAGGATATAAGTGACAGATGAGCAACACACATTACAACTATTGGTCAAAGATAGAGGCATAGAGCAGCATTGAAAAGAAGGATTAAAAGAAAATCTTCCCTCGTGCTTTTTGGTATAGTATTCTAGTTGCAATATGTGACTAGGCCACTCCCCTTCTCCCATGATGAAGGGGCTATGGCTTCCGTGCTTTTCATGTGCTCATGTCAAGGGCAACCTGGAAATTTTGTGCAATTATTCAAAGCCACATCTGGATGGTGCCTTCATCTATGCACCTTCAATGTAGAGCATTAGTGGCCCGATTAAAAATGGTGCGTTATAAATGCCGTGGCAAATTATCTTCTCCACTCCCACTCTCAGCCATTCAAAATTCATGCTAATTTGTGCCTTTTCATTTGACATGTTATGTCGGTATGCCTTTTTCATGTTAGATGAGACATGATTTGAAGTGGAAAAATTTTATTGTGCTTGTTCCTTTCTAATTCTCATTATGATTTCATTATGCGTTTTCAGCTTCCGGTTGTGGCCCCATGAAATCGGAGTCGTGGCCTTTAATACAATCACTGATGGAATGTTTCGTACATCAGAAGGTCAAGACCTGGACGAGTCGCATATGACGATTACATATATAAAACAACCATTACCATCAAAGACTCAAAATCTCTACAGTCCAATTGCAGGATTTTAGAGGATATACAAATGCAAACAGAACATCTTTCCCTTTAAGGTCTGTTATAGTCATATAAAACTTGAGAAATTTTTGTTATTATTAAGGCTGTCTTGTGGTGCTCTCACAATGCTTGGTATGAGCTCTCTATTTAATTCGTATATTCCTGTATTGTTTCTTAATGCGCACCAGACCATGCGTAGGGGCCACATGTGGTACGCATCATTTTAAAGCATCTATGCATTCATGTGTCTCTCAAGAGTGCCCAAATGCAATTGCCAAATCATTTGAATTTCTAATTCTAATGGAGCTTACATGCCTTTGCCCAAAATTTAATTAGGCATGTCTACGAACAATCTTTCATGATATAGGAATTTAAGGAAATTCAATGCATTTTTCTCTTCTCAATTCACCTGAATACAGTCTCCAAGTTTTCTGTGCTCATTAGTCTATTTTATACAGTTCATTGGGCACAACTAGAATATCATTATACTACAAGATCATTGTGACTAAGTTGTTTTCTGGTTCATTTTTCTTTTAATTTATTTTTCCCTCTTTGGAAGTTCATTTACTGATGAGGTGGTAAAAGTATATAAAATGTCAATTCCTCAGTGTATTTTATCCACTGTATTTTTAACACTATCTTCATGAAAACCAAGTACACTTGAACAATAACAAGTGAAAAAAACTCACTCACAAATGACACAAAAACAGAGTTAAAGTAACAAATTGTACTTAAGCTAGTGTTTTTTTGAAGCAATTGCTATAAAGAGAAAAAAACCTCACTTTCCTGAAAGAGAGAAAATAAAAATGAACAAAAATACGAGCAAATGGGAACACAATTGACATGTAGAGGTATCCCTTTCCCAGAAATCTTTTTCTCTGTAAAATTCTCATTTTTCAGGAAATAGAATTCCTCCATCTTCTAGGTGTTTTTCTAGTCTGTTCTGCAGCAGTTGACATCTGAGGCCCAATATCCTGGTTTTCTAAATTTGTCATCTTGGTCAGTTTGCTCAGTTTCTTCCACCCGCTGCTCCATGCTGATGTCTGTTTTTGCTTTGACATCTTATCAAACTGTCTCTGCAAATTATCCATGTCATTTTGGAGCTCTAGGTACTTAGTCTTCATGTTGTCAAGCTCAAACTTAAGTGTATTAATATCCTTTTTAGCTGCTGCCCATCCTTCTTGGAATGATTGTGGGGTCCCTTCAAGTAATGTTTTGCGGTTTGATATCACAGGTTGGTAGTGTGATTCTCCAGCTTCTTTTAGGGAGCTGTTGGCTATTGCATTGCTTATCTTTACCTGTTCGGAAAAGAGGACTTGCACCACAACTCTTAGTGGGAGCCGTTCATTTTGGGCAGCATGCAAGCATGCATCAATTGAGAGCTTTTGGCAATCCATCACACGGCAGAGTCGCTTCCTTTCATGCTCAGAGAGTGTTGGGTGCGCCTGTCAATTTTAATATAAATTGAAATTCCAACCAATAGAGATCCAAATTTTGATCCAAAAAAAGGTTACATAAGACTCTTATTGTACTTATCAACTGAAAACTTTTCAGTTCTTTGTGACAAATGACTCTAATTTCTCTCTTCCATTTTTTGTTTTCCCTTGAATGTCATTTTCTAGAAAGTAGCCTTGTTATGCAAGTTTATTTGATCTCATATCGTGCATTAGTTCAACAATAAATGCATACCATCATTACCAATTTACCATCATGATGATAGGCTCCTCATTTAACATTACTGATACTCTCTTTTTCTGGATTTTATATCTTATCAAATGCCAAAGCCATTGTTCTAATTCTATCGAACAAGTGTCTATCATTCTTTCTACAAATTTACAGGAGGATCATGCTATTGGATAGTGCTCATTTTTGTTCAAATAGACATTGTTCTCTCACATTTCTGATTGTTTTGTTTTTAGGTTATGGATTGCTACATATTCGTATCAACAAGTACATATAGATAGACGTTGTTCTCTTAGATTCCTGATTGTTTTGTTTTTCAGTTATGGATTGCAATATTAATATCAACAGTACATATACATAAATTGATTGTATTCTTGGTGAGAAGATAAGCATGTCCTCATTTTAAAAGTGCAAACATGCATATCATGTATGTATGTATAAATTCAGGTATGTTTTGAGCCACCTTCTCTGTTTTAAGTTCTTGATTATCTTCTAAAATATGGATATTGGGGAACAGATATCCAAAAAGGCAGAATCCATAGACGAACTTATAAATGTCAAACTGAAGCATATAGATTGAATTACCTTGAGATAGGAATCGATCGCTCGATAAAGTCCATCATCGCAAGTTCTTGCAGATTCTGGCAAAGCCTCAGCAAGTACCTGAAACTTCGTCAGAGAGAGGTTCCTATCTCGGGAAACCTCTGTAAGATAACTGTCAACAAGCCGTGCCACTCTCATCTTGGCAGTAGCTCCATTACCCCTTTGAGATCCTTCATACATGTGTTTCTCGGGAAAGGATTGCCTGCTTGGACTCGAACTTTCCATCTGTTCTTGAACAAGAAAGTGCTCCAAGAGCCTCTGAACAAGGTCCACATCGTATAAAGTCTCGCTCTTACTATAAGAAGGAATGAGAAGATCTGCCAATGTAGCCTGTTCGAACTGCATGCCCACCCGTTTCTCCAACTCAGTAACCAAAGCAGGCGCCACTTTCAGCATGTTTGCCATTCTCAAAAGCCGAAGAAGAAAGCTACATGATACACTATCCTTCTGTGGCGGAATTATGCTGATGAGGCTCTCAATAATCATCCGTTGATCTTTGGCCTGAACGGTTGGTGGGTCATCTTTAGTTCCTGCGACAATCATATGAAGCCCACCTTTCCAACTACTGCCACCACTACTATTACTATTGCTGCTGTTGCTTCCTTCATCTCCCATCCCTGTCCCTTCTTTAATTAACCCTGGAAGCCATTTGGCTGCATACTGCATTATTGCAGCTCCAATCAATTCAAATCTCATTCCCTTTACCTTAATAGCAGTAACAACCCTAACAAAATGATCGATCCTAAGAATCGAAACGTCTTCAAACCACCAATCAGCAGGAACCTGCTGGTTTCTACCGGGGCTTGATTCCTTCATATCATTCCATTTCGGGCTTGAAACTTTTGGGGGTTTTCCAGTGTAAGCCCATCTAATTCCTTTTGGATTGGCACAGGCCTTCCAAGCTATTGACTCGCTGCATCTTCGAACAATTTGGAGGTTTTCTGCCCATGGTGAGAGCTTCTCACAACTTTTCAATACTAGTATGGAGTCTCTCCATGAGGATAAAACTACGTAACTGAGAAATGCTTCGGTTTTGAATATAAGATTGCCTTCTTCCAAGTCCTCTGTCATTTCTAGATACTCTGCAGCACATCTTAGTCCAGAAATATTGGCTGCTGTTAGATCAACAGCAATTCCATAGCAGAATTTTGTAGCTAGCTCAAATGCCTCCGGTCCACCAGGGAGTTCGTCCAAAACTACCTTGTTTAGGTCTGGGTCGCGTGATTCATATATGATTCTGTTCATCTTTCCACTCCGAGAAAGCAGGGGATACTTTCACAAAAACCACATACACAGAGAGACAGAGAGAGAGAGAGAGAGAGAGAGGTTAGTCATTTGATTCAAGACCCATATAAGTGGTAACTAAATCTTGGATTGAGAAGGTTAAAGATTGAAAAGTTGAGACATCTGAGCAGGAAATTGGCTACCTTGTGTAAGTGGAAACTAACATCTCCAACTTGAACTAGGAGGTCACTTGGAATATCAGTTGTTACATGCCTATTTACAAAATAAAAAATA
The DNA here is from genome assembly GCA_039720395.1 of Liquidambar formosana. Lineage (NCBI taxonomy): Eukaryota > Viridiplantae > Streptophyta > Magnoliopsida > Saxifragales > Altingiaceae > Liquidambar > Liquidambar formosana. Next base: position 34,070 of record JBBPBK010000215.1, on the reverse strand, counting down.
AAAAAATTCAGACAAATTGCATGCTCTATGGTTCTTCTAGTTCTAAAACAAATATACATCAAATATTGAAAAAAGAGTACATTCATACATATATATCTGATAGTACCATTCATCATTTGTACATACCATGACTGGTCCCTTAGCTCAAACCCTTCAGTCTTGACACCATGCTTGCTCGAACTAAGCACTCCATTCCCATAATCTCTCCCTCCAGATGACTCGTTCTCCGATTCCCACATGATGGAAACTAGAAACCCAGAAAAACAGTTTGGGCAGGATTTGCTCAGGGAAAGTCCCTCTAAATCAGGGGGAGAACCGGACAGAATGAAGTACAAAGCAGAAACAACCAGTGAGAACAGAGGTGATGAGGAAAGAAAAGGGAAGAATCCCACATGGGATGCTTGGAATTATCTTCAGTTGTCGGCTTCTCACAGAGTTTCATGGCCTCTTAACAGGCTGTGAAGTCATGGGCACACTCTACTCACTGTTTTTGGATCACTTCAGTCTCAACATTATTTTCTCTTCTTTCAGCTTTGGAGTTACAGATACTTTCTCTATGCATAAAGGATGGGATATTCAGGTTCTTCTTTTCCATTATCCTTTTGATTTTTCTTTTCCTCCCTTTTTTTTTTTTTTTTTTTTTTTTTTTTTTTGCTTTGTTCCCCTATTTCCCTATCTTACTGCCTGAATTATCACATTTTTTGAGACATTCCTCATTTGCTCTGTTGAAGGGAAGAATTATTTATTATTATTATTATTATTTTTACTTAGCAGGTGTAGCTTGTTTGGAAGATAAAACAAAATCAGCAATTTACGAAGGTGCCATTGAGCATTATGGAACATGGAGGATTTGGCTTCTCTCATGTGAAGTAGCTTTCATAAGTTCTGGTACCTTTTACATTCACCGTATTGGTATCCAAAAGAGACTCGGTCTTGACGATTAAATGGGTCCTTCTCTTTTAATAAATCAAGTATGCAAAAAATCATTTTAATTTTAAAATTTCTCATAGGCTCCTCTTATGAATACTTTTTAGGTAACTTGGATTTGTGTCAATCTTTTTTTTATTTTTTATTTTATTTTTTTTTATACCTTTCTGGTACCCAAGACCTCCCCTTGCAAGAGGGAGAGAGGTGCCATTAAGCTGTAAGGCAATTAGTAAAATTGTGTTAATTCAAATCATTGGATCCAAGAAAACATTTGTAATGGATTGGTTTTTTTGTCAACCTTCTCTAAGTCTCGCAAAATTTATTCCCTTCTAATTACAAAGCACCTTCTAACCCCGCCCCACCCATTAAAAAAAAAAAAGAAAAAAAAAAGAGAAGGCCAAGGATCTTTGTGCTCTAATTGTTTCCTTTATTCCTCAATAATTTTGTAGTTTGAACAAACCCCCGGCGCCCCCCCCCCCCTTCCTCTTTAAATTTTGTAGTTTCGGCCCCCCCCCCTCCCCAAAAGAAAAAGGGGCAAGGATCTTTGTGCTCTAATTGTTTCCTTTATTCCTCAATAATTTTGTAGTTTGAACCAAGGGTCTCACGGAAATATCAAAATGCCCAAACTCCATTATTTCCATGAATTTTGAAGAGATACGAAACATACGTTAGAATGGAATAATTTCTATCCAAATTTATAACCTTCGAGTTCCCATATTGAAGCTGAATTTGCTTAATAATAGATTATCTTTGATGAATTTGATGAATTTGTTATGGACTACATATTGAGTTTTTTCTTTTCATTTTTTTTTTCTTGATCGATAAGAGTAACCAAATATTTAACTTAATTAATTTTCTATAGAATGATACTATTACCTATTTTATACCAGTTAACACTGAGTATTTTTCCGATAGGTAACAAGTCCAAGAGGAAGCTGGAAGGCCACCTTGGGTATTGCTGAAATATAAATCCTAAAATATCACTCATCGACTTATTGAAATTGAATATGCTGACTGGTGGATGATCCAACCTGAAATTGTCATGGACGATTGAGTTAGGTAGCCATAAATACTGATTGGATACAATTGGAATAATATTGAATTACGCCCTAATATATTGTACGATCCACACGCTTATCGATTCGATAGAAGTCTGGAAAAATGGGTCCCCAATGTTCTGGGACCTGTCTTTCCACTGATTGTTGCAGTTTGAAGACCTGACCATCCTATTGATTCCCCCTGTGGCCCAACTAGGAGGCCCACTAAACGAACGGTTCTTGTATCATGATCCTCCTCCGCCTCCTCTTCCTCCTCCTCCTCTTTCATATATATATATATATATATATATATTTTTTTTTTGATAACCAGGTGTTTGAGTCTTTGATCCCTATTAATACCTTGGGCTTGTTCAGTCCTTAAGTCTCATACGCAACAAATAATTGTCAAGCTTTGACAATAGCCCCAAAGGAAATCAATGTTTTCATAGGATTTTAAATACTTACCTTATATTTCTTGAAGCATTTATCAATATTCGGTTTGTCATTACGCTAACTGCTTAGGTTATATTTGTTTGGAAGAAATGGAATGGTGAGAATGGGGTCACATTCTAGTTCATTCCCAACAACATGTTTATACGAAATAATTAAATAAGAATGGAATCAAACAGCAATAATAAATCACAAGAATATTCATTTCCCATTGTATATTTCAAACCTTATTCCATTCTAAACTAATTCAAGTATAAAATCAGATTTTATTTCACCGATTCTATTCTAGCCAAACAAACATGGCCTTAGGGTCCCAAAATTAAAGGGCATTATGTTTACTGGAAGTACAGGATGAAGGAGCATTTTGCCCTTATTAAAGGTTGACATATATTCCCCACTGAGGTGCCCTCCTCAACTGTATGACCTCTTTTTGTTCAGATGTTTTAATGGTTTGAGGGTTGATTCAACGTTTTGGAGCCAATGCTTAACTCATGGGCCCATTATTGTTAGTTTAGATGTACTATCATTGATTTTGATATTATAATGCTTATTACTATTACTTTATTATTGAAACTTGGCTGAATGAGAAGAAATTGAAAGTTTGGGCAAAGGGCAATAACGCACCTCCTCCACCCGACAGTGATGGGGATAAGGGTGGGACCCATGATAGCTCCAGTGGGTGAAAGTATGGTCACCATTCCTTAAAAGATTGGCAGGATCTTCTTATTTTTCATGTGTAATGTAATGTTATAAGAATTATTGAGAATTTAATTTTTATAGGAGCATTCTCTATGCATTTATCTATACTATATTTTTATATTAAGAAAACCCATGTTCTCTTGGAATTTCTTTCCACTGTTGAGTGAAGAGTTTTTGAGTTCAAAAGAAAAAATGCTGTCTTTGGTATGTACATAAAAAAGTAAAAAAAATAAAAAAATCTTATACTAATCCATTTTAAAGACCACCTGTGAACCGACTTAGTAATAATTTAAGTACACACAGTTTCCTATCCCTCAAAAACATGCTCCACTCAGACTTCCCACATCTCTTAGCCTCTCTCTCTCTCTCTCTCTCTCTCTCTCTCTCTGCAAACAGTTTGGAATCTCCTCAATTTAATAAACAATTTCCTTTTTCTCTGTGGCAGTTGAGGAGAAACCAAATATTATTTCCTATATTTATCCCAATAATTTATAAGAATGCTAAAATTAATATATTGATCTTTCTTACATTTTTAGGTATTGAAATTATTTGCAATGAGCACTATTAGATGAACAAATTATGGCCGTTTGTTGTAATTTGATATGTATGGTTCCTTAAATCATGTGGTGATCATGAATTCATGGAGATGAAAACTCTGCTAAGAAAAAACAAAAGACCCCTCCAATCCGTGTTATATATAAAAGCATCTGACCTTAGCTTTGTTGTTAATTTTTTTGACCTAAAAGCCTAAACTTATAAGTGGAGGGGCCAAATACATATATGAAGTAATGTCAAAGTATATAATTAATCAATGTGCAATGTGATTTTTCTAACACTCTCTCTCATGTGTAGGCCTAACAAGATAACGATAGTTTACCACGTAGGCAACAAATATAGGTTTAATAAGCCCTAAGAACGATATGCTCTGACATCATGTTAACTTATTAAGTTTTCAACTTGAAAGCCTAAATTTATAAGTGAAAGGCCTAAAAAGATAATAGTTGGATAAGGGGCAATCACTCATTTTTAGCAACATGGATTACTAATACTCCTTTAGTTATTTCCCACTTGATTGACAATCAATCTTTCATAAAAATAAAAATAAAAATAAAATAAATAAGATCCATATCCCAATTCCATTCATTTAATTTCCTTTGTGTCACTAACTTAAGAAATTTTCAATAAGAAAACTCTGATCAATATTGAGATCGTCTAGAGTAAGGTGATAGCCAAAGAATTTAGCAATTTAATTAATTATTGTTCAATTCATGGTAATCATAAGTAGAAAGATCATGTTCCTTAGTCATTAATAAACAGTTTGTCAGACAATACCTGACATAGTTATCATTACATATGCAAATTTAGAAATCAATGCTATAATTAAGCAATCGTTTTTTTCAAATATATTTTTTTTTGATAAGAAACCCTTGTATTAATCAAAAGAGAGAAATATAGAACTGGACAAGGAGTCCAAAGAGACACAAACAAAGAACAAAGCCCAAGCCCTAGAAGCCAAGCGCGAAACAAAAAAGCAACAAAGCCTTCACATACTGAACCGAAAGCTAAGCAAACAACAGCATAAACCCAAAAAACAAATTTTTTGTTGGGGGGGTGGGGGGTAGAAATGGCCCTAACAACACTTCTCTTAATAGGTTTCGAAGCACAAATCTCAGTCCAATTCAATTTCCAATTTCTAATCAATTGTGGGTGTTCTATCCAATAATATAGGTGTTTCCCTCACAAACGGCTACAAGTACTAGTATCATAGCAAAAATGTGTTCCTCATCATTAATGTGTTTGCATATTTAAGTCCTTAACTAAGCCATTCACCCAACTTCATTTACGTTAATATGTTAACAGCAGTTTTCAATTTTTGGTAGTTTTCAAAAACAATTTGGCATCAATGAGTCTAAAACCACAATCAATTGGTAGTTGTCAATTGCTAATCACTAGAACAACCGTTGGATTGAAAGCTAGAGATCAAGGGCATTAAAAAGGTATAAGTGTAAAACTCTCACACCAGGTATCAACGGATTCCTCCCCAAACATATATCTATATCATGAAAATTAAGATTACCAATGCCAAAAATCTTATCACCTAATATTTGAACCTAGGCTTCCAAGCCACTAACCATCCCTAAGTGTAAGATTTGTCTATGAGTCCAATCTTCAACATTAAATCACAAATCTTCTTTAGTAAATAGACCACCAAACATGGATGGTCGAGTAATCTTACACACAAAATGCTTTTGACACTCAAATATGACAACAAACAAACACAAGTCCTAACAAAAGATGGAAATCCATCATTCTGGATGGGAGAATTCAATGGTCATCATCACAAATAGGAGTGAAAAATCAAAATGGTAGCATTTCATGAATTTGTAAAATTAATTTTATAACATCAATCCAATCCTTAAAGGTTATATATATTGGGTTGATCGTCAGAAGGCTTGAAATTTGTATTATTTTCTTTTTGCCTCAGAGTATAATAGAATTATGTGTGAACCGTGGACGTACCTCAACTAGAAAGAGCCATGTAAATCTTCTATATTCTTACTACTTTTTTTATTCTTTCTTTTGTACTCCATAATAATTACTAATTACTGTGTGTGTAGTTGAGAAACCTAATTTCCCCCAACAGAAATGAGTTCGTTGCCATGTGCGTTCAGATCATTGGTGGAATATTGTTATTTTCCCACACAATATTAATATAAAAACATACCATAATTGTTTAAACGAGAATTAAACGACCAAACGAGGCCCTCATTCATTTATTTTCGATCGGTCAAGCAAAGTTAAGAGAACTAATCATTGGTTTGTTCTAGTGATTTTTAAACCAAAAGGGGGAACACATGAGTCCACACAAATCTCACATCACTCAAACCAACTAAAGCTTAAACCCCTTAATTAGTCAAGGTGACTTTAACTTGATATCGTACAAAAGCCTTAGGGGGTTTCCAAGGAATTGTGGTGGGAGTGGCCGCACGTTGTCCTCCACGTGCATGCCCACCTCCTCTTGTTGGGGTTTAATGGGACAAATTGAAGCCTTTAGACTGGGATGTGGTCTCTTCCATGGTTCCATGTCTTCTTTCATTATTGTTTACAAGCCATAAACCTAACACTATTATTAGCAAACCAAAAAAAAAAAAAAAAAACAAAACCACTATATATAGGCTGCTGCTCATTTCAACTTGGATCACTGTCTTTATCTATAGAGCCATAGACGTGTGTCGGGCCGGTGAAGTTTGTTGTATTGCACTGATTTTGGTACAACTGTATAAGATATTGTTAGGCCCCCAAACCATTATTGGGACTAATAGGAAAGGACAGCTCCAAGAAATGTCCTCAAGTCCTCAACCATCTATATCTATCAACTATACATATATTTAAGTTTATTTTGTATGAGTCCCATACTCATTTTGGTGGGTCCATCCACTCTTTGATTAATCATAATGTACCACCCAATTATAAGACTATTTCTAGCGGAACTCACCCAATCGATTACAAAATAATTTGTCTATTTATCCTTGAAAGGAAAAAATAAAACAAAAAGAAAAAAATTTAAATATCACTCTCTCTCTCTTCTCTCTCTCTCTTTGTTTAATTCAGTTGGGCCCATCCACCAATGGTTTGATTTGATTGGAGTGCTCTCTCTCTCTTCTTGGCTTTCTAAGTGGGGGGCAGTAGTTACTGTAATATATCTCTCTTCTCTTTAAACCCTAATAATGAAATGGGAAAATCTTGCATGATAGCTACAATATGACCATTAAAATAAAAATGAATAGATTTTTCTTTACACCTTTAATGGTTTTTGTGTGGTCATGCTTTAGCTGTCATTACATAAAGTAATAACAGTATGTTAGGCTAGAACTATCCTAATAAAATATATGGAAGTGCTATCCTTATATTTTATGAACATCTTAATGTGAACAACCTACAACAACTATCTAATAATAATGGATCTCATGGGTTGCACACAATTTGTATGAGATAATTTTTTTGGGTACCAACCCTATACCTTAACCCTTAGGTCTCCAAACTTGGATCTTTTACAAATAGTGCCTCAGGTTTCAAGCTCTTAATCTGACCTCTCAATCCCTACCTCTCAATCGTTTTCTCAAAGAGAAGAAGAGATATCACTTTACACTGTAAGGCCAGTGGTCCAATATTTGTACATAATCGCATACCCACCATGTTCGTGGTCCAAAAACGACATATATGTACGTACTGCACCAAAGTTAAGGAGGACCACTGTATTCCTAGATTTCATAGTCCCGTGCACATTTGGGTTTGCTTTTCTTTTTCTTTTAACTGCAACATTTCGGGTTTACTATATAACAGTTTCCTTTCCCCCTTTCTTTTTTTTTTTTTTCCTCAACTCCCATTTATTATAATTATGATCTAAAAAATTATGAACTCAACTAATATGGAGAGTTGAATTAGGCTTTTTTGTACGTATTTGGGAGATCTCGTAACAAAAATCATGAGGCCATGAGCTACCATCGGTTAGGATAAATATATATGGGCCTGGTCTTTGGGAGGGCTTGGGCATATTCTACGCCCATAGGGTCAGGTTGGGCAGAGAATCAGAGAAGCTAGGCTCGAGTGAGACTGGGCTCTCAGTAGATAAACCCACTTGATCTGGCTTCGCGTGACCGTACTTAATATTTTTTATTTCATTTATTATGTGACAACATAGAGTATTTTAAGCCTACTCATGTCAAGGTCTTGATTCAAACTAGTCCCTAAAGATGTATAAGATCACACATAAACCCCGTCCATCCGAAACTTATATGTTTATACTTACAATTGAAAACGAAACTTGAAGGGCCAAAGAATGAAACACCTAAACAGATAAAAGGGAGCCTCTGTTGGCACCCAAAGACTTGCTTTTCATCCCCACTTATTTTATATTTTAAGATTTTATGAAAAATATAGCAAGTTTTCATAAAAAAATGATTGCGTATTCTATTAGAAAACATCATTTTGAACAACGTTTTAGAATAAAGTTTTTTTGAAATCTATCATTTAAGTAGATTTTTTTGCAATTTATAGTTTTCGCCTTATAAATGACTAAAAAGTCCATTAAAACGATAGATTTTGGAAAAACTTTCATCTAAAAAGTTGTTCAAAATGATGTCTTTTAATAAACAGCACGATGAGTTTTTATGAAAACTTTCTATATTTTTCATAAAATCTTAAAGTGTAAAATAAGTGGGGGATGAAAGCAAGTCTTTGGGTGCCAATAGAGGCCTTACAGATAAAAACATTGTAAGATTATTGCAGCTTTGCGTGAAGGTATAACATAGCTGGGGCCTTATGAAGTGTAGAGGCCAATTGTGATGCTACTTGCGATTTCAGTATGGGCTTGCTCTAGTATGCCATTGGTGCAGAAATCACTTTTAAGAGCTGCATTTTAGATGTGGCCTTATTCAGGTGAGATTTTGACTTAAATTGAATATTTCTCTTCTGCACCTTAAATTGAATACTTCTCTTAGATGTGGCCTTATTTAGGTAAGATTTTGACTTAACTTGAATACTTCTCTCCCACACCTTCGAGGAACAAGATGAACTTTGCTGGCGGTATATGCTTTGTCACTAAATTGGTCAAATGACTTCAGCTCTTAGTTTGCTTATAATTATCAAGTAGGAACATACCAGTTTGTAATTAACTTTGTTGTTAATGTTTAATAGTTTGTAGGAAATAAATCTTCCTTAAGAGTTGCTTACCAAAATAAATGCTCTGATCAATGGAAACAATGGTGTAAGCTGGGCTGGCTTTGGCATGGGCGCGTTTTTATGTTTTGGATTTTTAGTGTAAAGATAATGTGTTGAGTGGTTTCACTTGAAGGTGCTCTTTGGGTACAAAAAAACCTTATGGGTTCTTAGGTCCTCCTTTGGTCGAACTATATCACATATGTGGGTTTTCTCATTTGTGTATTTTGTATGAGTATCTATGTTTATATAGCACCCAAAAAAAGAAAAAAAAAAAAAGAAAAAAAAAGGAGGAGTTCTTTTAGTACAGATAAGCGTGCCTCGTGTGGACATGTATTGAACTCTTAGTATAGACTAGGTATGGGCACATGTGTGTTGCACATGAAGAATATTTAAAAAATAAAAGATTTATAAAAAAAATCATAAATTATTAGATATATGTAGAATATGGAAATCTAATTATTTGTTATTTTTTGTCGAAAACATAAATTTCGTTTGAAAGACATGTACATATATACTATTCTTAATATGTATCCCATTTAGGTCATTATAATGGACACTCAACACAATAGGTTAAACTTTTTTCTATGGCTAGAATTTATGTAGGAATAGGAAATTGGTTAAGAGATATGCATATTAGTAGAGGTTGTATAAAATTCAAAATAAGTATTTAAAATTTAAAATAAGTGTTTAAAATAACGGGGGCAAATAAGTATTTAAAATAGTAGGAATAGGAAATTGGTTAAGAAACATATATAGTAGTGGAGGTTGTGTAAAATTCAAAATAAATATTTAAAATTTAAAATAAGTATTTAAAATAAGGGGGCAAATAACTATTTAAAATTTAAAATAAGGGTATATTGGTCAATCAATTTTTTTTTTGAAATACAGATATTTATAGGTAGTATAGATAATTGGGATCGCTGACTATCATGGATTGAGTTGTGGATTGTAATTAAAAATTTTTTTTTCCCCTCCTTTTAAATTGAGGGATTAACTTTACAAAGTGCCTACTCACATCTCAAGGATAATTGAGGAAGAAAAAGAAAGGATGAAATGTTGGATGAATCCTATTGGTGTGTTCTTCTTTGTATTATCATGTGACAGGTGATGCTTGTGTTTGATGTGAACTCTTTTCTAACCAAAATCAACCCCCCCTAAAAAAAAAATCTGTAAAATAGAAAATACCTATGCTTTTTGCATGCATAATCAACTCGATTGGATTTATTCTCACTAAGGAAAATAATCATACCTGGACACGTTGATACATGTTTATAAGATCACATAGGCCGGATTCACGTACATGTCAGGCACGTGTTTATAAATTCATTTTCTCTATATTCAAGGGATGGAAATTGAAAGGGAAGAATCCTTCAGTGTCAAATGTCAATCCAACTAAATTGAAACCCCAAAAAGAAGCAATTAATAGTAGACATTATTGTGAAGAATTACTCCCCTGAGGAATTGACATTGAATGAGCCATCAAGAATAACATATCAGCATGATAGAAAAGAATATTATAATGCAAGAGTGCTTAAGGTATAGCAGTTTAGATAGACGTCAGTTTAGATACATGTCAGTACGATAAAAAAGAATATTATAATGCAAGAGTGCTCAAGGCACATAACAGTTTAGATACAAGCACAGCTAGTAGAAGTAGATGCAGTCATCTTATTTGAGGCTTCTTCCATCTTCCTTGTCTTCACCTCATCGAGAACATTTCTAGCCCACTCAACAAAGAAGGTCTCGTTGAGTCCGATTTTGCCGCTTTTGTAGATGGACATACAACGGCGATCGTCTTCTGGGTAGGGGCATGGGTCGCCATTAGGGTCTCGCCATGCACCTTGGTGTCTCATCCCGGACCAGCTAGCGATCCAGTGGAAGACGAATTGACCAACACCAGCTAGTTTTAACCATCCTTTGGGGAAGAACTCCATCACGCTGCTGTTTCTGTCCATGAGGAACAGTGTTGGTTAACTGGGCACCATGGGGAGATACAAGAATGTCCGTCAAGCTCATCAGTTTCACCTGGATTCATCAATCACAATTCATTATACTGGTTTTAGTTCAAGATGTAGGGTATGTGGAAGCTTAAACATATTGTGTACAAGGCTTTATGCTGGATTTGGTGGATAAAACCATTTCAGCTGCACATATTCAACAAAAATGAGGAAAAAAGAAAGAAGGGGGAATTAAAGATTGGTCAACTAACTACAATTAGTAGTCTTACTTAGTTAAGTTAATAGTCACTTACTAGGACATTAGTTGGCATTTGTATTGAACTGTAATTATTTGCCATAGGTGGACCAATCTATAAATAAATTAAAAAAAAAAAGAAGGGAATATGAGGGGACATAATTTTATACAAAAAAAAAAAAATTATACACTCGTAACATTTTCACTAATTTTTTGCATGGCTTAATTATATTTTTGTGAAACTTGTAGTTGGATTAGATATCTTTCGCATATTTTTATTCTAAAATATCAAAATGATAAGATACCAAAGTCATCGATCTAATATTCTATTAGCCCAAATTTCTTATCAATTTAGATCTCTCTCATGTGTGGGCAAAGCGCCTTGAATTATAGTAACTTGTCATTTGAGAAGTAGCTTGAAATATAAGTTACATAAAAAATTGCTCAAACATTAGGCCAACAAATATGGCTAGTCATTTTTACTATTTTTGCCAAAGTAGAGGAAAAGTAGTTAATCTTATGAGGAAAAAATAACTAATACTGTTGGAATCTTCACTGAAATAGAGTATTCTTTATTTTAACTTGTCGTATTAGAGAGCTCTCTTGACTCCCTTAGCTGAATAAAAAAGACCCCTTATCAAGCTCTCCCACGTAAAAAAAAATAAAAAATAAAAATAAAAAATAAAAAATAAAAAAAATAAAAATTTAGTCCTATTAAAAACGCTCTTAGTGGATGAAACTACTCCGCGATAAGTAGTATTTTCTATTGTCAAACTCCGCCAAAATAAGAAGACAACAAAAGCTTCTTTTTTTATATTATTTTATTTCATATTAACAAGCAGGAAACTCAAAGAAGCATTTTATATAATCAGAATATCGTTAGGTTGTTGATCAAGACGGATTTCCTTTAGGATATGAACTCATGGTAAAACCCAAATCCCATTTACCCAAAAAAATAAATACATTTAGGATGGACATTGGGATGGATATATCCATCCCAATATTGGCTTTGGGACGGTTCCCTATTAGTGATTGAGACAGATTTTATTTGTTGTAATTGCTATAATTTCTTGTAGTGTGATATAGCATAACATCCAACAAATTATTTCCAAAGAAAAAGAAGGAACATATATACTTACCTGCTCCCAGAAGGTGAGATTATTGGAGTAAGCAACCATGAACCGGCAAGCATCAACCTTGGCACACTCCCTCTCAAAGATCCTCACCACAGCCGACTCATTCCTGAAAGACCTTGGCCCAGTCCTCATAAACATGGTCATCCCAATCACTGGCACTCCCCGGTCACTAACCTCCACACCCCTACCCTCCAGGCTCACGTTACAAGCCATCCTCGCCTTACACCTCAACAGATCATACACCTCTATCCTCCTCTCCCTTGACATCCCTCCTTCATTGTGTCTCATCACCACAGCCTCCTCAAAACAAGCTGGCCCATCATCACCAACCTCATCAAACGCTTCAATATAAACAGACCCAGCAAATGTAGCCTCCATTAATGTCCTTAGCCACTAGTCCCATCTTGGTCCTTAGCTCACCCCAGTGGTATAAAATCCACCGGGCGGGCAATGCGCACCCGTTTTTCCTATGCCATGCAACGAAGGGTACCATCGCTGATAACCCATGCCATATATTATCATAATTATAATGATTGTACGAAACAAAGGTGAGGCCTTTCATGAAGGTGGCATTGTTGGGTAGGCTGTCTGGCCATGCGAGCGCGTACGAGTTGTGCATGCCATCGTGCCTGTCGCGCCCCATGAGGCAGAGTAACCGACCCTTTGATGATTCCGAAGGGAAGTGTTGGTATTGAACCTCACCTTCCACGTGAGTATCATACATGGAGCTCATGAACCACGTGTGGCCTTGTTGGGCGGTTTGGGCGAAGCGTAGATCTTTGAGTGGGAGAAACGTGACTGCATGGCGCAGTTTGGTGGACATGGAGTCGAGTTCTTGGGTGCAGTTGGTGAAGGTGAGGGAGGTGTTGATGGATTTTTGCCATTGGTGGATAAAAGCCCATGAAGAGGAGGAATCTGGGGTGTGAAGGGATTGGATTTGGAAGAGGATGAAGAGGGTGACACAGGTGGCTAGGATGTAGATGGAGAATTTTGGTGAGTAGTAGGAGGTTGGTTTGATAGTACGTTGCTGTTGTTTGGAGTAATGAATTTTGTGAGGGATGATGGGGTTGTTGGTTGTTTCTAGTTCTGAAATTGTTTTGGTCATGGCGGTGAAAATTTGTATTATATATATATGGGTTTTGGAGAGGATACTGGTTGATGGATTTGTGCTAAATCGATCTGCTTGCTGGGGTGGGGAAGGAGACGGCTTGAAATGGAGGTTCAGATAGGGAAACTGCAGGTTGATGGGTTTGATCGAGTTGAATATGATCTCTCTCTCTCTCTGGCTCTTTTGGGTTTTTTGAGAAGAGAATATGCGTGGTGTGGACTGTAAAGGGGTCTGACCACTTTTGAGTTCTTACTTCTAAGATATCATTTTTAAAAGGAAAAAAAAATAATAAAAGAAAGTAAAAAGCTCAAAAAATGAAAAAAATAGTAATGCGTAACAATGCTTCCAATTAGGAATGAATGGGCAAAAAACCACACATTCCATTAAATCAAATCAATCTGCTTCATTCCGCACCTATCTAAATAGATTGAGAGATTAGACGATGCGGTTTGAGTGGATTGAGTAATAAAATTGACAATTTGGTTTGCTTGGTAGGTTAAACTTTGTCAAACTGCCAATAAACCAAACCGCTTCGCCTTTAATAATATATGTATAAAATTATAAAAATCAAATATCTCTAATTTCATAATAATGTATTATCTTATTAGTACTTTGTTAGGATGTTAGGTTTTGGATCCTTCGACCTTTAATATCATTAACTATCACCAATTTCATCAACATTGATCAAGTGTGTTTTGACTTTTCTTATAAAATCATAATTTTCATCTTTGGAATTAAAATACTATGTAAGTATATATGTATCAAGCTTCACTTAGCCACCTTAAATAGTTATATTTTCTTGATTTATTAATTTATTTACAATGTACTAATTAGCTAAGGCCCAATATATTAGAAATGCCCTAATTAGAAAGGGCATGATCATATACAATCTGCCAAACCTGCCCAAACCATTAGTAAGAAACCGTCTAAAAAATAACTAACCCTTTGGTTTTTAGCCCTTGCGGTTTAGCGGTGGGTTAGAAAATTTGCAACCCACTATGGGTGGGTTGGTTGATAATTTTTTCTAAACCACTCCAACCCGACCCGCACACAACCCTACTTCCAATAAACTTGAACCTAAGATCACTCAGTTAATAAGTGATATAAATACGAGTAGGTTACCATACCATCAATTTATTTGGATCAAAATTTGGTATAGCATGTAGGAGCTAGGACATTTGCTATACGACTATACCAAAATTTAGTTCAAGTACTCGGTATTATTTTTCACATGGTTTTACTATTTTGATCAAATTAAATTTGATCTTACAAATTAGGGGGAATTTTAGATAGGTCAGCCTAGAGGAAAAAAATTATAATTGGCAGTCATTGTTAGTTAAGTTAATAGTCATTTATTAGGAAGTGAATAGCATCTTGCACTCAATTGTAATTATCTTCCTGTATCCCATGAATCTAAATTCACATGAGACCTTATCCTCTTTTGATTAGTTGGTAAAACCCCTTTGTAAGCTAGTAATCAACCAATTTGATCTGCCTATCATTTTTCTTATTTAAAATAAAATGAAGAACTACTAATGAACTGATGTCAGAAATCCATTGGTACGTTCGGAATAAGTGTTGTAAGAAACGAAGTTGAGAGTTAGATGAACTCTTTTAGGATAGTTAATAACACCCCTTTGATGGCACCCATGCAGTTCCAAAGATGGGATAGGCTTTATAGGCTAGGATTTTTCCCCCTTTTTTAATTTTTATTTCTTTTAGTAATGCTATTTCACCCATCTATTTCATATATATTTTTCTAACCCATCTATATGAGACTTGCTTTTTTTTATTCCATACTTAACCCCATGATTGCTTTCACATTACACACTTTCGAAGCATAATTAGGTGAATGGTGAAAATAGGTAACAAAAGATGGGTGAAGTAGTTTTCATTTTGTTTTTCTTTCGTGGCGAGAGAGAATAATAAACTCTTGCATTGTCATGCCACATTTTTTTTTTTTTTTTCTTTGGGTTCGGTGTCATGCACGCCACTTGTTAATTTAACCCATCATAGCCTGGTTGTGCAAGTTATGCATTTTTATGCATTGCTAAATATCAAGAAAGTTTTTTGATAGCATAATTAAAAAAAAAAAAAAAAGTGCTTAAAAGGCTTTCAAGATAGTAGGCGAATGTAGTTGAATGAAATAAGTCTTGCAAAGTGTTACGAAAGCTTATCTATTGTTAGGAAAATGATTATTATACCGAATTGGAAGTGGAGCAATCAATGCTTATCTACTATCATCCACAGCTACCCTTAGGCAAAGCCTTACCATGTGGCTTAGCCGTCGGACTGCCGTAACCTACTTGCGGCAGATACGCATCCTCTCTTGAAGAGAACTGGAGAAAACATACATTAATTACTCATGCTTGAGCTGCCTGGCATATTGAGGTTTTATTTATTTATTTTTTATCTTTAATTGTAAATACACTAGTAAGGATTGAACCCTCAGGCCCTAACCCTACCCATTCCATTCAAATGGCAGAATGGCATGCCTTCATCATATATCAGAAACAAATTTGATGAGACGAATGATTAAAACAGCAATTAGAGCAATATTTGTTCTTGGCTCTGTGTATGCACTTTCAAATAACTTGGGTTAATTATAAACTATTTTTAATTGATCATGGAATAACACAGAGATTAGGATCTGTAAACTAATTTTCATAGAAAGTGGAAGAGATTTTCACACAAAAAAAAAAAAAAAAGAAAAAAAAAGAAAGGGGAAAAGTGGAAGAGTGCAAAGAGTCAAAGCCATGCTTACTGGAGATTTGAGGTGTAATAAGACCGCTAGTTTACTGGATTACACATGGTCTCGTCACACTGAAAAGGGGACCATGCCTTGCTTTCCTAATTGGATTGTTGCATGGTTTAGGTCCTTATTAAGAAATTATTAATTACAATTAAATAAAGAACAACACCTTATAAATAATGTACCAAGCCAATAACGCATGCTAAGTCAAGGGAATTATAGCAAATTACTGGAGTGTAAATTTGGACAGCTTGAACCTATGTCTATAGAATAATCTATGACTAGCTAGGCTTACCATGGACTGCATCATCAATGGTTGCTATTGCTGGGAATATGAAGAATCATATCAACAAATCCAGCAATGACAGTAGGCGAAGCACCATTTCAAAGTTTTTTGGTTGCTTACACGTTCCTTCAAGTAAACTCATTCCGTTATTGATGATCATGGAAGTTAAGGAAACAGCTCTGGCAATATATTTTCCTTTCTAAGTAATTAAAGTGCTTGGTTGAAACGACGTTGATGCTAATTAAGTAAAAAATAACACAAAATTTTGAGAAGGATCAATGATATTTTGATATATAATTAAGCTCAGTGAACCCAACATATATTGGGCTAGTGGTTCCTACGACTTTAACCCAAAAGCTAAAAAGGAGAAAGTCTTGAGTTTGACTTCACAATTCTCTTATATTAGCCACTAATCAGATTTATCTTAAATGTTAACTGAAAGTGGAGTAAACAGTAACTTTACGTGCATCCAATGTATTAATTAATTCGGCCAAAGGTTTGGATTCATACACCCACCATTAGGGGAAAAGAAAAAAAAAAAGAAAGAAAAAAGAAAAAGAGAGGAGTAATCATGCTTTCAAAAGGAAAAGCTTGCAGCATGGATTTAGTGTTATGTACTTATATTTTTTCCACGCATGTATATGGTACAAGATTAAAGTCAAAACAAGTAGGCTTGAGCAGACAAAACATGCATGGAGTTTTTAGAATAAAAAACCCTTTAAATTATAATGTTTGATAGTCTCCCTCTTGCGGCAAAATGATATGGTTGAGGTACGTGATTGGCAAAATCTTCTCCAATCTATTCATGGAAACTGGTTGCTTACAAACACATGATAATAAGCCTTTCCGTAAAGCCAAAGCTTCACAGCAAGTTGCAAATTAAATCAACTGGCAATCAAAATTTTTGTTTTTTTCCCCCTTCCTTAAAGTTTTCTGGGGAAATTAAGAGCCTGTCGGTCCATGTATCATGAAAAGGGTAGCAAGAGAACGTGCACAGCCTGATAAGAAGATGGAAAGAGAATATTAACTGAAATCCGAAGCTACTTATCTTATCTTATGGTACAGACTTCTATGTTAGATTACTTTGGGATCGATCTCATCCCACTCCTTTTTCCAGTTTAAGTAAGAGGTACAAATACTATAAGTCAGCATCCAAATCCCAAAGATATTTGGCCTATCAATGAGAGAAATGATTTTCTTCAATGGTGTGTTTGGATGAGAGATTTGTAGGAAGGATTTGGGTTAAGATAAGATTTCAAAGCCAAATTATGGTAGCAATGGTAGTCGTGAATAAGGTTGAAATCCCATCTTAAACCAAATCTCTCCTACAAATCCTTTATCCAAATGCACTGTAAGAGTATGGTGTAGAAACCAAGATAGGACTTAGCCACGATAAGTTATCATAATTAAGTATTTTTAGCAGTGTTAATTAACCATCTCCAAGAAAATCTACCATACCATCGGCAAAGCCCCCCTCTATTGTTGTTCAATCGAGGTTTCTTGGATTACACTAAAAACTCAACGATGAATTTTTTATTTTATTTTTGGGGATGTAAATTTTTACCATCACTATCTAGCTTGTTTTGTAATGGAGGTTTGATGCAGATTGCATTGCGTGTTTGGCTTTCAAATTCATGAAGGGGTGCGATCGGCGAGAAGTCAAGAGAAATGACTATTGTCAAGAGAAGTGGCTATTGTTCACATTTTGATGCCACACAAAAATCTAGTTATGAAGTTAACTAGATTTGCAGAATATACTAAAGTCACACACCACACAAAAAAAGTTATGAACTTAACTAGATTTGCAGAATCTAGTTATGAACTTAACTAGATTTTCAAAAAAAGTTGCACACCACTGCAAATCTAATTACGAACTTAACTAGATTATAGTTTTATTTATTTAGCTATATTTTTAGACTTTTAAGTATTTCCTTGTTAATATTGGTTTAAGTTTATTAGTTTCCAAGTTGGTTTACTTGTTCTAGTAGAAATAGGATCATAGTTTAGTTTATATAAAAGATTGTAAGCCTTATGTCAAATAGACAGAGTTGATTTTGAGATTAATAATATTGAGAGAAAGTTTATCTTCTTCCTACTTTCGTGTTCTAATGTAAGCATTGATTGTGGTTGCCTACTCTTTTGGTATTATTCTTGCGACAATCAACAGAAGCATGTTTTTTATTTGGTGAGCTAGTCTCGACCACGTATTTTCCGCTGCATCAAGGTTGCAATTAGTAGAATCTAGTACAACTCAACGTTTAGTTGAATGATAATCTTTCTCAAAACATTCTCATTATTTTGTTTAATATTGTTAAGAAATCTAGGGCCTAATTGGGTGTCTAATTCGAAATTAATTTACATAGTATTGAAGGCACATTTCTCATATTGAATTGAAAATTTCAAAAAAATGATGGTTGTCATCACAAATAAGAGTGGAAATCCAAAATAGTACTGACATTTCATAAATTCCTTAGAATTGATTATACGACATCAACTATAGTGATAACTCTTAACATTTTAAAATATTATAATTCAAGATGTATATATATATATATATATATATAATTGGAGGGAGAGAGAGAGAGAGAGAGAGAGAAAGACTCTAACTTCAGAAAACACCATAATAAAATAAATAAAAAAGAAGAGAGAAGGAGAAAGCCAGAGAAAGAGAGAGAGGAAAGAAAGGAATCGAGAAGAGAGAGAAATGGAAATTGCTCAAATTTGTTGGAGAAGGTTGGAAATCTGGGGAGAGACTCTTCCTTTCTTATGTATTAGTTATGGCTAGTAAGAATTTGAAGATATTGAGCGTTGAATTGATGTTGGAGAAGCTTGGGAATTTCATCTATGGCTTCTTAGAATTTAGAAAATTCATGTCTTATGCATGTGATTTAATTTAGCCATGAAATTTTTACTGTATATAGATAATAGTACAGAGAATATTGTGGTAAAATTTGGTGATTTAATTTCAAATAGGTTAGAAGAAACAATTTGAAAAAAGAAATTGAGTTTTTATTAATTTCAAACACGTTTAGATGATCCTAATCCAAGTTTGATAATTTTAATAAATACTAGATATTGAGAGCTTTCCATAGACACCAAATTCTTGAAATTTGGTTGAGAAATGAACCTTATGGAATTCTTCAAAATTATGCAAAATTTGTAAAATTATAACAGAAAAATAGAAGAAATGGAGGAAGAAGAAGAACAGTACGGGCCAGTTTGACCGATTTGACTAGTTTAACTTGGTTTGGATCATTTGACTTAGTTTGACCTGATTTGACCATTGGACCGATTTGACTTGGTTTTGACTTGAAATTTAATTCCAAAATATTTAAAAAAATTAATATTTTATTTGGGGAAATCAAGGTGTAATCAAGCTGTTGTTCGGATATCAAGAAAGTGATTTCTAAAAGGGTCCACTTTTGAGTTTTAAATCCTACAAACGAATTTAAATGTGTATAAAATCTTTGTTTAAGTCCGATAATGATGAAACTTAATCCATAATGCTCTTGTTAACTAGCACTACAATTTATTTCAATTTGGCCAGATTTCATGAAATTTGAAATTATACTCATGTTTGTGTCAAATGACCATTTTGCCCCCTATTTATCCAAAATGGTCCTTATAATCTCTGATTTTGACTTAGTTTGGATCAAATTTTTTTTAGAATTTACTAAAGGGTTATACGATGAAAGTTTCATTAAAAATTTGTATTTTTACATTATACCTAGATAGAAAAATGATAAGATTGGTTGAAACCAAAATTGAAAGTTAAAATTCAAGTAATATTTCCATGAGTAAAGACTTGAAGTAATACCTCTAAATTGATAAAGGTAGGTGTAATTAAAAGAATTGATTTGTAAGTTGAATGTTATAAATTTTAGACTTATTATGGAGAATTTTGACAACAAATCAATTGAAGAAATTAT
This sequence comes from Liquidambar formosana, assembly GCA_039720395.1. NCBI lineage: Eukaryota > Viridiplantae > Streptophyta > Magnoliopsida > Saxifragales > Altingiaceae > Liquidambar > Liquidambar formosana. Next base: position 13,832 of record JBBPBK010000215.1, on the reverse strand, counting down.
AGTTTTATATGATTGTAATCATAATGATTGAAAGCAAAGAGTTGCTTAATGATGGAAATGAGAAATTCATAGGTTGCGATAGAAGATGACTTATTATTAAAAATCATTGCGTTAGAAAGCAGAGGATTGCTTAACAATGCTAAATAAAAAGAATTATGGTTATATGAGATATAAACATTTGAGAAATAGATTAGCATGTTTTATTATTCGAAGTTTATTATGGCTTATGATTATATAAATAAATCAATGAACTAATTATCATTCGAAATTGATTAATTGTGGCTTATGATGGTAAAAATAAATCATGAGTTGACTTATTATTTCAAACTTATAGTGGCTTATGACTGTTGAAATAAATCAAGGAGCCGATTTATTATTTGAAGTTTCATTGTGATTTATTATGTTTGAATTGTGATTGACGATGAGTAGACAACCAGGATTGAGTTATCGATCCCTATAGGTAGTGCACTATTATATAATGTTGGCATGAGGTCAATCAATTGTATGCACATATGCATGAGCTATACGTGCTATGGTTGAATTCTGGTATACATTTGGTATGAGACCTATGTATGTTGGATTGCAAATGAGTTTTTGCAAGTCACAATATGAGAAAGCTATGCAGATATGAGAATTGAGCTGAAGTTATTATATCTTTTTGGGTTATATCTTGAGAAAATATGAATATGAAATAAATGTTAATTGATTATAGAACTGTGCTTTATTGAATACACAAAGTAAGGAACTAGTCATCACTAAACTGTAGTGCTTATAATGTCATTTTAAATAACATTTTAGGGTGAAATTTGAACGAGTAGCTAGGAGGAATTTTTGTGAAGCTTGATCTTTAAAAAGAATAGTCAATGTTTTGTTGAACTGATAAGAGTAACAGTTTGTATGTATATGTTGTAACTTTCAAGTATTAAATCGTCAAGCTCTAGAAAGACCGGTATAACTCAACCATAGTTTAAGTTTTATTTTGAAAACTAAATGATGATGATATCTATATTGATAGCAGACATGTCCTTAGGGGGTGTGACACTTTTTGGTATCAGAGTTTAGGAATTAGGTCTTTATGGGACTAGAAACTTGACTATAAGGAGTATATGATTGAATGACATAATTTTTATTATGTCATTTTGCATTCGAGATTAACACATGCAATACTAATGTTATTGTAGGAAATATGTCAAACTCAAGATCTAGTGAGAATATATAATTGAATGATATTGATGCTGTTGCCGACAAATGTGCTAACATGGGCTTGTAGTTTTAGTGGTGGTGCTTCGTTCCTGAGGATCTTTACTCTCTTATTTGCCATGACATATATAGTTTGCCATCTTATTGCTTTAGAACTTAAGGTTTATATTATGTAAGCTAGATAGTGATAAGTATAAGTCACCATGACCAGAGTTTTTGGTTCCTCCTTATTATTCTTTTCTTTCTTTTAATAATATTTAGAGGAAAGAGCACATGATTGGGAGCTTCTTATAGTGCCAACCTAGTTGGGATTGTGGGTAGCTTTTTGATGCTTTTCCTTTTTTCTTAAAAAAAAATTAAAAAGGATAAACCAGGGTACAAAACCCCATAATTTGGAGCAAGTAAGTATACATGAGCCACTTACGGTTACTCACGTGGGACATCAAGAGGATATACTTAATCGAGCTTATACAAACAAAGACGAGATGCAATGAAGTGTCATCGATCACTAATTAATTTAAAGATAGCAGAAAGGGCTTTGGAAATTGGAATCGATCTTGAAAATGTAGAACCTTTCCAAACGGATCCTCCTCAACCTGAATTAGAAGAAAAAGAAGCCCCAATATATGGAGAACTGTCTTCCCCTACGTCATCTATAGACGATGATATACCCTAACCAGTAGAGGATCTTGAAGAAGATCCAAACGAGGATTCTAAATAGCAAAAATATGAGAAAAATGAGATGTTGTAATATATGTAATATATGTATATAGAGTGTGATGGAAGTGCTAATGAAGCAACACTTTTTGTAATAAAACAACTACATTTCAGAGATGAGTCATAAAATTCCACATCGGAAGTGGATGAGTCCAAAATCTAGGCAAAAGCTAGTCAATGTATTGTTTTGTTACAAAATTGTTGCTTCATTAGCACTTCTATCACACTATATACATATATTACACTAGATATAGGCACACGTGCATTGCTCATGATTATTTTTCAATAATATGAAATATAAATGAAAGAATAATATTTAAAGAATTAGATATTAATCTCGGTTTTGTTAGATTTTTACTTTTAATGAAACTTATAGTGAGTAGTATAACTAATTTGAAAAATTTTAAGTTAGTCACAAATAAATTTAGAACATAATAATTCCCAATAATATATAGTAACACAACATTATATTGATTAACCACAAAATTTCAACAATTTGAAATGAAAATTTAAATTAAAAAAAATTAATCATTATTGAAGATATGTGTTGTCACCAATTTACAAAAATGTCCTTGCTTAATAAGTTGAAGGCACTATATTTTGGTAATTGATGAGTTCGAGTAAAATAAAATAAAATAAGGAAGCTATTGGCATAAATCAAAGTAACATTGATGAATTTCATAAGTATATCAAATCATGAAATGATTATCATACATGTTATGGAGAAAAACAATGAATTCAAGGTTACCAAATTCTAACCTCTAACGATTGAAAACTAATAAATCTTGCTATTTCTTTAAAGTTTTAATGGAGAAACATCCATTCACAATGAAAAAGCTAAAGAATGACCCTGCATAGAATTCTAATGAAATACAAAGAAAAATGTTTTCTATATAAGATAACTACAAAAATATAGATGTCTCTTATATAAACTTTACTACAATAGTAATTGTCATTTATTCAACTACAATAAGATTAATTATGTCCACATGTGTATTCATTAAAACTCTTGGTTAAACGTATTTTTTTGGGGGGGGGGGGGGGGTAAGTATCCAGGTTAGTTCGAACCCAATTGGGACCAATCGTGTGTTTAGGCACATGCTCTTGAGTCTTGGGGATGGGTTCTGTCTATGTTAGTATTGTTATCCAACCAACTTCATCAAGAACATTAACTATTCTCTGGCCATACTCCGGTTATGAATCTAATAGACAATGGAATCCTATTGTTGTAGCATGTGTTAGAAACATAAAGAGATAAATGATTTATATTATAATAAAGATAAAAACAAATTTGGTTCTAAATTAATAGGGGTAGATGCTTTTATATAATTTAAAGTGAGGGTGCAAAAAGGTAGTTGTGTATTTAAAATTTAAAATAAGGGTATATTAGTCAATTAAAAGTTTTTCTCACATTCAGTTTTTTATAGGCAGCATAGATATGTTACATCATATTTTTCTCATATTTCCCCTACTCAGAATCCTTATTTGGATATTCTTCAAGATCTTCTTTTGGTTGGGTATATCATCGTCTATAGATGACATAGGGGAAGACAGTTCTCCATATATTGGGGCTTCTTCTTCTTTTGATTCAGGCTGAGGAGGATCCATTTGGAAAGGTTCTACATTCTCAAGATTGCTTCCTGTGTGGAAATATTCTCGAACTGAAGATCCAGCTCAGGCTAAAAAGCTCGAATTGGGACCACTAACATGTGGCAACAATAGTTCAGTCAAATCCATTGTAAAGCACGTGATTACCCAGCTCAGGGCCTCATACTCAGCTTGGGACACCCATCACATGACTCATACTATAGTCCAAATTGCTACTACAGTCCAAAACTATGAATATAGTTGCTATTTCTAACACAGCGGTTTCAAGAAACCATGGTTATTCGCCTAGCCATGATCAGTGAACCATGGTCAAACGGTTATTGGTAAACCATGGTCAGATCTGACCTAACCAAGGTAGTTAGCTGACCTTACATAGTCAATCTGTACAGGTGGGTATAAGTAGAATACAATGCAGCCGAACAAGGCAAGCTACAGTACCCTAATCCTCTGAAATTCATCTTCTTTTTTGCCTTTATCTCCAAAAATAGCCTCTGACTTGAGCTTTGGAGAGGGTTTGGCCAAAACCCACCTTGGCCTACCCTCTAACATTGTTTTTTAGCTTGTGAATGCAGGTCCACACGTGAGATTCAACTCTTTCACTATCAGTAGTTCTCGGGGAACTGATTTTACCCCATACAATTTGGCGCCGTCTGTGGAACCATCGCGATTAGATGGTTACTCCACCTCCATCCACCTACGGGCGAACCAAATCTGGAGCAAATTTCACTCGCGTAGACCCAACGACCATAGGAGATGCTGGGAAGCATATAGAAACCCAACCTCCGCCGGCAATCCTTCTTTTACCACCAGCGACAACCAGTCAGCCTCTTTCGGTTTAACAACATTAAATTTCTCCGGAGATGACTGCTGTCCTCTATTCTCTTGATGACTAGCCAACCTTGAAAGCAATATTTGCTAAGGCTGTCACAAACAACCCCAACCCAACAGCTGTGGTGGAGTTGATAGCCACTATGTAGTCGGAGATTCAAACAGCACAGCTCGCTAAACTGATGGCGGAACAAAACTACCACTGCCATCTCCAATGGATCTTTGCTCGCTGTAATGCCAATGTTGTCGCTAAGACAACCAGTCAAGCCAGCCCACTTCATCGCATCCACCATTAGGAAAGCTCACCCAGACATAGAGCCTCGTACCACTACCATCGCAGCGGGCGCGATGACAGGTAACGTTCCCCTCATCTAGAGCACGTGCACTTAGGAAGGGGGGATAGGCAATACAATGAGTTTGTACAGAGTCCCCTGAGCGCAGTTCTAGACGTTCAAATTACTCCCAAAGATGGAGTGAGGACCACCATAGATCTTATGCTTGAGTGGGTTTTGAGGATGAGACATACAGAGACGAAATACAGCGTTATAGATCTCGATCTCTCGAAAGGAGAAAGGAAAGGAGTTATGGTGGAACAAGCAGAAAACACCCCTGATCTCCCAAGCACGAGGAGAATAAGGAAGAAGATTCCAAAAGGCGTCGGGATAACCATGGGAGAAGAAGAGATAGGCCAGGGAGCTCTGCGATGGTTCAAAGTCCATTTACGAGGTGGATTCAGCGGGTTCAAATCCCAAGAGGGTACTCCGAAATAACCTTTATTCTTTACTCTCTTTCAATAGATCCAGATCATCATTTAAATTATTATTTGCAACGTATGTCGTTACATTCTGGGAATGAGGGTTTTCTCTGCAAAATTTTCCCCATGAGTTTAGGGGATGTGGCTCTTAAGTGGTAGGCCAAGATTCCAGATGAGTCTATTGACATCTGGCAGAAGCTGAGTAAGCTATTTAAAAAGAGATTTATCACTAGTTGTAAGTTCTCGAAGACAATGCAAAACCTCTATGAGCTGAAATAGAAAGATGGGGAAGGTTTTCGAGAATATCTTTAAAGATTTTGGGAGGTTTACAATGAGATTAACAATCCAGTTGAGAAGAATGCCATGGATTTGTTCCACCTCGGGCTAAGGAAGCCATCACCCCTGTTCATAGAACTGACAGTTAATCCTCCTAGAAACCTAGCCAAGTTGCTCTCCACCGTCGCCAATTACTCGAAGTTGGATGACTTTTATAACCCAAAGCCCACCAAAAACAATAAAAAAGATGATAAAAAAAGAGACCCCAAACCTCAAAGGGATACACCTCGAGGGGACAAACCTAAGCAACCTTCCAATCCAAATCGAGCCATTTTCACTGTATTCACTCTCCCCATCTACAAATTAATGAAAGCAGTGGAAGAGAAAGACTTCTTCGAGAGACCTAGACCCATGGCTGGAGACCTTGAGAAAAAGAACAGAAAATTGTTTTGCAGTTACCACAAAGATCACGGCCATAAAACAAAAGACTGTAGAATCCTAAAAAATAATCTCGAGGCTTGGGCCAAGGATGGTAAACTGAATGAATTCATCACTCGAGGTGAGAAGGGGCGGCCATCCAAGCACAAGAAGCTTGAGAACAGAGATCCTCAATCCACCCAGCCAAAGATTCTAGGAAGAATTAATGTAATCACAGGGGGTTATGAGGAAACTGCTCTGTTAGCTAGCCAAATCAGAGCTTAGTATATAGTGGCTTGCTAAAATGCTGAGGTTAGTGATGTCAAGAACGAGCCGATGCTACTTCCATGGGAGGAAGGAGAATCTAGGGAACATCTTTGTTCTTTGGGGATACTGAATCTGATGGGACGTTGCAATGCCCCTACAGTGATGCCTTGGTTGTGCGCATACTCATTAGGAACTACGATATGGGAAATGTCTATATGGATAATGAGGCATCAATGAACGTAATATTCCAGAAGTTGTTTGGGTAACTTAGATTGAAAGACTCCGACCTCAAACCCTACCACGTTAGCCTTAAAGCTTTCAACGGGAACACGGCCTTTCTACTACGTCAGATTACCCTCCCAGTTCAGGCCGGACCAGTTCAGTTAATGGAAACTTTTGTGGTCATTCAAGAGAAGTCAACGTACAACGTAATCCTTGGGTAACCCTGGATCCACACAATTAAAGCTGTTCCATCCTCTTACCATAAGTCTATCAGGTTCCCGAGTCTAGAAGGCATCATGGAGATAAAAGGAAGTCAAACAGCAACTCGAAGTATTTCTTGGCAAAATATGCAGGCCACCCGACCTCCGAGGAGGATAAACTCAAATCTAAAATTCCATGCCTCCCTAGCTCTGGGGCTGACAAACCAAAGGCTTGAAGCAGGTGCTAGAACAGAAGAAAAAAGCCAAAATTAATCAAAACCCCTTATAGCAGCAAAAGGAGGAGCGGCCCGAGGTCGAAGAAACTGCTCTGGAGCCCGCAGATCGAACTGGGGAAGAATTAGTAGAGAAAATAATTAACCCCGAGCATCCGGATAAGTTCTTTTGGATTGGGAAGTCACTGAATGAGACTAACGTTATAGAACTGTTTCAGTTTTTGAAGGATAATGTTGATGTGTTTGCTTGGTTACCCCACAAGATGCCTGGAATTGACCTAAAAATTATCATGCACGAAATACATGTTAACCCGAACTGCAAGCCCGTAATTCATAAACAATGGAGGTTATCTAACGATCGAGCTCAAACAATTTCTGCCGAAGTGGATAAGCTGTTAAAAGCAAGATTTATTAGGGAGGTGAAGTACCCGAGTTGGATGGCCAATCCCGTTTGTTTAAGGAAGAAAACTGGAGGCTGGTGCGTATGCATTGACTTCACAAACCTCAACAAGGTATACCCGAAAGATAGTTTTCCATTGCCAAAGATTGACCAACTAATAGACTCTATATCGGGATATGAGCGATTTAGCATTTTTGATGCCTTCGTTATCATCAAATATCCATGGCAGAGCATGATCAAGAAAAAACAGGGTTTATCACCCCGAAGGGGATATACTGCTACAAAGTAATGCCATTCGGACTAAAAAATGCTAGTGCAATATATTAACGTCTTCTAAACAGGATGTTTGAGGGATTGATTGGCAAAAACTTAGAAGCGTATGTCGATGATACCATCGTGAAGAGCAGCTTAGAGAAAAACTACTTGGCAGACCTGACTAAAGCCTTTGCCCAACTCAGGGAGTACGGGATGAAGTTAAATGCTAAGAAAAGTTCGTTTGGGACAGGCTTAGGGAAATTTTTGGGTTACCTGGTCTCAAGGAGAGGGATAGAAGCAAACCCGAGCAAAATTGAGGCAATCAGAACTCTCAAAACACCAACAAAGGTTAGGGATGTCCAACAATTAAATGGAATGGTGGTAGCACTTAGCAGATTTATCTTGAGGTCATCAGACAAGTGCCACCCTTTCTTCCAGATTTTAAAGAAGGGCAAGAACTCGAGATGGAATATAGAATGCCAAGAAGCTTACCAAAAACTAGTTGCTCACTTAGAAACACTCCCCATCCTAACCTACCCTCGCCTCAGGGAAACACTTTACCTATACCTTGCGGTTTCAGCACATTTCCTTAATGGAGTACTCATCGTTCAGTGCAGTATAGAACAGCAACCATTCTATTATATCAGTAAAACACTATTGGATGCTGAGACCCGCTACCTTCCCCTTAAACAGTTGATTTTAGCTCTCATCACATCTTTTCGTAAACTACAACACTACTTCTAGTCTCATCCTATCACCCTAGTCACCAACTATCCAATTAAAGATGTCTTGAGGCAAGCTAACCTCTCAGGATGAGTTTTGAAGTGGGAGATAGAACTTAATGCCTATGAGATACACTTTCAGCCCTGAACTGCCTTTAAAGGCCAAGTGTTAGCAGATTTCATTGTCGAATTTCCAGATCCTAGTTCCAATTCCAACCAGACAGCAGTTCACTCCTCTCTGGCTAAACTGGGGGAGGGGGGAGGGCAATATAGACAGTGATAAGAAGAAGAAGTGGGAACTTAAAGTGGATGGAGCATCGAATAGAAAAAGGAGTAGGTTTGGGTATAGTGTTAACAGCTCTCGAGGAAGAAATCATTGAGCAAGCAATAAGGCTTATGTTCCCAGCCTCAAATAACGAAGCTGAGTATGAAATAGTTGTGGCTGGATTAGGAGTAGCCCGAGCAGTGGGAATAAAAGATTTGCTGGTGTATAGCGATTCTAGGCTCGTGGTTAACCAGCTGAACAGAGAGTATGAGGCCAAAGATGAAATAATGATAGCATACACGCACAAGGTCTAGGAGCTGGCCTCCAATTTCAAAAGTATTGAATTCCAGCGCTTCATGAGGGATTAGAATAGGCATGCAGATGGGTTGGCTGCTTTGGCTGTAGCTTTGGAAACAAATAGTCGGCGGACTGTACATATTGAGGTCCTTCACGAACCTGGTATTAGAACAGAAGATATCATCTCGAACATTCAGACCTTATCCCCTAGCTAGATAGACGAAATTATTGCTTATTTGCAAAAGGACGAGTTACCCAAGGATAGGAACCAAGGTCATCGAGTTCGAACCAAGTCAGCTCAATTTTGGTTATCCCTTTCGGGCAACCTCTACAAAAGATCTTATACAGGGCTTTACTTGAAATGCGTACATCCGGACCAGGTTGTAGACCTTTTAGATGAACTCTATGAAGAGTCGTGTGGGGGTCACACTAGGGGAAGATCCCTAGCACATAGAGCGAACTCCTAAGGGTATTGGTGGCCTTACATGTAGAAAGATGCTGTGAGATATGTTAAAAAGTGTCCGAAATGCTAGATGTTCGTTGACAAGATACACTAGCCAGCTCAAGAGTTGTATCCCATATCCAGTCTTTGGCCCTTTGTGTAGTAGGGTTTAGATCTCGTCGGTTCATTACTTACCACTTCGGGTAATAGGAAATATTTGTTTATTGCGACTGATTATTTCACCAAATGGGGAGGCGATTGCACTCATATTAATCAAGGACTCAGACATCATCAGATTCCTTTAGGAAAATATCATTACCCGCTTTGGGTCCCTTAAGCGTTTGTGTCAAGTAACGGAACTCAGTTCAATAGTAGGAGAACTAGGGAGTTCAGCGCAAAACAAGGAATCCATTGGTGGTATTCGAGCCCAAGCTACCCTCAGTGCAATAGCCAAGCTGAGGCAACGAATAAGAACATAGTGGCAGGGATTAAGAAGAGACTGGATAACGCTAAGGGACCATGGCTTAACGAGTTGCACTTTGTCTTGTGGGCATACTGAGCTACCCCAAGGAGGTCCATAGGAAAGACACCATTTTCGATGACTTATGGGATAGAAGTAGTAATTCCAACTGAACTAGGCTTACCAGGTCTCAAAACAAAGCAGTATGATATGGCAACAAATGACCAATTATTGGCTCGAGACTTGGACCTAGCGGAAGAAAGAAAGGAAAAAGCTCGAATCAAGATGGCATCTTACCAACAAGAGCTGAAAAAATACTATAACAGAAGAATTAAGTTCAGAGAGTTTAAAGTGGGAGAGTTGGTGCTCAAGCAAGTCAACTCTAGAATCAGGAATCCAACAAAAAGGAAGCTCAGGGCAAGTTGGGAAGGACCCTACGAGGTCATCCGTGTTGGAAGCACGGGTTCATACAGACTAAAGAACCTAGAGTCAAGACAGGAACTCCCCAGATCAGTTAATATAGCTAATTTGAGATTGTTCTACTGTTAAGAGAGTTGTAATTACATGCAAAGATCAATCAATATAAATACACATGTTATTCATGAAAATTGTCATGTATCTATTATTGCGAGCTAAAGGCACTTGCCCAATAATGGGTCCAAGTTAATTATTTTCTAAGAATGGGCACAAGTCTCGCCTAAGAATAGGCCCGAGCATAATAAACCTAAGAATAGGTTAAAAAGGAACCTGCCCAACTCTGGGTCGAGGTCAGCTATTGCCTAAGAATGGGCTCAGTTCTAAGACTTGCCTAAGAATGGGTCCAATCAAAACCAACCTAAGAGTAGGACCAGCTCTAAGAAGACTTGCCTAAGAGTGAGTCCAAGCAATAAATTTGACTAAGAATGGGCTTAGTTTTAAGCACTTGCCGAAGAATGGGTCTAAGTCAAAATCCAGAGTGAGACTGAGCTCGGATTCAACTAGCCTATAAAAGAGGCAAAAAACCATGTGGCAAATTAAGAACTTGCCTAAGGAGTAACAAAGGGCCCGAGCTCACACTTGTCAAATTAATAGAGACATAAATTCAAAGGAAAAGTCAAGCATGTACAAGCACATATAATCATAGAGGAAAATAGTATATTTTATTCCAGGAAAATAATTTGTAAATGTCTGTACAAATTTGGCACATTGCCATTACAAAGATGAAGAAAAAACAAAAATGTAAAAACTACAGTCACTTCTACCCCAAGCTCCCCGTAGCTTGGTCAGCAGCCTTAATCACTTGGCCCTCAGAGGCAGAGTTAGGAGGGTCCTTAGAAGCCTAAGGAAGATCTGGGACTGCTTTAGTGATGTTCTCTGTTGTTGCAGCAGGTTGAGTCCTATTGGCAGTGGCAGGAGTCTCATTTGAAGCGTCAGCACCATTCCCAGCCTCTGCATCAGCCTTGGACCAAGATGTGACATTGGGTTTATTCACCCCAAACTCATTCTCAGTTTCAGGTTCAGCATCAGCTTCCCAGACTTTGCCATCCTCGGGGTCATCCTCCTTGGGGCAATTCCCTCCTTTCGAAGGGAATGTCAACAATGCTAGGGAATTAGGCAGTAGCCAGCTCAGTCAAGGTGTCCCATGCGAGCTTGTAAGTCGCCTCGACCTCGTTAGCCATCTACCTGACCAGGGTATCCTTGACTTTCTTCCTCTCTTCTACCACCGCTTCATCAACAGAAGCCTTCTTTTTCTCTACCTCGGCCTCCAAAGCCCGAACCTTCCTCGCCAACTCGCGCTTCCCCCGAGCTAGTTCGTCACCACTTTCCTTTACCTTCTTCAGTTCCGCCTCTAAATCCGCATGGTCCTTCCTCGTGAGTTCAAGTTTACTGATGGCACTCTCAATACTGGACTTGAGCGTCCCGCACTCCCTTCAATTTTTCCAGTTGGGACATAGCTGTAGAGCAGTTCACCTCAGACTCCTGCAGTTTCTTCTCAAACTCACTCTAGACCATGGTGACCTCGATTTCTATCTTGTTGTCGTCTTCTACAAGGAGGTCACCAGCAAGCAGGATTTGTTGGCAGCCTTGCAAAGACATGGCCAAGTTAAAAACCGAATTAAATTATTGCAAAAAAGATTAAAGGGTGTCAAAGTTTACTCTGTAAAGGCTGGTGAACCCGAAGCGAAGTAGTTCAGGGGCAATCTTCTTCCTAAAGTGGGCCATGTCCACTGGCAGCCTCATGGGGTTGCCGAATTTCTTGATGTTGTAGTCCATAGAGTAGGAACTGGTAACAGCTTCATCTGTGGGCACGAGGAACTGATAATACCCGAGAAAGAATAGAGCTCAAAAGCAATTTATAATTAAAACTACGTATGCAAGAAATAAATTCAAAACTACCAAATCTCACATCGGGGAACTTAGCTAAAATCTCACTTCGAGAAGCAGCATTCTCCCCTGTAACAGCAACAGGGAATGTACCTCCTTGCCCATACCTCAAAATTAGGGGCTACTGCTGGGAGCCGCTGGTGGGCCTTTTATTCTTTGAAGGTTCCACCTAGGAGGCTTTCCCCTTCCTAGGCACTTTGGGCCGGGGCATAGATTGCCCCTTCATAGCCCTAGACATAAATTTGCTACAGTTGGGATCAGTGAACTTTTTGCTAGCATCCTGCCTAGCATTTTTAGAAGAGGCAATTTAGCTTATCTTTTGCTAGGTCTGCTTTTGCTACGATTGCTTCTACTGAGTGGTTTTTGGCTGAGCAACCTTCTACTCAATAGTATTGAGCCTCTTTCTCGACAGCCTTTCTCTCGACCACCAGGGCCCACAAGTTCATCCCAGAATCCTTCCTAGGCTGCTGACTCCCAAAGTTAGTTCTTTGTCTTTTGGAAAGGGGAGGATTTGAGCTTCTTTGCTCTATCACCTGCGACACTGTCTCCTCTAAACTAGAACTCTCTATTACAAGGAGAGCAGAGTTACCAGTCTTATCTAGGGCTCCTACCTCGGCAGCACCCTCCCCTTCAACTAGAAGTTGAATCCTTACTTCCTCTTCTTCTGGAGGGAAGGTTAAGTCTTCCTTAAGCTCCTCCCAATGGGGGAGACTAGCCTTACCGTAGGTTTGGTACATTGGGTAGTAGTAAAGTAAAGTGTGAGCAGCCCTATAGTATTGGCCCACCTGGTAGTTCAGCAGCTTCTTGATATCCTCTTTCTTCAAATCCCCACTAGGTTAGTTAGCGTACGGAGCTACTAGAGAGAAACAGAACATAAGCATCAACATAAGTTTATTAACCACCTCGGGACCCATATAAATGAATAAAAAAAAAAAAAAGGGTGATAAACTTCACTTAGGGCTTACAGGAAGAGCCATGATTGCGAGGAATAATGCTGTTCTTCGTTGGTAAAGTCCCATCAACGGGTCCATACACGAAGATGATGTGATCATAAGCCCCAAGGTTGGAATCAGGGATATGGGTCACGAATGGCTTTCTCCTAGGCTTAACGAAGAGGCAATGGTCAAGTTTGTTTTTTGAGCAGGAAATTTTATAGTGGTGGAATATTTCCTTTACCTTAACGGCGGTTCCTAGAATTTGGTTAAGTGCATGAATACCCGAGATGATCCTAAAGGAATTTAACCCCAGCTGGGTTGGAACAAGGTTATAGTATAGAAGAAATTGAATGAGGAGGTCAGAAAAGGGGACATGGACTCCGCCTTCCATAAACACAGCAACGGGGACGGGGAGGCTATGCTCAGAGTCAGACCGATATATGTTCTCCCCTAGATCAGCAAATTGGAAGCTAAACTTCCCACCCTCGAAACCAGTACAAGGCTTTAAATTCTGCTATTTTGCCAGGTTGTCCTTAATTTAGTAAAAAGACGACATCTGCTAAGTTTGAAATGGGGAAGGTTAAATTCCAAGATTAACTACTTCTTCTCACATGCCCTGACTTGAGTCTCCAGAACAAGGTTCTGACAGGTATGCTTGCTTTAACAAACTCAAAATTGTTCTAAGTGTCAGCTTGAGAGTCACTCAGTTTGGTTTTGGGAAAAGTCAAAATGAGGAGACTAAGGGTCTCCACCCTACTTTTACCCCGAAGTGGGATTTTTAAACCCTAAAAGGCGGGAAAATTGGAATCTTGGTGATTTGCCCCAAAATCGAAAGGAAAACCCTAGGATCGCGAAACAAACCCCAAGAACAACACCAACAGTCCCAGGCAAAGAAAATAGCATTAAAAAAATTGAAAAATAAAGACAAAGAAAGAGTTATATCTGTTTCAGATTTCAAGGAGTAGGCCGA